>JAUKNM010000162.1:0-353990 GCA_030765045.1 Tenodera sinensis
AACATAACATAACTTAAAACAAAACATAACACAAAACATAACATCACAAAACATAACATAACACAAAACATAACATAACACAACACAAAACATAACATAACACATAACATAACACAACACAAAACATAACATAACATAACATAACATAACACAACACATAACATGACACAAAACATAACATAACACAACACAAACATAACATAACATAACACAAAACATACCATAACATAACACAACACAAAACATAACACAACATAACATAACATAACTCAAAACATAACACAAATCAAAACATAACATAACATAACACAACACAAAACATAACATAACATAACACAACACAAAGGATAACATAACATAACATAACACAACACAAAACATAACATAACATAACACAAAACATAACAGAAAACATAACATAACAAAACACAAAACATAACATAACACAAAACATAACATAACACAACACAAAACATAACATAACATAACACAACACAAAACATAACATAGCACAAAACATAACATAACACAAAACATAACATAACACAACACAAAACATAACATACCACAAAACATAACATAGCACAACACAAAACATAACACAAAACATAACATAACACAACACATAACATAACATAACATAACACAACACAAAACATAACATAACATAACACAAAACATAACATAACATAAAACATAACATAACATAACACAAAACATAACATAACACAAAACATAACATAACAGAAAACATAGCATAACACATAACATAACACAACACAAAACATAACATAACAAAAAACATAACATAACACATAACAAAACATAACATAACACAATACATAACATAACATAACATAACACAACACAAAACATAATATAACACAAAACATAACATAACAAAAAACATAACATAACACAACACAAAACATAACATAACACAAAAACATAGCATAACAATACACAAAACATAACATAACATAACATGACACAAAACATAACATAACTTAACACAAAACATAACATAACACAAAACGTAACATAACACAAAACATGACATTACACAAAACATAACATAACACAACACAAAACAAAACATAACATAACAAAACATAACATAACATAACACAAAACATAACATAACATTACACAAAACATAACATAACACAAAACATAACATAACATAACACAAAACATAACATAACACAAAACATAACATAACATAACATAACACAAAACATAACATAACATAACACAAAACATAACATACCACAAAACATAACATAAGACAAAACATCACATAACATAACACAAAACATAACATAACATAACACAACACAAAACATAACATAACATAACACAACACAAAACATAACATAAAATAACACAACACAAAACATAACATAACACAAAACATAACATAACACATAACATAACATAACATAATTCATAATACAAAACATAACATAACATAACACAAAACATAACACAAAACATAACATAACATAACAACACAAAACATAACACAAAACATAACATAACATAACATAACACAAAACATAACATAACACAAAACATAACATTACACAAAACATAACATAACACAACACAAAACAAAACATAACATAACACATAACATAACACAAAACATAACATAACACATAACATAACATAACATAAAACATTACACAAAACATAACATAACACAAAACATAACATAACACAAAACATAACATAACACATAACATAACATAACATAAAACATAACACAAAACATAACATAACATAACACAAAACATAACACAAAACATAACATAACACAAAACATAACACAAAACATAACATAACATAACACAAAACATAACATAACATAACATAACACAAAACATAACAACACAAAAAAAACATAACATAACACAAAACATAACATAACACAAAACATAACATAACACAAAACATAACATAACATAACACAAAACATAACATAACATAACACAAAACATAACATAACATAACACAAAATATAACATAACACAACACAAAACATAACATAACATAACACAACACAAAATATAACATAACATAATATAACACAACACAAAACATAACATAACACAACACAAAACATAACATAACACAACACAAAACATAACATAACACAACACAAAACATAACATAAAACAAAACATAACATAACATAACACAAAACATAACATAACACAAAACATAACATAACACAAAACATAACATAACACAAAACATAACATAACATAAACACAGAACATAACATAACACAAAGCATAACATAACACAAAACAACATAACACAACACAAAACATAACATAACACAACACAACACAAAACATAACATAACACAACACAAAACATAACATAACATATCATAACACAACACAAATCATAAAATAAAACAAAACATAACATAACATAACATAACACAACACAAAACATAACATAACACAAAATATAACATAACATAACGCAACACAAAACATAACATAACACAAAACATAACATAACACAAATCATAACATAACACAACACAAAAGATAACACAAAACATAACATAACACAACACAAAACATAACATAACACAACACGAAACATAACATAACATAAAACATAACATAACATAACACAAAACATAACATAACACAAAACATAACATAACACAAAGCATAACATAACACATAACATAACACAACACAAAACATAACATAACACAAAACATTACATAACATAACACATAACAAAACATAACATAACACAATACATAACATAACATAACACAACACAAAACATAATATAACACAAAACATAACATAAAATAACATAACACAACACAAAACATAACATAACACAAAACAGAACATAACACAAAACATCACAAACACAACACAAAACATAACATAACACAAAACATAACATAACACAACACAAAACATAACATAACACATAACATAACACAACACAAAACATAACATAGCACAACACAAAACATAACACAAAACATAACATAACACAACACAAAACATAACACAAAACTTAACATAACACAACAAAAAACATAACATAACAGAGCACAAAACATAACATAACATAACACAAAACATAACATAACACAAAACATAACATAACACAACATAACACAAAACATAACATAACACAAAACATAACATAACACAAAACATAACATATCTTAAAACATAACATAACATAACATTACATAACACAAAACATAACATAACACAAAACATAACATAACACAAAACATAACATAACAAAAAACATAACATAACACAACACAAAACATAACATAACACAAAAAACATAGCATAACAATACACAAAACATAACATAACATAACATGACACAAAACATAACATATTATAACACAAAACATAACATAACACAAAACATAACATAACATAACACAAAACATAACATAACACAAAACATGACATTACACAAAACTAACATAACACAAAACAAAACAAAACATAACATAACAAAACATAACATAACATAACACAAAACATAACATAACATTACACAAAACATAACATAACACAAAACATAACATAACATAACACAAAACATAACATAACACAAAACATAACATAACATAACACAAAACATAACATAACATAACACAAAACATAACATAACATAACACAAAACATAACATAACACAAAACTTAACATAACGCAAAACATCACATAACATAACACAAAACATAACATAACATAACACAACACAAAACATAACATAAAATAACACAACACAAAACATAACATAACACAAAACATAACATAACACATAACATAACATAATTCATAACACAAAACATAACATAACATAACACAAAACATAACACAAAACATAACATAACATAACACAAAACATAACACAAAACATAACATAACACAAAACATAACATAACACAAAACATAACATAACACAAAACATATCATTACACAAAACATAACATAACACAACACAATACAAAAACATAACATAACACAAAACATAAAACACTTATAGCACAAAACATAACATAACACATAACATAACATAACATAACATAAAACATAACACAAAACATAACATAACACAAAACATAACATAACACAAAACATAACATAACACATAACATAACATAACATAAAACATAACACAAAACATAACATAACATAACACAAAACATAACATAACATAACACAAAACATAACACAAAACATAACATAACATATCACAAAACATAACATAACATAACATAACACAAAACATAACATAACACAAAAAAAAACATAACATAACACAAAACTTAACATAACATAACACAAGACATAACATAACACAAAACATAACATAACATAACACAACACAAAACATAACATAACATAATATAACACAACACAAAACATAACATAACATAACACAACACAAAACATAACATATCACAACACAAAACATAACATAACATAACACAACACAAAACATAACATAACATAACACAAAGCATAACATAACATAACATAACGCAAAACATAACATAACACAAAACATAACATAACATAACACAGAACATAACATAACACAAAGCATAACATAACACAAAACATAACATAACACAACACAAAACATAACATAACACAACACAAAACATAACATAACACAACACAAAACATAACATAACATATCATAACACAACACAAATCATAACATAAAACAAAACATAACATAACACAACACAAAACATAACATAACACAAAATATAACATAACATAACGCAACACAAAACATAACATAACACAAAACATAACATAACACAAAAACATAACATAACACAACACAAAAGATAACACAAAACATAACAACACAACACAAAACATAACATAACACATAACATAACACAACACAAAACATAACATAACACAAAACATAACATAACACAACACAAAACATAACATAACACAACACAAAACATAACATAACATAACAAAAACATAACATAACATAACATAACACAAAACATAACATAACACAAAACTTAACATAACACAAAACATAACATAACACAAAACATAACATAACATAACACAGAACATAACATAACACAAAACATAACATAACACAAAACATAATCTAACACAACACAAAACATAACATAACACAACACAAAACATAACATAACATAACAAAACATAACATAACATAACATAACACAAAACATAACATAACACAAAACTTAACATAACACAAAACATAACATAACACAAAACATAACATAACATAACACAGAACATAACACAACACAAAACATAACATAACATATCATAACACAACACAAATCATAACATAAAACAAAACATAACATAACATAACATAACACAAAACATAACATAACACAAAACATAACATAACACAACACAAAACATAACACAAAACATAACATAACACAACACAAAACATAACATAACACAACACAAAACATAACATAACATAAAACATCACATAACATAACACAAAAACTTAACATAACACAAAACATAACATAACACAAAACATAACATAACATAACACAAAACATAACATAACATAACACATAACAAAACATAACATAACACAATACATAACATAACATAACACAACACAAAACATACTATAACACAAAACATAACATAACATAACATAACACAACACAAAACATAACATAACACAAAACAGAACATAACACAAAACATAACATAACATAACACAAAACATAACATAACACAACACAAAACATAACATAACACAACACAAAACATAAAATAACATAACACAACAAAAAACATAACATAACACAAAACATAACATAACACAAAACATAACATAACACATAACATAACATAACATAACATAACATAACACAAAACATAACATAACATAACATAACACAAAACATAACATAACATAACATAACACAAAACATAACACAAAACATAACATAACATAACACAAAACATAACATAACATAACACAAAATATAACATAACACAAAACACAACATAACATAACACAAAACATAACATAACATAACACAAAACATAACATAACATAAAACAAAACATAACATAACATAACACAAAACATAACATAACACAAAACATAACATAACATAACACAAAATATAACATAACACAACACAAAACATAACATAACATAACACAACACAAAACATAACATAACATAACATAACATAACATAACACAACACAAAGCATAACATAACATAACATAACATAACACAACACAAAACATAACATAACACAACACAACACAAAACATAACATATCTCAAAACATAACATAACATAACACAAAACACAACATAACACAAAACATAACATAACAAAACATAACATACCACAAAACATAACATAACATAACACAGAACATAACATAACACAAAACATGACATAACACAAAACATAACATAACACAACACAAAACATAACATAACACAACACAAAACATAACATAACATATCATAACACAACACAAATCATAACATAAACCAAAACATAACATAACATAACATAACACAACACAAAACATAACATAACACAAAATATAACATAACATAACGCAACACAAAACATAACATAACACAAAACATAACATAACACATAACATAACATAACATAACATAACACAAAACATAACATAACATAACACAAAACATAACATAACATAACATAACACAAAACATAACACAAAACATAACATAACATAACACAAAACATAACATAACATAACATAACACAAAACATAACATAACACAAAACACAACATAACATAACACAAAACATAACATAACATAACACAAGACATAACATAACACAAAACATAACATAACATAACACAAAACATAACATAACACAAAAAAAACATAACATAACACAAAACATAACATAACATAACACAAAACATAACATAACACAAAACATAACATAACATAACACAAAACATAACATAACATAACACATAACAAAACATAACATAACACAATACATAACATAACATAACACAACACAAAACATACTATAACACAAAACATAACATAACATAACATAACACAACACAAAACATAACATAACACAAAACAGAACATAACAGAAAACATAATATAACACAACACAAAACATAACATAACATAACACAACACAAAACATAACATAACACAACACAAAACATAACATAACATAACACAACACAAAACATAACATAACATAACACAAAGCATAACATAACATAACATAACACAAAACATAACATAACACAAAACATAACATAACACATAACATAACACAACACAAAACATAACATAACACAAAACATAACATAACATAACACATAACAAAACATAACACTATACATAACATAACATAACACAACACAAAACATAACATAACACAAAACAGAACATAACACAAAACATAACATAACACAACACAAAACATAACATAACACATAACATAACACAACACAAAACATAACATAACATAACATAACATAACACAAAGCATAACATAACACAACACATAACATAGCACAAAACATAACATAACATAACACAACACAAAACATAACATAACATAACACAAAACCATAACATAACACAACACAAAACATAACATAACACAACACAAAACATAACATAACCTAAAACATAACATAACACAAAACATAACATAACACAAAACATAACATAACACATAACATAACACAACACAAAACATAACATAACACAAAACATAACATAACATAACACATAACAAAACATAACACAATACATAACATAACATAACACAACACAAAACATAACATAACACAAAACAGAACATAACACAAAACATAACATAACACAACACAAAACATAACATAACACTTAACATAACACAACACAAAACATAACATAACATAACATAACATAACATAACACAAAGCATAACATAACGCAAAACATAACATAACACAAAACATAACATAACATAACACAGAACATAACATAACACAAAGCATAACATAACACAAAACATAACATAACACAACACAAAACATAACATAACACAACACAAAACATAACATAACACAACACAAAACATAACATAACATATCATAACACAACACAAATCATAACATAAAACAAAACATAACATAACACAACACAAAACATAACATAACACAAAATATAACATAACATAACTCAACACAAAACATAACGTAACACAAAACAGAACATAACACAAAACATAACATAACACAACACAAAACATAACATAACACATAACATAACACAACACAAAACATAACATAACATAACATAACATAACACAAAGCATAACATAACACAACACATAACATAGCACAAAACATAACATAACATAACACAACACAAAACATAACATAACATAACACAAAACCATAACATAACGCAACACAAAACATAACACAACATAACATAACACAAAACATAACACAACATAAAACATAACATAGCTCAAAACATAACACAAATCAAAACATAACATAACATAACACAACACAAAACATAACATAACACAAAACATAACATAACATAACACAGAACATAACATAACTTAACACAAAACATAACACAAAACATAACATCACAAAACATAACATAACACAAAACATAACATAACACAACACAAAACATAACATAACACATAACATAACACAACACAAAACATAACATAACATAACATAACACAACACATAACATGATACAAAACATAACATAACACAACACAAAACATAACATAACATAACACAAAACATACCATAACATAACACAACACAAAACATAACACAACATAACATAACATAACTCAAAACATAACACAAATCAAAACATAACATAACATAACACAACACAAAACATAACATAACATAACACAACACAAAGCATAACATAACATAACATAACACAACACAAAACATAACATAACATAACACAAAACATAACATAACATAACACAAAACATAACAGAAAACATAACATAACAAAACACAAAACATAACATAACACAAAACATAACATAACACAACACAAAACATAACATAACATAACACAACACAAAACATAACATAGCACAAAACATAACATAACACAAAACATAACATAACACAACACAAAACATAACATACCACAAAACATAACATAGCACAACACAAAACATAACACAAAACATAACATAACACAACACATAACATAACATAACATAACACAAAACATAACATAACATAACATAACACAAAACATAACATAACATAAAACATAACATAACATAACACAAAACATAACATAACACAAAACATAACATAACAGAAAACATAACATAACACATAACATAACACAACACAAAACATAACATAACAAAAAACATAACATAACACATAACAAAACATAACATAACACAATACATAACATAACATAACACAACACAAAACATAATATAACACAAAACATAACATAACAAGAAACATAACATAACACAACACAAAACATAACATAACACAAAAACATAGCATAACAATACACAAAACATAACATAACATAACATGACACAAAACATAACATAACTTAACACAAAACATAACATAACACAAAACGTAACATAACACAAAACATGACATTACACAAAACATAACGTAACACAACACAAAACAAAACATAACATAACAAAACATAACATAACATAACACAAAACATAACATAACATTACACAAAACATAACATAACACAAAACATAACATAACATAACACAAAACATAACATAACACAAAACATAACATAACATAACATAACATAACACAAAACATAACATAACATAACACAAAACATAACATAACACAAAACATAACATAACACAAAACATCACATAACATAACACAAAACATAACATAACATAACACAACACAAAACATAACATAACATAACACAACACAAAACATAACATAAAATAACACAACACAAAACATAACATAACACAAAACATAACATAACATAATTCATAATAGAAAACATAACATAACATAACACAAAACATAACACAAAACATAACATAACATAACAACACAAAACATAACACAAAACATAACATAACATAACATAACATAACACAAAACATAACATAACACAAAACATAACATTACACAAAACATAACATAACACAACACAAAACAAAACATAACATTACACATAACATAACACAAAACATAACATAACACATAACATAACATAACATAAAACATAACACAAAACATAACATAACACAAAACATAACATAACACAAAACATAACATAACACATAACATAACATAACATAAAACATAACACAAAACATAACATAACATAACACAAAACATAACACAAAACATAACATAACACAAAACATAACATAACATAACACAAAACATAACATAACATAACATAACACAAAACATAACATAACACAAAAAAACATAACATAACACAAAACATAACATAACACAAAACATAACGTAACACAAAATATAACATAACATAACACAAAACATAACATAACATAACACAAAACATAACATAACATAACACAAAATATAACATAACACAACACAAAACATAACATAACATAACACAACACAAAATATAACATAACATAATATAACACAACACAAAACATAACATAACACAACACAAAACATAACATAACACAACACAAAACATAACATAACACAACACAAAACATAACATAAAACAAAACATAACATAACATAACATAACACAAAACATAACATAACACAAAACATAACATAACACAAAACATAACATAACACAAAACATAACATAACATAACACAGAACATAACATAACACAAAGCATAACATAAAACAAAACAACATAACACAACACAAAACATAACATAACACAACACAAAACATAACATAACACAACACAAAACATAACATAACATAACACAACACAAAACATAACATAACATAACACAAAACATAACATAACATAACACAAAACATAACAGAAAACATAACATAACAAAACACAAAACATAACATAACACAAAACATAACATAACACAACACAAAACATAACATAACATAACACAACACAAAACATAACATAGCACAAAACATAACATAACACAAAACATAACATAACACAACACAAAACATAACATACCACAAAACATAACATAGCACAACACAAAACATAACACAAAACATAACATAACACAACACATAACATAACATAACATAACATAACACAACACAAAACATAACATAACATAACACAAAACATAACATAACATAAAACATAACATAACATAACACAAAACATAACATAACACAAAACATAACATAACAGAAAACATAACATAACACATAACATAACACAACACAAAACATAACATAACAAAAAACATAACATAACGCATAACAAAACATAACATAACACAATACATAACATAACATAACACAACACAAAACATAATATAACACAAAACATAACATAACAAAAAACATAACATAACACAACACAAAACATAACATAACACAAAAACATAGCATAACAATACACAAAACATAACATAACATAACATGACACAAAACATAACATAACTTAACACAAAACATAACATAACACAAAACGTAACATAACACAAAACATGACATTACACAAAACATAACATAACACAACACAAAACAAAACATAACATAACAAAACATAACATAACATAACACAAAACATAACATAACATTACACAAAACATAACATAACACAAAACATAACATAACATAACACAAAACATAACATAACACAAAGCATAACATAACATAACATAACATAACACAAAACATAACATAACATAACACAAAACATAACATAACACAAAACATAACATAACACAAAACATCACATAACATAACACAAAACATAACATAACATAACACAACACAAAACATAACATAACATAACACAACACAAAACATAACATAAAATAACACAACACAAAACATAACATAACACAAAACATAACATAACATAATTCATAATAGAAAACATAACATAACATAACACAAAACATAACACAAAACATAACATAACATAACAACACAAAACATAACACAAAACATAACATAACATAACATAACATAACATAACATAACACAAAACATAACATAACACAAAACATAACATTACACAAAACATAACATAACACAACACAAAACAAAACATAACATAACACATAACATAACACAAAACATAACATAACACATAACATAACATAACATAAAACATAACACAAAACATAACATAACACAAAACATAACATAACACAAAACATAACATAACACATAACATAACATAACATAAAACATAACACAAAACATAACATAACATAACACAAAACATAACACAAAACATAACATAACACAAAACATAACACAAAACATAACATAACATAACACAAAACATAACATAACATAACATAACATAACACAAAACATAACATAACACAAAAAAAACATAACATAACACAAAACATAACATAACATAACACAAAACATAACATAACACAAAATATAACATAACATAACACAAAACATAACATAACATAACACAAAACATAACATAACATAACACAAAATATAACATAACACAACACAAAACATAACATAACATAACACAACACAAAATATAACATAACATAATATAACACAACACAAAACATAACATAACACAACACAAAACATAACATAACACAACACAAAACATAACATAACACAACACAAAACATAACATAAAACAAAACATAACATAACATAACATAACACAAAACATAACATAACACAAAACATAACATAACACAAAACATAACATAACACAAAACATAACATAAAATAACACAGAACATAACATAACACAAAGCATAACATAACACAAAACAACATAACACAACACTAAACATAACATAACACAACACAACACAAAACATAACATAACACAACACAAAACATAACATAACATATCATAACACAACACAAATCATAAAATAAAACAAAACATAACATAACATAACACAACACAAAACATAACATAACACAAAATATAACATAACATAACGCAACACAAAACATAACATAACACAAAACATAACATAACACAAATCATAACATAACACAACACAAAAGATAACACAAAACATAACATAACACAACACAAAACATAACATAACACAACACGAAACATAACATAACATAAAACATAACATAACATAACACAAAACATAACATAACACAAAACATAACATAACACAAAGCATAACATAACACATAACATAACACAACACAAAACATAACATAACACAAAACATTACATAACATAACACATAACAAAACATAACATAACACAATACATAACATAACATAACACAAGACAAAACATAATATGACACAAAACATAACATAACATAACACAACACAAAACATAACATAACACAAAACAGAACATAACACAAAACATCACATAACACAACACAAAACATAACATAACACATAACATAACACAACACAAAACATAACATAGCACAACACAAAACATAACACAAAACATAACATAACACAACACAAAACATAACACAAAACATAACATAACACAACAAAAAACATAACATAACAGAGTACAAAACATAACATAACATAACACAAAACATAACATAACATAACTTTAACACAAAACATAACATAACACAAAACATAACATAACACAACATAACACAAAACATAACATAACACAAAACATAACATAACACAAAACATAACATATCCTAAAACATAACATAACATAACATTACATAACACAAAACATAACATAACACAAAACATAACATAACACAAAACATAACATAACAAAAAACATAACATAACACAACACAAAACATAACATAACACAAAAACATAGCATAACAATACACAAAACATAACATAACATAAAATGACACAAAACATAACATAACATAACACAAAACATAACATAACACAAAACATAACATAACATAACACAAAACATAACATAACACAAAACATGACATTACACAAAACTAACATAACACAAAACAAAACAAAACATAACATAACAAAACATAACATAACATAACACAAAACATAACATAACATTACTCAAAACATAACATAACACAAAACATAACATAACATAACACAAAACATAACATAACACAAAACATAACATAACATAACACAAAACATAACATAACACAAAACATAACATAACACAAAACTTAACATAACACAAAACATCACATAACATAACACAAAACATAACATAACATAACATAACACAACACAAAACATAACATAACATAACACAACAAAAAACATAACATAAAATAACACAACACAAAACATAACATAACACATAACATAACATAGCATAATTCATAACACAAAACATAACATAACATTACACAAAACATAACACAAAACATAACATAACATAACACAAAACATAACACAAAACATAAAATAACACAAAACATAACATAACATAACATAACACAAAACATAACATAACACAAAACATATCATTACACAAAACATAACATAACACAACACAAAACAAAACATAACATAACACAAAACATAACATAGCACAAAACATAACATAACACATAACATAACATAACATAACATAAAACATAACACAAAACATAACATAACACAAAACATAACATAACACAAAACATAACATAACACATAACATAACATAACAAAAAACATAACACAAAACATAACATAACATAACACAAAACATAACACAAAACATAACATAACATAACACAAAACATAACATAACATAACACAAAACATAACATAACATAACATAACACAAAACATAACATAACACAAAAAAACATAACATAACACAAAACTTAACATAACATAACACAAGACATAACATAACACAAAACATAACATAACATAACACAAAACATAACATAACATGAAACAAAACATAACATAACATAATACAAAATATAACATAACACAACACAAAACATAACATAACATAACACAACACAAAACATAACATAACATAATATAACACAACACAAAACATAACATAACATAACACAACACAAAACATAACATAACACAACACAAAACATAACATAACACAACACAAAACATGACATAACATAACAAAAACATAACATAACATAACATAACACAAAACATAACATAACACAAAACATAACATAACATAACACAGAACATAACATAACACAAAACATAACATAACACAAAACATAACATAACACAAAACATAACATAACAGAAAACATAATATAACACATAACATAACACAACACAAAACATAACATAACAAAAAACATAACATAACACATAACAAAACATAACATAACACAATACATAACATAACATAACACAACACAAAACATAATATAACACAAAACATAACATAACAAAAAACATAACATAACACAACACAAAACATAACATAACACAAAAACATAGCATAACAATACACAAAACATAACATAACATAACATGACACAAAACATAACATAACTTAACACAAAACATAACATAACACAAAACGTAACATAACACAAAACATGACATTACACAAAACATAACATAACACAACACAAAACAAAACATAACATAACAAAACATAACATAACATAACACAAAACATAACATAACATTACACAAAACATAACATAACACAAAACATAACATAACATAACACAAAACATAACATAACACAAAACATAACATAACATAACATAACATAACACAAAACATAACATAACATAACACAAAACATAACATAACACAAAACATAACATAACACAAAACATCACATAACATAACACAAAACATAACATAACATAACACAACACAAAACATAACATAACATAACACAACACAAAACATAACATAAAATAACACAACACAAAACATAACATAACACAAAACATAACATAACATAATTCATAATAGAAAACATAACATAACATAACACAAAACATAACACAAAACATAACATAACATAACAACACAAAACATAACACAAAACATAACATAACATAACATAACATAACATAACACAAAACATAACATAACACAAAACATAACATTACACAAAACATAACATAACACAACACAAAACAAAACATAACATAACACATAACATAACACAAAACATAACATAACACATAACATAACTTAACATAAAACATAACACAAAACATAACATAACACAAAACATAACATAACACAAAACATAACATAACACATAACATAACATAACATAAAACATAACACAAAACATAACATAACATAACACAAAACATAACACAAAACATAACATAACACAAAACATAACACAAAACATAACATAACATAACACAAAACATAACATAACATAACATAACACAAAACATAACATAACACAAAAAAACATAACATAACACAAAACATAACATAACATAACATAACACAAAACATAACATAACACAAAATATAACATAACATAACACAAAACATAACATAACATAACACAAAACATAACATAACATAACACAAAATATAACATAACACAACACAAAACATAACATAACATAACACAACACAAAATATAACATAACATAATATAACACAACACAAAACATAACATAACACAACACAAAACATAACATAACACAACACAAAACATAACATAACACAACACAAAACATAACATAAAACAAAACATAACATAACATAACATAACACAAAACATAACATAACACAAAACATAACATAACACAAAACATAACATAACACAAAACATAACATAACATAACACAGAACATAACATAACACAAAGCATAACATAACACAAAACAACATAACACAACACAAAACATAACATAACACAACACAACACAAAACATAACATAACACAACACAAAACATAACATAACATAACACAACACAAAACATTACATAACATAACACAAAACATAACATAACATAACACAAAACATAACAGAAAACATAACATAACAAAACACAAAACATAACATAACACAAAACATAACATAACACAACACAAAACATAACATAACATAACACAACACAAAACATAACATAGCACAAAACATAACATAACACAAAACATAACATAACACAACACAAAACATAACATACCACAAAACATAACATAGCACAACACAAAACATAACACAAAACATAACATAACACAACACATAACATAACATAACATAACATAACACAACACAAAACATAACATAACATAACACAAAACATAACATAACATAAAACATAACATAACATAACACAAAACATAACATAAAACAAAACATAACATAACAGAAAACATAACATAACACATAACATAACACAACACAAAACATAACATAACAAAAAACATAACATAACACATAACAAAACATAACATAACACAATACATAACATAACATAACACAACACAAAACATAATATAACACAAAACATAACATAACAAAAAACATAACATAACACAACACAAAACATAACATAACACAAAAACATAGCATAACAATACACAAAACATAACATAACATAACATAACATGACACAAAACATAACATAACTTAACACAAAACATAACATAACACAAAACGTAACATAACACAAAACATGACATTACACAAAACATAACATAACACAACACAAAACAAAACATAACATAACAAAACATAACATAACATAACACAAAACATAACATAACATTACACAAAACATAACATAACACAAAACATAACGTAACATAACACAAAACATAACATAACACAAAACATAACATAACATAACATAACATAACACAAAACATAACATAACATAACACAAAACATAACATAACACAAAACATAACATAACACAAAACATCACATAACATAACACAAAACATAACATAACATAACACAACACAAAACATAACATAACATAACACAACACAAAACATAACATAAAATAACACAACACAAAACATAACATAACACAAAACATAACATAACATAATTCATAATAGAAAACATAACATAACATAACACAAAACATAACACAAAACATAACATAACATAACAACACAAAACATAACACAAAACATAACATAACATAACATAACATAACATAACATAACACAAAACATAACATAACACAAAACATAACATTACACAAAACATAACATAACACAACACAAAACAAAACATAACATAACACATAACATAACACAAAACATAACATAACACATAACATAACATAACATAAAACATAACACAATACATAACATAACACAAAACATAACATTACAAAACACAAAACATAACATAACACAAAACATAACATAACATAACATAACACAAAACATAACATAACACAAAAAAAACATAACATAACACAAAACATAACATAACATAACACAAAACATAACATAACACAAAATATAACATAACATAACACAAAACATAACATAACATAACACAAAACATAACATAACATAACACAAAATATAACATAACACAACACAAAACATAACATAACATAACACAACACAAAATATAACATAACATAATATAACACAACACAAAACATAACATAACACAACACAAAACATAACATAACACAACACAAAACATAACATAACACAACACAAAACATAACATAAAACAAAACATAACATAACATAACATAACACAAAACATAACATAACACAAAACATAACATAACACAAAACATAACATAACATAACACAGAACATAACATAACACAAAGCATAACATAACACAAAACAACATAACACAACACAAAACATAACATAACACAACACAACACAAAACATAACATAACACAACACAAAACATAACATAACATATCATAACACAACACAAATCATAAAATAAAACAAAACATAACATAACATAACATAACACAACACAAAACATAACATAACACAAAATATAACATAACATAACGCAACACAAAACATAACATAACACAAAACATAACATAACACAAATCATAACATAACACAACACAAAAGATAACACAAAACATAACATAACACAACACAAAACATAACATAACACAACACGAAACATAACATATCATAAAACATAACATAACATAACACAAAACATAACATAACACAAAACATAACATAACACAAAGCATAACATAACACATAACATAACACAACACAAAACATAACATAACACAAAACATTACATAACATAACACATAACAAAACATAACATAACACAATACATAACATAACATAACACAACACAAAACATAATATAACACAAAACATAACATAACATAACACAACACAAAACATAACATAACACAAAACAGAACATAACACAAAACATCACATAACACAACACAAAACATAACATAACACAAAACATAACATAACACAACACAAAACATTACATAACACATAACATAACACAACACAAAACATAACATAGCACAACACAAAACATAACACAAAACATAACATAACACAACACAAAACATAACACAAAACATAACATAACACAACAAAAAACATAACATAACAGAGTACAAAACATAACATAACATAACACAAAACATAACATAACATAACTTTAACACAAAACATAACATAACACAAAACATAACATAACACAACATAACACAAAACATAACATAACACAAAACATAACATAACACAAAACATAACATATCCTAAAACATAACATAACATAACATTACATAACACAAAACATAACATAACACAAAACATAACATAACACAAAAAATAACATAACAAAAAACATAACATAACACAACACAAAACATAACATAACACAAAAACATAGCATAACAATACACAAAACATAACATAACATAAAATGACACAAAACATAACATAACATAACACAAAACATAACATAACACAAAACATAACATAACATAACACAAAACATAACATAACACAAAACATGACATTACACAAAACTAACATAACACAAAACAAAACAAAACATAACATAACAAAACATAACATAACATAACACAAAACATAACATAACATTACTCAAAACATAACATAACACAAAACATAACATAACACAAAACATAACATAACACAAAACATAACATAACATAACAAAAAACATAACATAACATAACACAAAACATAACATAACACAAAACTTAACATAACACAAAACATCACATAACATAACACAAAACATAACATAACATAACATAACACAACACAAAACATAACATAACATAACACAACAAAAAACATAACATAAAATAACACAACACAAAACATAACATAACACATAACATAACATAGCATAATTCATAACACAAAACATAACATAACATTACACAAAACAACACAAAACATAACATAACATAACACAAAACATAACACAAAACATAAAATAACACAAAACATAACATAACATAACATAACACAAAACATAACACAAAACATATCATTACACAAAACATAACATAACACAACACAAAACAAAACATAACATAACACAAAACATAACATAGCACAAAACATAACATAACACATAACATAACATAACATAACATAACATAACATAACATAAAACATAACACAAAACATAACATAACACAAAACATAACATAACACAAAACATAACATAACACATAACATAACATAACAAAAAACATAACACAAAACATAACATAACATAACACAAAACATAACACAAAACATAACATAACATAACACAAAACATAACACAAAACATAACATAACATAACACAAAACATAACATAACATAACATAACATAACACAAAACATAACATAACACAAAAAAACATAACATAACACAAAACTTAACATAACATAACACAAGACATAACATAACACAAAACATAACATAACATAACACAAAACATAACATAACATAACACAAAACAAAACATAACATAATACAAAATATAACATAACACAACACAAAACATAACATAACATAACACAACACAAAACATAACATAACATAATATAACACAACACAAAACATAACATAACATAACACAACACAAAACATAACATAACACAACACAAAACATAACATAACACAACACAAAACATGACATAACATAACAAAAACATAACATAACATAACATAACACATAACATAACACAAAACATAACATAACATAACACAGAACATAACATAACACAAAACATAACATAACACAAAACATAACATAACACAACACAAAACATAACATAACACAACACAAAACATAACATAACATATCATAACACAACACAAATCATAACATAAAACAAAACATAACATAACATAACATAACATAACATAACACAACACAAAACATAACATAACACAAAATATAACATAACATAACGCAACACAAAACATAACATAACACAAAACATAACATTACACAAAACATAACATAACACAACACAAAACATAACACAAAACATAACATAACACAACACAAAACATAACATAACACAACACAAAACATAACATAACATAAAACATAACATAACATAACACAAAAACTTAACATAACACAAAACATAACATAACACAAAACATAACATAACACATAACATAACACAACACAAAACATAACATAACACAAAACATAACATAACATAACACATAACAAAACATAACATAACACAATACATAACATAACATAACACAACACAAAACATAATATAACACAAAACATAACACATCACAAAACATAACATAACACAAAACAGAACATTACACAAAACATAACATAACACACCACAAAACATAACATAACACATAACATAACACAACACAAAACATAACATAACATAACATAACACAAAACATAACATAACACAAACCATAACATTACATAACACAACACAAAACATAACATAACATAACACAAAACATACCATAACATAACACAACACAAAACATAACACAACATAACATAACACAAAACATAACACAACATAAAACATAACATAACTCAAAACATAACACAAATCAAAACATAACATAACATAACACAACATAAAACATAATATAACATAACATAACACAACACAAAACATAACATAACATAACACAACACAAAACATAACATAACACAAAACATAACATAACATAACACAAAACATAACATAACATAACACAAAACATAACATTACAAAACACAAAACATAACATAACACAAAACATAACACAACACGAAACATAACATAACATAACACAACACAAAACATAACATAACACAAAACATAACATAACACATAACATAACACAACACAAAACATAACATAACATAATACAAAGAATAACATAACACAACACATAACATAGCACAAAACATAACATAACATAACACAACACAAGACATAACATAACATATCACAAAACATACCATAACATAACACAACACAAAACATAATACAACATAACATAACACGAAACATAACACAACATAAAACTTAACATAACTCAAAACATAACACAGATCAAAACATAACATAACATAACACAACACAAAACATAACATAACATTACACAAAACATAACATAACACAAAACATAACATAACACAACACAAAACATAACACAAAACATAACATAACAAAACACAAAACATAACATAACACATAACATAACATAACACAACACAAACATAACATAACACATAACATAACACAACACAAAACATAACATAACATCACATAACACAAAACATAACATAACACAACACATAACATAACACAAAACATAACATAACACAACACAAAACATAACATAACATAACACAAAACATACCATAACATAACACAACACAAAACATAACAAAACATAACATAACACAAAACATAAAACAACATAAAACATAACATAACTCAAAACATAACACAAATCAAAACATAAATTAACCTAACACAACACAAAACATAACATAACATAACATAACACAACACAAAGCATAACATAACATAACACAAAACATAACATAACATAGCACAAAACATAACATAAAGAAACACAAAACATAACATAACACAAAACATAGCATAACATAACACAAAACATAACATAACACAACACAAAACATAACGTAACATAACACAAAACATAACATAACACAAAACATAACATAACACAAAACATAACATAACACAACACAAAACAAAACATAACATAACACATAACATAACACAACACAAAACATAACATAACACAAAACATAACATAGCACAACACAAAACATAACACAAAACATAACATAACACAACACAAAACATAACACAAAACATAATATAACACAACACAAAACATAACATAACAGAACACAAAACATAAAATAACATAACACAAAACATAACATAACATAACACAAAACATAACATAACACAAAACATAACATAACACAACATAACACAAAACATAACATAACACAAAACATAACAGAACACAAAACATAACATAACTTAAAACATAACATAACATAACAT
Source organism: Tenodera sinensis (assembly GCA_030765045.1). Classification (NCBI taxonomy): domain Eukaryota; kingdom Metazoa; phylum Arthropoda; class Insecta; order Mantodea; family Mantidae; genus Tenodera; species Tenodera sinensis. The sequence continues at coordinate 23,711 of JAUKNM010000162.1, forward strand.
AACACAACACAAAACATAACATAACACAAAAACATAGCATAACAATACACAAAACATAACATAACATGACACAAAACATAACATAACACAAAACATAACATAACATAACACAAAACATAACATAACATAATACAAAACATAACATAACACAAAACATAACATTACACAAAACATAACATAACACAACACAAAACAAAACATAACATAACAAAACATAACATAGCATAACACAAAACATAACATAACATTACACAAAACATAACATAACATAACACAAAACATAACATAACATAACACAAAACATAACATAACACAAAACATAACATAACATAACACAAAACATAAAATAACATAACACAAAACATAACATAACACAAAACATAAAATAACACAAAACATAACATAACATAACACAAAACATAACATTACATAACACAACACAATACATAAAATAAAATAACACAACACAAAACATAACATAACACAAAACATAACATAACACAAAACATAACATAACACATAACATAACATAACATAAATCATAACACAAAACATAACATAACATAACACAAAACATAACAAAAAACATAACATAACACAAAACATAACACAAAACATACATAACATAACACAAAACATAACATAACATAACATAACATAACATAACATAACATAACATAACATAACATAACATAACATAACATAACATAACATAACATAACATAACATAACATAACACAAAACATAACATAACACAAAACATAACACAACACAAAACATAACATAACACAAAACATAACATAACACAAAACATAACATAACACAACACAAAACATTACATTACAGTAAAACATAACATAACACAAAACATAACATAACACAAAACATAACATAACATAACACAAGACATAACATAACATAACACAAAACATAATACAACATAAAACATAACATATCATAACATAAGACAAAACATAACACAAATCAAAACATAACATAACATAACACAACACAAAACATAACATAACATAACACAACACAAAACATAACATAACATAACACAACACAAAACATAACATAACACAAAACACAACATCACATAACACAAAACATAACATAACACAAAACATAACATAACGTAACACAAAACATAACTTAACATAACACAAAACATAACATAACATAACACAAAACATAACATAACATAACGCAAAACATAACATAACATAACACAAAACATAACATAACATAACACAAAATATAACATAACACAACACAAAACATAACATAACATAACACAACACAAAACATAACATAATATAACACAACACAAAACATAACATAACTTAACAAAAAACATAACATAACACAACACAAAACATAACATAACACAAAACATAACTTAACACAGAACATAAAATAATATAACATAAAACATAACATAACATAACACATAACATAACATGACATAAAAACATAAGACAAAACATAACACAAAACATAACATAACACAAAACATAACACAAAGCATAACATAACATAACACAAAACATAACATAACATAACATAACATGACACAAAACATAACATAACACAACACAAAACATAACATAACACAACACAAAACATAACATAACACAACACAAAACATAACATAACACAACACAAAACATAACACAATACATAACATAACACAACACAACACATAACATAACACATAACATAACACAACACAAAACATAACATAACACAAAACATAACATAACATAACACAAAACATAACATAACATAACACCACACAGAACATAACATAACATAACACTAAACATAACATAACACAACACAAAACATAACATAACATAACACAACACAAAACATAACATAACACATAACATAACACAACACAAAACATAACATAACATAACATAACACAAAACAACACACAACATAAAACATAACATAACATAACACAAAACCTAGCACAAATCAAAACATAACATAACACAACACAAAACATAACATAACATAACACAACACAAAACATAACATAACACAGAACATAACATAACACAAAACATAACATAACACAAAACATAACATAACACAACACAAAACATAACATAACACAAAACATAACATAACACAAAACATAACATAACACAAAACATAACACAATACAAAACATAACACAACACAAAACATAACATAACACAAAACATAACATAACACAAAACATAACATAACACAACACTAAACATAACACAGCACAAAACATTACATAATACAAAACATAACATAACACAACACAACACAAAACATAACATAACACAAAACATAACATAACACAACACAAAACATAACATAACATAACACATAACATAACACAAAACATAACATAACATAACACAAAATATAACATAACACAACACAAAACATAACATAACATAACACAACACAAAACATAACATAACATAACACAACACATAACATAACATAACATAACACAACACAAAACATAACATAACACAACACAAAACATAACATAACACAACACAAAACATAACATAACATAACACAAAACATAACATAACATAACACAAAACATAACACAAAACATAACATAACACAAAACATAACATAACACAAAACATAACACAACATAACACAGAACATAACTAACACAAAACATAACATAACACAAAACATAACATAACACAACACAAAACATAACATAACACAACACAAAACATAACATAACATATCATAACACAACACAAATCATAACATAAAACAAAACATAACATAACTTAACACAACACAAAACATAACATAACATATCATAACACAACACAAATCATAACATAAAACAAAACATAACATAACATAACACAACACAAAACATAACATAACACAAAATATAACAACATAACGCAACACAAAACATAACATAACACAAAACATAACATAACACAAAACATAACATAACACAACACAAAACATAACACAAAACATAACATAACGCAACACAAAACATAACATAACACAAAACATAACATAAAACATAACATAACATAACAAAACATAACATAACACAAAACATAACATAACACAAAACATAACACAACACATAACATAACACAACACAAAACATAACATAACACAAAACATAACATAACATAACAGATAACAAAACATAACATAACACAATACATACCATAACATAACACAACACAAAACATAATATAACACAAAACATAACATAACATAACATAACACAACACAAAACATAATATTACACAAAATATAACATAACATAACTCAACACAAAGCATAACATAACACAAAACAGAACATACCACAAAACATAACATAACACAACACAAAACATAACATAACACATAACATAACACAACACAAAACATAACATAACATAACATAACACAAAACATAACATAACACAACACATAACATAACACAAAACATAACATTACATAATACAACACAAAACATAACATAACATAACACAAAACATACTATAACATAACACAACACAAAACATAACACAACATAACATATCACAAAACATAACACAACATAAAACATAACATAACTCAAAACATAACACAAATCAAAACATAACATAACATGACACAACACAAAATATAACATAACATAACACAACACAAAACATAACATAACATAACACAACACATAACATAACACAAAACATAAAATAACATAACACAAAACATAACACAAAACACAACATAACTAAACACAAAGCATAACATAACACAAAAGATAACACAACACAAAACATAACATAACATAACACAACACAAAACATAACATAACACATAACATAACACAACACAAAACATAACATAACATAACATAACACAAAGCATAACATAACACAACACATAACATAGCACAAAACATAACATAACATAACACAACACAAAACATAACATAACATAACACAAAACATACCATAACATAACACAACACAAAACATAACACAACATAACATAACACAAAACACAACACAACATAAAACTTATCATAACTCAAAACATAACACAAATCAAAACATAACATAACATAACACAACACAAAACATAACATAACATAACACAAAAAATAACATAACATAACACAAAACATAACATAACATAACACAAAACATAACACAAAACATAACATAACAAAACACAAAACATAACATAACACAAAACATAACATAACACAACACAAAACATAACATAACACATAACATAACACAACACAAAACATAACATAACATAACATAACACAAAACATGACATAACACAACACATAACATAACACAAAACATAACATAACACAACACAAAACATAACAGAACATAACACAAAACATACCATAACATAACACAACATAAAACATAACACAACATAACATAACACAAAACATAAAACAACATAAAATATAACATAACTCAAAACATAACACAAATCAAAACATAACATAACACAACACAAAACATAACATAACATAACATAACATAACACAACACAAAACATAACAAACCATAACACAACACAAAACATAACATAACATAACACAAAACATAACATAACATAACACAAAACATAACACAAAACATAACATAACAAAACACAAAACATAACATAACACAAAACATAACATAACACAACACAAAACATAACATAACATAACACAACACAAAACATAACATAACACATAACATAACACAACACAAAACATAACATAACACAAAACATAACATAGCACAACACAAAACATAACACAAAACATAACATAACACAACACAAAACATAACACAAAACATAACATAACACAACACAAAACATAACATAACAGAACACAAAACATAACATAACATAACACAAAACATAACATAACATAACATAACACAAAACATAACATAACACAAAACATAACAAAACACAACATAACACAAAACATAACATAACACAAATCATAACATAACACAAAACATAACATAACTTAAAACATAACATAACATTACATAATACAAAGCATAACATAACACAATACATAATATAACACAAAACATAACATAACAAAAAACATAACATAACACAACACAAAACATAACATAACACAAAAACATAGCATAACAATACACAAAACATAACATAACATGACACAAAACATAACATAACATAACACAAAACATAACATAACACAAAACATAACATAACACAAAACATAACATAACACAAAACATAACATTACACAAAACATAACATAACACAACACAAAACAAAACATAACATAACAAAGCATTACATAACATAACACAAAACATAACATAACATTACACAAAACATAACATAACACAACACAAAACAAAACATAACATAACAAGGCATTACATAACATAACACAAAACATAACATAACATTACACAAAACATAACATAACATAACACAAAACATAACATAACATAACACAAAACATAACATAACACAAAACATAACATAACATAACACAAAACATAACATAACATAACACAAAGCATAACATAACATAACACAACACAAAACATAACATAACATAACACAACACAAAACATAACATAAAATAACACAACACAAAACATAACATAACACAAAACATAACATAACACATAACATAACATAACATAAATCATAACACAAAACATAACATAACATAACATAACGTACCATAACATAACATAACATAACATAACACAAAACATAACATAACACAAAACATAACATTACACAAAACATAACATAACACAACACAAAACAAAACATAACATAACAAAACATAACATAACATAACACAAAACATAACATAACATAACACAAAACATAACATAACATAACACAAAACATAACATAACATAACACAAAACATAACATAACACAACACTAAACATAACACAGCACAAAACATTACATAATACAAAACATAACATAACACAACACTACACAAAACATAACATAACACAAAACATAACATAACACAACACAAAACATAAAATAACATAACACAACACAAAACATAACATAACATAACACATAACATAACACAAAACATAACATAACATAACACAAAATATAACATAACACAACACAAAACATAACATAACATAACACAACACAAAACACAACATAACATAACACAACACATAACATAACATAACATAACATAACATAACACAACACAAAACATAACATAACACAACACAAAACATAACATAACACAACACAAAACATAACATAACATAACACAAAACATAACATAACATAACACAAAACATAACACAAAACATAACATAACACAAAATATAACATAACACAAAACATAACATAACATAACACAGAACATAACCTAACACAAAACATAACATAACACAAAACATAACATAACACAACACAAAACATAACATAACACAACACAAAACATAACATAACATATCATAACACAACACAAATCATAACATAAAACAAAACATAACATAACATAACATAACACAACACAAAACATAACATAACATATCATAACACAACACAAATCATAACATAAAACAAAACATAACATAACATAACACAACACAAAACATAACATAACACAAAATATAACAACATAACGCAACACAAAACATAACATAACACAAAACATAACATAACACAAAACATAACATAACACAACACAAAACATAACATAACGCAACACAAAACATAACATAACACAAAACATAACATAATACATAACATAACATAACAAAACATAACATAACACAAAACATAACTTAACACAAAACATAACACAACACATAACATAACACAACACAAAACATAACATAACACAAAACATAACATAACATAACAGATAACAAAACATAACATAACACAATACATAACATAACATAACACAACACAAAACATAATATAACACAAAACATAACATAACATAACATAACATAACACAACACAAAACATAATATTACACAAAATATAACATAACATAACTCAACACAAAGCATAACATAACACAAAACAGAACATAACACAAAACATAACATAACACAACACAAAACATAACATAACACATAACATAACACAACACAAAACATAACATAACATAACATAACATAACACAAAACATAACATAACACAACACATAACATATCACAAAACATAACATTACATAACACAACACAAAACATAACATAACATAACACAAAACATACCATAACATAACACAACTCAAAACATAACACAACATAACATAACACAAAACATAACACAACATAAAACATAACATAACTCAAAACATAACACAAATCAAAACATAACATAACATAACACAACACAAAGTATAACATAACATAACACAACACAAAACATAACATAACATAACACAAAACATAACATAACATAACACAAAACATAAAATAACATAACACAAAACATAACACAAAACACAACATAACTAAACACAAAGCATAACATAACACAAAAGATAACACAACACAAAACATAACATAACATAACACAACACAAAACATAACATAACACATAACATAACACAACACAAAACATAACATAACATAACATAACACAAAGCATAACATAACACAACACATTACATAGCACAAAACATAACATAACATAACACAACACAAAACATAACATAACATAACACAAAACATACCATAACATAACACAACACAAAACATAACACAACATAACATAACACAAAACACAACACAACATAAAACTTATCATAACTCAAAACATAACACAAATCAAAACATAACATAACATAACACAACACAAAACATAACATAACATAACACAAAAAATAACATAACATAACACAAAACATAACATAACATAACACAAAACATAACACAAAACATGACGTAACAAAACACAAAACATAACATAACACAAAACATAACATAACACAACACAAAACATAACATAACACATAACATAACACAACACAAAACATAACATAACATAACATAACACAAAACATGACATAACACAACACATAACATAACACAAAACATAACATAACACAACACAAAACATAACATTACATAACACAAAACATACCATAACATAACACAACATAAAACATAACACAACATAACATAACACAAGACATAAAACAACATAAAACATAACATAACTCAAAACATAACACAAATCAAAACATAACATAACAAAACAAAAACATAACATAACATAACAACATAAGACAACACAAAACATAACAAACCATAACACAACACAAAACATAACATAACATAACACAAAACATAACATAACATAACACAAAACATAACACAAAACATAACACAAAACATAACATAACAAAACACAAAATATAACATAACACAAAACATAACATAACACAACATAAAACATAACATAACATAACACAACACAAAACATAACATAACACATAACATAACACAACACAAAACATAACATAACACAAAACATAACATAGCACAACACAAAACATAACATAACATAACACAAAACATAACACAAAACATAACACAAAACATAACATAACAAAACACAAAATATAACATAACACAAAACATAACATAACACAACATAAAACATAACATAACATAACACAACACAAAACATAACATAACACATAACATAACACAACACAAATACATAACACAAAACATAACATAACACAACACAAAACATAACATAACACAAAACATAACATAACATAACACAAAACATAACATAACATAACATAACATAACACAAAACATAACAAAACACAACATAACACAAAACATAACATAACACAAATCATAACATAACACAAAACATAACATAACTTAAAACATAACATAACATTACATAACACAAAACATAACATAACACAATACATAATATAACACAAAACATAACATAACAAAAAACATAACATAACACAACACAAAACATAACATAACACAAAAACATAGCATAACAAAACACAAAACATAACATAACATGACACAAAACATAACATAACATAACACAAAACATAACATAACACAAAACATAACATAACATTCATAACACAAAACATAACATAACACAAAACATAACATTACACAAAACATAACATAACACTACACAAAACAAAACATAACATAACAAAGCATTACATAACATAACACAAAACATAACATAACATTACACAAAACATAACATAACATAACACAAAACATAACATAACATAACACAAAACATAACATAACACAAAACATAACATAACATAACACAAAACATAACATAACACAAAACATAACATAACATAACACAAAGCATAACATAACATAACACAACACAAAACATAACATAACATAACACAACACAAAACATAACATAAAATAACACAACACAAAACATAACATAACACAAAACATAACATAACACATAACATAACATAACATAAATCATAACACAAAACGTAACATAACATAACACAAAACATAACACAAAACATAACATAACACAAAACATAACACAAAACATAACATAACACAAAACATAACATAACATAACATAACATACCATAACATAACATAACATAACATAACACAAAACATAACATAACACAAAACATAACATTACACAAAAATAACATAACACAACACAAAACAAAACATAACATAACAAAACATAACATAACATAACACAAAACATAACATAACATTACACAAAACATAACATAACATAACACAAAACATAACATAACATAACACAAAACAACATAACATAACACAAAACATAACATAACATAACACAAAACATAACATAACATAACACAAAACATAACATAACACAAAACATAACATAACATAACACAAAACATAACATAACATAACACAAAACATAACATAACATAACACAACACAAAACGTAACATAACATAACACAACACAAAACATAACATAACATAACACAACACAAAACATAACATAACACAAAACATAACATAACACAAAACATAAGATCACACATAACATAACATAAAACATAACACAAAACATAACATAACATAACACAAAACATAACACAAAACATAACATAACATAACACAAAACATAACATAACATAACACAAAACATAACATAACATAACATAACACAAAACATACCATAACACAAAAAAACATAACTTAACACAAAACATAACATAACATAACACAAAACATAACATAACACTAAACATAACATAACATAACACAAAACATAACATAACATAACACAAAACATAACATAACATAACACAAAATATAACATAACACAACACAAAACATAACATAACATAACACAACACAAAACATAACATAACATAACATAACACAACACAAAACATAATATAACATAACACAACACAAAACATAACATAACACAACACAAAACATAACATAACACAACACAAAACATAACATAACATAACACAAAACATAACATAACATAACAAAAAGATAACATAACACGAAACATAACATAACACAAAACATAACAACACAATACATAACATAACACAGAACATTACATAACACAAAACATAACATAACACAAAACATAACATAACACAACACAAAACATAACATAACATAACATAACATAACATAACACGACACAAAACATAACATAACACAACACAAAACATAACATAACACAACACAAAACATAACATAACATATCATAACACAACACAAATCATAACATAAAACAAAACATAACATAACATAACACAACACAAAACATAACATAACACAACACAAAACATAACATAACACAACACTAAACATAACATAACATATCATAACACAACACAAATCATAACATAAAACAAAACATAACATAACATAACACAACACAAAACATAACATAACACAAAATATAACATAACATAACGCAACACAAAACATAACATAACACAAAACATAACATAACACAAAACATAACATAACACAACACAAAACATAACACAAAACATAACATAACACAACACAAAACATAACATAACACAACACAAAACATAACATAACATAAAACATAACATAACATAACTCAAAACATAACATAACACAAAACATAGCATAACACATAACATAACACAACACAAAACATAACATAACACAAAACATAACATAACATAACACATAACAAAACATAACATAACACAATACATAACATAACATAACACAACACAAAACATAATATAACACAAAACATAACATAACATAACATAACACAACACAAAACATAACATTACACAAAATACAACATAACATAACTCAACAAAAAACATAACATAACACAAAACAGAACATAACACAAAACATAACATAACACAACACAAAACATAACATAACACATAACATAACAAAACACAAAACATAACATAACATAACATAACACAAAACATAACATAACACAACACAAAACATAACATAACACAAAAACATAGCATAACAATACACAAAACATAACATAACATGACACAAAACATAACATAACATAACACAAAACATAACATAACACAAAACATAACATAACATAACACAAAACATAACATAACACAAAACATAACATTACACAAAACATAACATAACACTACACAAAACAAAACATAACATAACAAAGCATTACATAACATAACACAAAACATAACATAACATTACACAAAACATAACATAACATAACATAACACAAAACATAACATAACATAACACAAAACATAACATAACACAAAACATAACATAACATAACACAAAACATAACATAACACAAAACATAACATAACATAACACAAAGCATAACATAACATAACACAACACAAAACATAACATAACATAACACAACACAAAACATAACATAAAATAACACAACACAAAACATAACATAACACAAAACATAACATAACACATAACATAACATAACATAAATCATAACACAAAACGTAACATAACATAACACAAAACATAACATAACATAACACAAAACATAACACAAAACATAACATAACACAAAACATAACATAACATAACATAACAAACCATAACATAACATAACATAACATAACACAAAACATAACATAACACAAAACATAACATTACACAAAAAATAACATAACACAACACAAAACAAAACATAACATAACAAAACATAACATAACATAACACAAAACATAACATAACATTACACAAAACATAACATAACATAACACAAAACATAACATAACATAACACAAAACAACATAACATAACACAAAACATAACATAACATAACACAAAACATAACATAACATAACACAAAACATAACATAACATAACACAAAACATAACATAACATAACACAAAACATAACATAACATAACACAAAACATAACATAACATAACACAACACAAAACGTAACATAACATAACACAAAACAAAACATAACATAACATAACACAACACAAAACATAACATAACACAAAACATAACATAACACAAAACATAAGATAACACATAACATAACATAACATAAAACATAACACAAAACATAACATAACATTACACAAAACATAACACAAAACATAACATAACATAACACAAAACATAACATAACATAACACAAAACATAACATAACATAACATAACACAAAACATACCATAACACAAAAAAACATAACTTAACACAAAACATAACATAACATAACACAAAACATAACATAACACTAAACATAACATAACATAACACAAAACATAACATAACATAACACAAAACATAACATAACATAACACAAAATATAACATAACACAACACAAAACAAAACATAACATAACACAACACAAAACATAACATAACACAACACAAAACATAACATAATACAACACAAAACATAACATAACATAACACAAAACATAACATAACATAACACAAAAGATAACATAACACAAAACATAACATAACACAAAACATAACAACACAAAACATAACATAACACAGAACATTACATAACACAAAACATAACATAACACAAAACATAACACAACACAAAACATAACATAACATAACATAACATAACACGACACAAAACATAACATAACACAACACAAAACATAACATAACACAACACAAAACATAACATAACATATCATAACACAACACAAATCATAACATAAAACAAAACATAACATAACATAACACAACACAAAACATAACATAACACAACACAAAACATAACATAACACAACACAAAACATAACATAACATATCATAACACAACACAAATCATAACATAAAACAAAACATAACATAACACAACACAAAACATAACATAACACACAATATAACATAACATAACGCAACACAAAACATAACATAACACAAAACATAACATAACACAAAACATAACATAACACAACACAAAACATAACATAACACAACACAAAACATAACATAACACAACACAAAACATAACATAACATAAAACATAACATAACATAACATAACTCAAAACATAACATAACACAAACATAGCATAACACATAACATAACACAACACAAAACATAACATAACACAAAACATAACATAACATAACACATAACAAAACATAACATAACACAATACATAACATAACACAACACAAAACATAATATAACACAAAACATAATATAACATAACATAACACAACACAAAACATAACATTACACAAAATACAACATAACATATCTCAACAAAAAACATAACATAACACAAAACAGAACATAACACAAAACATAACATAACACAACACAAAACATAACATAACATAACACATAACATAACAAAACACAAAACATAACATAACATAACATAACACAAAACATAACATAACACAACACAAAACATTACATAACACATAACATAACACAACACAAAACATTACATTACATAACATAACATAACACAAAAGATAACATAACACAATACATAACATAACACAACACGAAACATAACATAACATTACACAACCCAAAACATAACATAACATAACACAAAACATAACATAACACAAAACATTACATAACATAACATAACATAACATAACGTAACACAACACAAAACATAACATAACATAACACAACACAAAACATAACATAACACAACACAAAACATAACATAACATATCATAACACAACACAAATCATAACATAAAACAAAACATAACATAACATAACATAACATAACATAACACAACACAAAACATAACATAACATATCATAACACAACACTAATCATAACATAAAACAAAACATAACATAACATAACACAACACAAAACATAACATAACACAAAATATAACAACATAACGCAACACAAAACGTAACATAACACAAAACATAACATAACACAAAACATAACATAACACAACACAAAACATAACACAAAACATAACATAACACAACACAAAACATAACATTACACAACACAAAACATAACATAACATAAAACATAACATAACATAACAAAACATAACATAACACAAAACATAACATAACACAAAACATAACATAACACATAACATAACACAACACAAAACATAACATAACACAAAACATAACATAACATAACACATAACAAAACATAACATAACGCAATACATAACATAACATAACACCACACAAAACATAACATAACACAAAACATAACATAACATAACACAACACAAAATATAACATTACACAAAATATAACATAATATAACTCAACACAAAACATAACATAACACAAAACAGAACATAACACAAAACATAACATAACACAACACAAAACATAACATAACACATAACATAACACAACACAAAACATAACATAACATAACATAACATAACATGACACAAAACATAACATAACACAACACATAACATAACACAAGACATAACATTACATAACACAACACAAAACATAACATGACATAACACAAAACATCCCATAACATAACACAACACAAAACATAACACAACATAACATGACACAAAACATAACACAACATAAAACATAAGATAACTCAAAACATAACACAAATCAAAACATAACATAACATAACAAAACATAACATAACACAAAACATAACATAACACAAAACATAACATAACACATAACATAACACAACACAAAACATAACATAACACAAAACATAACATAACATAACACATAACAAAACATAACATAACGCAATACATAACATAACATAACACAACACAAAACATAATATAACACAAAACATAACATAACATAACACATAACATAACATAACACAATACATAACATAACATAACACAAAACATAACATAACACAAAACATAACACAACATAACACAAAACATAACATAACATAACACAAAACATAACATAACATAACACAACACAAAACGTAACATAACATAACACAACACAAAACATAACATAACATAACACAACACAAAACATAACATAACACAAAACATAACATAACACAAAACATAACATAACACATAACATAACATAACATAAAACATAACACAAAACATAACATAACATAACACAAAACATAACACAAAACATAACATAACATAACACAAAACATAACACAAAACATAACATAACATAACACAAAACATAACATAACATAACACAAAACATACCATAACACAAAAAAACATAACT
The DNA here is from genome assembly GCA_030765045.1 of Tenodera sinensis. Lineage (NCBI taxonomy): Eukaryota > Metazoa > Arthropoda > Insecta > Mantodea > Mantidae > Tenodera > Tenodera sinensis. Next base: position 39,460 of record JAUKNM010000162.1, read on the forward strand.
TAACACAAAACATAACATAACATAACACAAAACATAACATAACACTAAACATAACATAACATAACACAAAACATAACATAACATAACACAAAACATAACATAACATAACACAAAATATAACATAACACAACACAAAACATAACATAACATAACACAACACAAAACATAACATAACATAACATAACACAACACAAAACATAACATAACATAACATAACACAACACAAAACATAACATAACACAACACAAAACATAACATAACACAACACAAAACATAACATAACATAACACAAAACATAACATAACATAACACAAAACATAACATAACACAAAACATAACATAACACAAAACATAACAACACAAAACATAACATAACATAACACAGAACATAACATAACACAAAACATAACATAACACAAAACATAACACAACACAACAGAAAACATAACATAACATAACATAACATAACATAACATAACACAACACAAAACATAACATAACACAACACAAAACATAACATAACACAGCACAAAACATAACATAACATATCATAACACAACACAAATCATAACATAAAACAAAACATAACATAACACAACAGAAAACATAACATAACACAACACAAAACATAACATAACACAACACAAAACATAACATAACATATCATAACACAACACAAATCATAACATAAAACAAAACATAACATAACATAACATAACACAACACAAAACATAACATAACACAAAATATAACATAACATAACGCAACACAAAACATAACATAACACAAAACATAACATAACACAAAACATAACATAACACAACACAAAACATAACACAAAACATAACATAACACCACACAAAACATAACATAACACAACACAAAACATAACATAACATAAAACATAACATAACATAACACAAAACATAACATAACACAAAACATTACATAACATAACACATAACAAAACATAACATAACACAATACATAACATAACATAACACAACACAAAACATAATATAACACAAAACATAACATAACATAACATAACACAACACAAAACATAACATTACACAAAATATAACATAACATAACTCAACACAAAACATAACATAACACAAAACAGAACATAACACAAAACATAACATAACACAACACAAAACATAACATAACACATAACATAACACAACACAAAACATAGCATAACACAAAACATAACATAACACAACACTAAACATTACATAACACATAACATAACACAACACAAAACATTACATTACATAACATAACATAACACAAAAGATAACATAACACAATACATAACATAACACATCACGAAACATAACATAACATTATACAACCCAAAACATAACATAACATAACACAAAACATAACATAACACAAAACATTACATAACATAACATAACATAACATAACATAACACAACACAAAACATAACATAACATAACACAACACAAAACATAACATAACACAACACAAAACATAACATAACATATCATAACACAACACAAATCATAACATAAAACAAATCATAACATAACATAACATAACACAACACAAAACATAACATAACATATCATAAAACAACACAAATCATAACATAAAACAAAACATAACATAACATAACATAACGCAACACAAAACATAACATAACACAAAACATAACATAACACAAAACATAACATAACACAACACAAAACATAACACAAAACATGACATAACACAACACAAAACATAACAATACACAACACAAATCATAACATAACATAAAACATAACATAACATAACAAAACATAACATAACACAAAACATAACATAACACAAAACATAACATAACACATAACATAACACAACACAAAACATAACATAACACAAAACATAACATAACATAACACATAACAAAACATAACATAACGCAATACATAACATAACACAACACAAAACATAACATAACATAACACATAACATAACAAAACACAAAACATAACATAACATAACATAACACAAAACATAACATAACACAACACAAAACATTACATAACACATAACATAACACAACACAAAACATTACATTACATAACATAACATAACACAAAAGATAACATAACACAATACATAACATAACACAACACGAAACATAACATAACATTACACAACCCAAAACATAACATAACATAACACAAAACATAACATAACACAAAACATTACATAACATAACATAACATAACATAACGTAACACAACACAAAACATAACATAACATAACACAACACAAAACATAACATAACACAACACAAAACATAACATAACATATCATAACACAACACAAATCATAACATAAAACAAAACATAACATAACATAACATAACATAACATAACACAACACAAAACATAACATAACATATCATAACACAACACTAATCATAACATAAAACAAAACATAACATAACATAACACAACACAAAACATAACATAACACAAAATATAACAACATAACGCAACACAAAACGTAACATAACACAAAACATAACATAACACAAAACATAACATAACACAACACAAAACATAACACAAAACATAACATAACACAACACAAAACATAACATTACACAACACAAAACATAACATAACATAAAACATAACATAACATAACATAACAAAACATAACATAACACAAAACATAACATAACACAAAACATAACATAACACATAACATAACACAACACAAAACATAACATAACACAAAACATAACATAACATAACACATAACAAAACATAACATAACGCAATACATAACATAACATAACACCACACAAAACATAACATAACACAAAACATAACATAACATAACACAACACAAAATATAACATTACACAAAATATAACATAATATAACTCAACACAAAACATAACATAACACAAAACAGAACATAACACAAAACATAACATAACACAACACAAAACATAACATAACACATAACATAACACAACACAAAACATAACATAACATAACATAACATAACATGACACAAAACATAACATAACACAACACATAACATAACACAAGACATAACATTACATAACACAACACAAAACATAACATGACATAACACAAAACATACCATAACATAACACAACACAAAACATAACACAACATAACATGACACAAAACATAACACAACATAAAACATAAGATAACTCAAAACATAACACAAATCAAAACATAACATAACATAACAAAACATAACATAACACAAAACATAACATAACACAAAACATAACATAACACATAACATAACACAACACAAAACATAACATAACACAAAACATAACATAACATAACACATAACAAAACATAACATAACGCAATACATAACATAACATAACACAACACAAAACATAATATAACACAAAACATAACATAACATAACACATAACATAACATAACACAATACATAACATAACATAACACAAAACATAACATAACACAAAACATAACACAACATAACACAAAACATAACATAACATAACACAAAACATAACATAACATAACACAACACAAAACGTAACATAACATAACACAACACAAAACATAACATAACATAACACAACACAAAACATAACATAACACAAAACATAACATAACACAAAACATAACATAACACATAACATAACATAACATAAAACATAACACAAAACATAACATAACATAACACAAAACATAACACAAAACATAACATAACATAACACAAAACATAACACAAAACATAACATAACATAACACAAAACATAACATAACATAACATAACACAAAACATACCATAACACAAAAAAACATAACTTAACACAAAACATAACATAACATAACACAAAACATAACATAACACTAAACATAACATAACATAACACAAAACATAACATAACATAACACAAAACATAACATAACATAACACAAAATATAACATAACACAACACAAAACATAACATAACATAACACAACACAAAACATAACATAACATAACATAACACAACACAAAACATAACATAACATAACATAACACAACACAAAACATAACATAACACAACACAAAACATAACATAACACAACACAAAACATAACATAACATAACACAAAACATAACATAACATAACACAAAACATAACATAACACAAAACATAACATAACACAAAACATAACAACACAAAACATAACATAACATAACACAGAACATAACATAACACAAAACATAACATAACACAAAACATAACACAACACAACAGAAAACATAACATAACATAACATAACATAACATAACATAACATAACATAACACAACACAAAACATAACATAACACAACACAAAACATAACATAACACAGCACAAAACATAACATAACATATCATAACACAACACAAATCATAACATAAAACAAAACATAACATAACACAACAGAAAACATAACATAACACAACACAAAACATAACATAACACAACACAAAACATAACATAACATATCATAACACAACACAAATCATAACATAAAACAAAACATAACATAACATAACATAACACAACACAAAACATAACATAACACAAAATATAACATAACATAACGCAACACAAAACATAACATAACACAAAACATAACATAACACAAAACATAACATAACACAACACAAAACATAACACAAAACATAACATAACACCACACAAAACATAACATAACACAACACAAAACATAACATAACATAAAACATAACATAACATAACACAAAACATAACATAACACAAAACATTACATAACATAACACATAACAAAACATAACATAACACAATACATAACATAACATAACACAACACAAAACATAATATAACACAAAACATAACATAACATAACATAACACAACACAAAACATAACATTACACAAAATATAACATAACATAACTCAACACAAAACATAACATAACACAAAACAGAACATAACACAAAACATAACATAACACAACACAAAACATAACATAACACATAACATAACACAACACAAAACATAGCATAACACAAAACATAACATAACACAACACTAAACATTACATAACACATAACATAACACAACACAAAACATTACATTACATAACATAACATAACACAAAAGATAACATAACACAATACATAACATAACACATCACGAAACATAACATAACATTATACAACCCAAAACATAACATAACATAACACAAAACATAACATAACACAAAACATTACATAACATAACATAACATAACATAACATAACACAACACAAAACATAACATAACATAACACAACACAAAACATAACATAACACAACACAAAACATAACATAACATATCATAACACAACACAAATCATAACATAAAACAAATCATAACATAACATAACATAACACAACACAAAACATAACATAACATATCATAAAACAACACAAATCATAACATAAAACAAAACATAACATAACATAACATAACGCAACACAAAACATAACATATCACAAAACATAACATAACACAAAACATAACATAACACAACACAAAACATAACACAAAACATGACATAACACAACACAAAACATAACAATACACAACACAAATCATAACATAACATAAAACATAACATAACATAACAAAACATAACATAACACAAAACATAACATAACACAAAACATAACATAACACATAACATAACACAACACAAAACATAACATAACACAAAACATAACATAACATAACATAACACATAACAAAACATAACATAACGCAATACATAACATAACACAACACAAAACATAACATAACATAACACAAAACATAACATAACATAACACAAAACATAACATAACATAAGACAAAACATAACACAAAACATAACATAACAAAACACAAAACATAACATAACACAAAACATAACATAACACAACACAAAACATAACATAACACATAACATAACACAACACAAAACATAACATAACATAACATAACACAAAACATGACATAACACAACACATAACATAACACAAAACATAACATAACACAACACAAAACATAACATAACATAACACAAAACATACCATAACATAACACAACACAAAACATAACACAACATATAATAACACAAAACATAAAACAACATAAAACATAACATAACTCAAAACATAACACAAATCAAAACATAACATAACACAACACAAAACATAACATAACATAACATAACATAACATAACATAACATAACACAACACAAAACATAACAAACCATAACACAACACAAAACATAACATAACAAAACACAAAATATAACATAACACAAAACATACCATAACACAACACAAAACATAACATAACATAACACAACACAAAACACAACATAACACATAACATAACACAACACAAAACATAACATAACACAAAACATAACATAGCACAACACAAAACATAACACAAAACATAACATAACATAACACAAAACATAACACAAAACATAACGTAAAACAACACAAAACATAACATAACAGAACACAAAACATAACATAACATAACATTAAACATAACATAACATAACACAAAACATAACATAACACAAAACATAACATAACACAACATAACACAAAACATAACATAACACAAAACATAACATAACACAAAACATAACATAACTTAAAACATAACATAACATTACATAACACAAAACATAACATAACACAAAACATAATATAACACAAAACATAACATAACAAAAAACATAACATAAAACAACACAAAACATAACATAACACAAAAACATAGCATAACAATACACAAAACATAACATAACATGACACAAAACATAACATAACATAACACAAAACATAACATAACATAACACAAAACATAACATAACATAGCACAAAACATAACATAACACAAAACATAACATTACACAAAACATAACATAACACAACACAAAACAAAACATAACATAACAAAGCATAACATAACATAACACAAAACATAACATAACATTACACAAAACATAACATAACATAACACAAAACATAACATAACATAACACAAAACATAACATAACACAAAACATAACATAACATAACACAAAACATAACATAACACAAAACATAACATAACATAACACAAAGCATAACATAACATTAAACAACACAAAACATAACATAACACAACACAAAACATAACATAAAATAACACAACACAAAACATAACATAACACAAAACATAACATAACACATAACATAACATAAATCATAACACAAAACGTAACATAACATAACACAAAACATAACACAAAACATAACATAACATAACACAAAACATAACACAAAACATAACATAACACAAAACATAACATAACATAACATAACATACCATAACATAACATAACATAACATAACACAAAACATAACATAACACAAAACATAACATTACACAAAACATAGCATAACACAACACAAAACAAAACATAACATAACAAAACATAACATAACATAACACAAAACATAACATAACATTACACAAAACATAACATAACATAACACAAAACATAACATAACATAACACAAAACATAACATAACATAACACAAAACATAACATAACATAACACAAAACATAACATAACATAACACAAAACATAACATAACATAACAAAAAACATAACATAACATAACACAACACAAAACATAACATAACATAACACAACACAAAACATAACATAACACAAAACATAACATAACACAAAACATTACATAACACATAACATAACATAACACAAAACATAACATAACATAACATAACACAAAACATAACACAAAACATAACATAACATAACACAAAACATAACACAAAACATACCATAACATAACACAAAACATAACATAACATAACACAAAACATAACATAACACAAAACATAACATAACATAACACAAAACATAACATAACATAACACAAAACATAACATAACACAAAACATAACATAACATAACACAAAACATAACATAACATAACACAAAATATAACATAACACAACACAAAACATAACATAACATAACACAACACAAAACATAACATAACATAACATAACATAACACAACACAAAACATAACATAACACAACACAAAACATAACATAACACAACACAACACAAAACATAACATAACACAAAACATAACATAACATAACATAACACAAAACATAACATAACACAAAACATAACATAACACAAAACATAACAACACAAAACATAACATAACATAACACAGAACATAACATAACACAAAACATAACATAACACAAAACATAACATAACACAACACAAAACATAACATAACATAACATAACACAACACAAAACATAACATAACACAACACAAATCATAACATAACACAACACAAAACATAACATAAGATATCATAACACAACACAAATCATAACATAAAACAAAACATAACATAACATAACACAACACAAAACATAACATAACACAACACAAAACATAACATAACACAACACAAAACATATCATAACATATCATAACACAACACAAATCATAACATAAAACAAAACATAACATAACATAACATAACATAACATAACACAACACAAAACATAACATAACACAAAATATAACATAACATAACGCAACACAAAACATAACATAACACAAAACATAACATAATTCAAAACATAACATAACACAACACAAAACATAACACAAAACATAACATAACACAACACAAAACATAACATAACACAACACAAAACATAACATAACATAAAACATAACATAACATAACACAAAACATAACATAACACAAAACATAACATAACACATAACATAACACAACACAAAACGTAACATAACATAACACAACACAAAACATAACATAACATAACATAACATAACACAACACAAAACATAACATAACATAACACAACACAAAACATAACATAACACAACACAAAACATAACATAACACAACACAAAACATAACATAACATAACACAAAACATAACATAACATAACACAAAAGATAACATAACACAAAACATAACATAACACAAAACATAACAACACAAAACATAACATAACACAGAACATTACATAACACAAAACATAACATAAAACAAAACATAACATAACATAACATAACACAACACAAAACATAACATAACATATCATAACACAACACAAATCATAACATAAAACAAAACATAACATAACATAACATAACACAACACAAAACATAACATAACACAAAATATAACAACATAACGCAACACAAAACATAACATAACACAAAACATAACATAACACAAAACATAACATAACACAACACAAAACATAACACAAAACATAACATAACGCAACACAAAACATAACATAACACAAAACATAACATAAAACATAACATAACATAACAAAACATAACATAACACAAAACATAACATAACACAAAACATAACACAACACATAACATAACACAACACAAAACATAACATAACACAAAACATAACATAACATAACAGATAACAAAACATAACATAACACAATACATAACATAACATAACACAACACAAAACATAATATAACACAAAACATAACATAACATAACATAACACAACACAAAACATAATATTACACAAAATATAACATAACATAACTCAACACAAAGCATAACATAACACAAAACAGAACATAACACAAAACATAACATAACACAACACAAAATATAACATAACACATAACATAACACAACACAAAACATAACATAACATAACATAACATAACACAAAACATAACATAACACAACACATAACATAACACAAAACATAACATTACATAACACAACACAAAACATAACATAACATAACACAAAACATACCATAACATAACACAACACAAAACATAACACAACATAACATAACACAAAACATAACACAACATAAAACATAACATAACTCAAAACATAACACAAATCAAAACATAACATAACATAACACAACACAAAATATAACATAACATAACACAACACAAAACATAACATAACATAACACAAAACATAACATAACATAACACAAAACATAAAATAACATAACACAAAACATAACACAAAACACAACATAACTAAACACAAAGCATAACATAACACAAAAGATAACACAACACAAAACATAACATAACACAACACAAAACATAACATAACACATAACATAACACAACACAAAACATAACATAACATAACATAACATAACATAACACAAAGCATAACATAACACAACACATAACATAGCACAAAACATAACATAACATAACACAACACAAAACATAACATAACATAACACAAAACATACCATAACATAACACAACACAAAACATAACACAACATAACATAACACAAAACACAACACAACATAAAACTTATCATAACTCAAAACATAACACAAATCAAAACATAACATAACATAACACAACACAAAACATAACATAACATAACACAAAAAATAACATAACATAACACAAAACATAACATAACATAACACAAAACATAACACAAAACATAACATAACAAAACACAAAACATAACATAACACAAAACATAACATAACACAACACAAAACATAACATAACACATAACATAACACATAACATAACACAACACAAAACATAACATAACATAACAAAAAGCATAACATAACACAACACATAACATAGCACAAAACATAACATAACATAACACAACACAAAACATAACATAACATAACACAAAACATACCATAACATAACACAACACAAAACATAACACAACATAACATAACACAAAACATAACACAACTTAAAACTTAACATAACTCAAAACATAACACAAATCAAAACATAACATAACATAACACAACACAAAACATAACATAACATAACACAAAACATAACATAACATAACAAAAAACTTAACATAACATAAGACAAAGCATAACACAAAACATAACATAACAAAACACAAAACATAACATAACACAAAACATAACATAACACAACACAAAACATAACATAACACATAACATAACACAACACAAAACATAACATAACATAACATAACACAAAACATGACATAACACAACACATAACATAACACAAAACATAACATAACACAACACAAAACATAACATAACATAACACAAAACATACCATATCATAACACAACACAAAACATAACACAACATAACATAACACAAAACATAAAACAACATAAAACATAACATAACTCAAAACATAACACAAATCAAAACATAACATAACATAACACAACACAAAACATATCATAACATAACATAACATAACATAACATAACATAACATAACATAACATAACACAAAACATAACATAACAAAACACAAAATATAACATAACACAAAACATACCATAACACAACACAAAACATAACATAACATAACACAACACAAAACACAACATAACACATAACATAACACAACACAAAACATAACATAACACAAAACATAACATAGCACAACACAAAACATAACACAAAACATAACACAAAACATAACGTAAAACAACACAAAACATAACATAACAGAACACAAAACATAACATAACATAACATTAAACATAACATAACAAAACACAAAACATAACATAACACAAAACATAACATAACACAACATAACACAAAACATAACATAACACAAAACATAACATAACACAAAACATAACATAACTTAAAACATAACATAACATTACATAACACAAAACATAACATAACACAAAACATAATATAACACAAAACATAACATAACAAAAAACATAACATAACACAACACAAAACATAACATAACACAAAAACATAGCATAACAATACACAAAACATAACATAACATGACACAAAACATAACATAACACAAAACATAACATAACATAACACAAAACATAACATAACATAGCACAAAACATAACATAACACAAAACATAACATTACACAAAACATAACATAACACAACACAAAACAAAACATAACATAACAAAGCATAACATAACATAACACAAAACATAACATAACATTACACAAAACATAACATAACATAACACAAAACATAACATAACATAACACAAAACATAACATAACACAAAACATAACATAACATAACACATAACATAACATAACACAAAACATAACATAACACAAAACATAACATAACATAACACAAAGCATAACATAACATAACACAACACAAAACATAACATAACATAACACAACACAAAACATAACATAAAATAACACAACACAAAACATAACATAACACAAAACATAACATAACACATAACATAACATAAATCATAACACAAAACGTAACATAACATAACACAAAACATAACACAAAACATTACATAACATAACACAAAACATAACACAAAACATAACATAACACAAAACATAACATAACATAACATACCATAACATAACATAACATAACACAAAACATAACATAACACAAAACATAACATTACACAAAACATAGCATAACACAACACAAAACAAAACATAACATAACAAAACATAACATAACATAACACAAAACATAACATAACATTACACAAAACATAACATAACATAACACAAAACATAACATAATATAACACAAAACATAACATAACATAACACAAAACATAACATAACATAACACAAAACATAACATAACATAACACAAAACATAAAATAACATAACACAAAACATAACATAACATAACACAACACAAAACATAACATAACATAACACAACACAAAACATAACATAACACAAAACATAACATAACACAAAACATAACATAACACATAACATAACATAACACAAAACATAACATAACATAACATAACACAAAACATAACACAAAACATAACATAACATAACACAAAACATAACACAAAACATACCATAACATAACACAAAACATAACATAACATAACACAAAACATAACATAACACAAAACATAACATAACATAACACAAAACATAACATAACATAACACAAAACATAACATAACATAACACAAAACATAACATAACATAACACAAAACATAACATAACATAACACAAGATATAACATAACACAACACAAAACATAACATAACATAACACAACACAAAACATAACATAACATAACATAACACAACACAAAACATAACATAACATAACACAAAACATAACATAACATAACATAACACAAAACATAACATAACACAAAACATAACATAACACAAAACATAACAACACAAAACATAACATAACATAACACAGAACATAAAATAACACAAAACATAACATAACACAACACAAAACATAACATAACATAACATAACACAACACAAAACATAACATAACACAACACAAATCATAACATAACATAACATAACACAACACAAAACATAACATAACACAACACAAATCATAACATAACAAAACACAAAACATAACATAAGATATCATAACACAACACAAAACATATCATAACATATCATAACACAACACAAATCATAACATAAAACAAAACATAACATAACATAACATAACATAACACAACACAAAACATAACATAACACAAAATATAACATAACATAACGCAACACAAAACATAACATAACACAAAACATAACATAATTCAAAACATAACATAACACAACACAAAACTTAACACAAAACATAACATAACACAACACAAAACATAACATAACACAACACAAAACATAACATAACATAAGACATAACATAACATAACACAAAACATAACATAACACAAAACATAACATAACACATAACATAACACAACACAAAACATAACATAACATAACATAACACAACACAAAACATAACATAACATAACATAACATAACACAACACAAAACATAACATAACATAACACAACACAAAACATAACATAACACAACACAAAACATAACATAACACAACACAAAACATAACATAACATAACACAAAACATAACATAACATAACACAAAAGATAACATAACACAAAACATAACATAACACAAAACATAACAACACAAAACATAACATAACACAGAACATTACATAACACAAAACATAACATAAAACAAAACATAACATAACATAACATAACACAACACAAAACATAACATAACATATCATAACACAACACAAATCATAACATAAAACAAAACATAACATAACATAACACAACACAAAACATAACATAACACAAAATATAACAACATAACGCAACACAAAACATAACATAACACAAAACATAACATAACACAAAACATAACATAACACAACACAAAACATAACACAAAACATAACATAACGCAACACAAAACATAACATAACACAAAACATAACATAAAACATAACATAACATAACAAAACATAACATAACACAAAACATAACATAACACAAAACATAACACAACACATAACATAACACAACACAAAACATAACATAACACAAAACATAACATAACATAACAGATAACAAAACATAACATAACACTATACATAACATAACATAACACAACACAAAACATAATATAACACAAAACATAACATAACATAACACAACACAAAACATAATATTACACAAAATATAACATAACATAACTCAACACAAAGCATAACATAACACAAAACAGAACATAACACAAAACATAACATAAAACAACACAAAACATAACATAACACATAACATAACACAACACAAAACATAACATAACATAACATAACACAAAACATAACATAACACAACACATAACATAACACAAAACATAACATTACATAACACAACACAAAACATAACATAACATAACACAAAACATACCATAACATAACACAACACAAAACATAACACAACATAACATAACACAAACCATAACACTATAATAAAACATAACATAACTCAAAACATAACACAAATCAAAACATAACATAACATAACACAACACAAAATATAACATAACATAACACAACACAAAACATAACATAACATAACACAAAACATAACATAACATAACACAAAACATAAAATAACATAACACAAAACATAACACAAAACACAACATAACTAAACACAAAGCATAACATAACACAAAAGATAACACAACACAAAACATAACATAACACAACACAAAACATAACATAACACATAACATAACACAACACAAAACATAACATAACATAACATAACATAACACAAAGCATAACATAACACAACACATAACATAGCACAAAACATAACATAACATAACACAACACAAAAGATAACATAACATAACACAAAACATACCATAACATAACACAACACAAAACATAACACAACATAACATAACACAAAACACAACACAACATAAAACTTATCATAACTCAAAACATAACACAAATCAAAACATAACATAACATAACACAACACAAAACATAACATAACATAACACAAAAAATAACATAACATAACACAAAACATAACATAACATAACACAAAACATAACACAAAACTTAACATAACAAAACACAAAACATAACATAACACAAAACATAACATAACATAACACAAAACATAACATAACATAGCACAAAACATAACATAACACAAAACATAACATTACACAAAACATAACATAACACAACACAAAACAAAACATAACATAACAAAGCATAACATAACATAACACAAAACATAACATAACATTACACAAAACATAACATAACATAACACAAAACATAACATAACATAACACAAAACATAACATAACACAAAACATAACATAACATAACACAAAACATAACATAACACAAAACATAACATAACATAACACAAAGCATAACATAACATTAAACAACACAAAACATAACATAACACAACACAAAACATAACATAAAATAACACAACACAAAACATAACATAACACAAAACATAACATAACACATAACATAACATAAATCATAACACAAAACGTAACATAACATAACACAAAACATAACACAAAACATAACATAACATAACACAAAACATAACACAAAACATAACATAACACAAAACATAACATAACATAACATAACATACCATAACATAACATTACATAACATAACATAACACAAAACATAACATAACACAAAACATAACATTACACAAAACATAGCATAACACAACACAAAACAAAACATAACATAACAAAACATAACATAACATAACACAAAACATAACATAACATTACACAAAACATAACATAACATAACACAAAACATAACATAACATAACACAAAACATAACATAACATAACACAAAACATAACATAACATAACACAAAACATAACATAACATAACACAAAACATAACATAACATAACACAAAACATAACATAACATAACACAACACAAAACATAACATAACATAACACAACACAAAACATAACATAACACAAAACATAACATAACACAAAACATTACATAACACATAACATAACATAACACAAAACATAACATAACATAACATAACACAAAACATAACACAAAACATAACATAACATAACACAAAACATAACACAAAACATACCATAACATAACACAAAACATAACATAACATAACACAAAACATAACATAACACAAAACATAACATAACATAACACAAAACATAACATAACATAACACAAAACATAACATAACACAAAACATAACATAACATAACACAAAACATAACATAACATAACACAAAATATAACATAACACAACACAAAACATAACATAACATAACACAACACAAAACATAACATAACATAACATAACATAACACAACACAAAACATAACATAACACAACACAAAACATAACATAACACAACACAACACAAAACATAACATAACACAAAACATAACATAACATAACACAAAACATAACATAACACAAAACATAACATAACACAAAACATAACAACACAAAACATAACATAACATAACACAGAACATAACATAACACAAAACATAACATAACACAAAACATAACATAACACAACACAAAACATAACATAACATAACATAACACAACACAAAACATAACATAACACAACACAAATCATAACATAACACAACACAAAACATAACATAAGATATCATAACACAACACAAATCATAACATAAAACAAAACATAACATAACATAACACAACACAAAACATAACATAACACAACACAAAACATAACATAACACAACACAAAACATATCATAACATATCATAACACAACACAAATCATAACATAAAACAAAACATAACATAACATAACATAACATAACACAACACAAAACATAACATAACACAAAATATAACATAACATAACGCAACACAAAACATAACATAACACAAAACATAACATAATTCAAAACATAACATAACACAACACAAAACATAACACAAAACATAACATAACACAACACAAAACATAACATAACACAACACAAAACATAACATAACATAAAACATAACATAACATAACACAAAACATAACATAACACAAAACATAACATAACACATAACATAACACAACACAAAACGTAACATAACATAACACAACACAAAACATAACATAACATAACATAACATAACATAACACAACACAAAACATAACATAACATAACACAACACAAAACATAACATAACACAACACAAAACATAACATAACACAACACAAAACATAACATAACATAACACAAAACATAACATAACATAACACAAAAGATAACATAACACAAAACATAACATAACACAAAACATAACAACACAAAACATAACATAACACAGAACATTACATAACACAAAACATAACATAAAACAAAACATAACATAACATAACATAACACAACACAAAACATAACATAACATATCATAACACAACACAAATCATAACATAAAACAAAACATAACATAACATAACATAACACAACACAAAACATAACATAACACAAAATATAACAACATAACGCAACACAAAACATAACATAACACAAAACATAACATAACACAAAACATAACATAACACAACACAAAACATAACACAAAACATAACATAACGCAACACAAAACATAACATAACACAAAACATAACATAAAACATAACATAACATAACAAAACATAACATAACACAAAACATAACATAACACAAAACATAACACAACACATAACATAACACAACACAAAACATAACATAACACAAAACATAACATAACATAACAGATAACAAAACATAACATAACACAATACATAACATAACATAACACAACACAAAACATAATATAACACAAAACATAACATAACATAACATAACACAACACAAAACATAATATTACACAAAATATAACATAACATAACTCAACACAAAGCATAACATAACACAAAACAGAACATAACACAAAACATAACATAACACAACACAAAATATAACATAACACATAACATAACACAACACAAAACATAACATAACATAACATAACATAACACAAAACATAACATAACACAACACATAACATAACACAAAACATAACATTACATAACACAACACAAAACATAACATAACATAACACAAAACATACCATAACATAACACAACACAAAACATAACACAACATAACATAACACAAAACATAACACAACATAAAACATAACATAACTCAAAACATAACACAAATCAAAACATAACATAACATAACACAACACAAAATATAACATAACATAACACAACACAAAACATAACATAACATAACACAAAACATAACATAACATAACACAAAACATAAAATAACATAACACAAAACATAACACAAAACACAACATAACTAAACACAAAGCATAACATAACACAAAAGATAACACAACACAAAACATAACATAACACAACACAAAACATAACATAACACATAACATAACACAACACAAAACATAACATAACATAACATAACATAACACAAAGCATAACATAACACAACACATAACATAGCACAAAACATAACATAACATAACACAACACAAAACATAACATAACACAAAACATACCATAACATAACACAACACAAAACATAACACAACATAACATAACACAAAACACAACACAACATAAAACTTATCATAACTCAAAACATAACACAAATCAAAACATAACATAACATAACACAACACAAAACATAACATAACATAACACAAAAAATAACATAACATAACACAAAACATAACATAACATAACACAAAACATAACACAAAACATAACATAACAAAACACAAAACATAACATAACACAAAACATAACATAACACAACACAAAACATAACATAACACATAACATAACACATAACATAACACAACACAAAACATAACATAACATAACAAAAAGCATAACATAACACAACACATAACATAGCACAAAACATAACATAACATAACACAACACAAAACATAACATAACATAACACAAAACATACCATAACATAACACAACACAAAACATAACACAACATAACATAACACAAAACATAACACAACTTAAAACTTAACATAACTCAAAACATAACACAAATCAAAACATAACATAACATAACACAACACAAAACATAACATAACATAACACAAAACATAACATAACATAACACAAAACATAACATAACATAAGACAAAGCATAACACAAAACATAACATAACAAAACACAAAACATAACATAACACAAAACATAACATAACACAACACAAAACATAACATAACACATAACATAACACAACACAAAACATAACATAACATAACATAACACAAAACATGACATAACACAACACATAACATAACACAAAACATAACATAACACAACACAAAACATAACATAACATAACACAAAACATACCATAACATAACACAACACAAAACATAACACAACATAACATAACACAAAACATAAAACAACATAAAACATAACATAACTCAAAACATAACACAAATCAAAACATAACATAACATAACACAACACAAAACATATCATAACATAACATAACATAACATAACATAACATAACATAACATAACACAACACAAAACATAACAAACCATAACACAACACAAAACATAACATAACAAAACACAAAATATAACATAACACAAAACATACCATAACACAACACAAAACATAACATAACATAACACAACACAAAACACAACATAACACATAACATAACACAACACAAAACATAACATAACACAAAACATAACATAGCACAACACAAAACATAACACAAAACATAACACAAAACATAACGTAAAACAACACAAAACATAACATAACAGAACACAAAACATAACATAACATAACATTAAACATAACATAACATAACACAAAACATAACATAACACAAAACATAACATAACACAACATAACACAAAACATAACATAACACAAAACATAACATAACACAAAACATAACATAACTTAAAACATAACATAACATTACATAACACAAAACATAACATAACACAAAACATAATATAACACAAAACATAACATAACAAAAAACATAACATAACACAACACAAAACATAACATAACACAAAAACATAGCATAACAATACACAAAACATAACATAACATGACACAAAACATAACATAACACAAAACATAACATAACATAACACAAAACATAACATAACATAGCACAAAACATAACATAACACAAAACATAACATTACACAAAACATAACATAACACAACACAAAACAAAACATAACATAACAAAGCATAACATAACATAACACAAAACATAACATAACATTACACAAAACATAACATAACATAACACAAAACATAACATAACATAACACAAAACATAACATAACACAAAACATAACATAACATAACACATAACATAACATAACACAAAACATAACATAACACAAAACATAACATAACATAACACAAAGCATAACATAACATAACACAACACAAAACATGACATAACATAACACAACACAAAACATAACATAAAATAACACAACACAAAACATAACATAACACAAAACATAACATAACACATAACATAACATAAATCATAACACAAAACGTAACATAACATAACACAAAACATAACACAAAACATTACATAACATAACACAAAACATAACACAAAACATAACATAACACAAAACATAACATAACATAACATACCATAACATAACATAACATAACACAAAACATAACATAACACAAAACATAACATTACACAAAACATAGCATAACACAACACAAAACAAAACATAACATAACAAAACATAACATAACATAACACAAAACATAACATAACATTACACAAAACATAACATAACATAACACAAAACATAACATAATATAACACAAAACATAACATAACATAACACAAAACATAACATAACATAACACAAAACATAACATAACATAACACAAAACATAACATAACATAACACAAAACATAACATAACATAACACAACACAAAACATAACATAACATAACACAACACAAAACATAACATAACACAAAACATAACATAACACAAAACATAACATAACACATAACATAACATAACACAAAACATAACATAACATAACATAACATAACACAAAACATAACACAAAACATAACATAACATAACACAAAACATAACACAAAACATACCATAACATAACACAAAACATAACATAACATAACACAAAACATAACATAACACAAAACATAACATAACATAACACAAAACATAACATAACATAACACAAAACATAACATAACATAACACAAAACATAACATAACATAACACAAAACATAACATAACATAACACAAGATATAACATAACACAACACAAAACATAACATAACACAACACAAAACATAACATAACATAACATAACATAACACAACACAAAACATAACATAACATAACACAAAACATAACATAACATAACATAACACAAAACATAACATAACACAAAACATAACATAACACAAAACATAACAACACAAAACATAACATAACATAACACAGAACATAACATAACACAAAACATAACATAACACAACACAAAACATAACATAACATAACATAACACAACACAAAACATAACATAACACAACACAAATCATAACATAACATAACATAACACAACACAAAACATAACATAACACAACACAAATCATAACATAACAAAACACAAAACATAACATAAGATATCATAACACAACACAAATCATAACATAAAACAAAACATAACATAACATAACACAACACAAAACATAACATAACACAACACAAAACATAACATAACACAACACAAAACATATCATAACATATCATAACACAACACAAATCATAACATAAAACAAAACATAACATAACATAACATAACATAACACAACACAAAACATAACATAACACAAAATATAACATAACATAACGCAACACAAAACATAACATAACACAAAACATAACATAATTCAAAACATAACATAACACAACACAAAACTTAACACAAAACATAACATAACACAACACAAAACATAACATAACACAACACAAAACATAACATAACATAAGACATAACATAACATAACACAAAACATAACATAACACAAAACATAACATAACACATAACATAACACAACACAAAACATAACATAACATAACACAACACAAAACATAACATAACATAACATAACATAACACAACACAAAACATAACATAACATAACACAACACAAAACATAACATAACACAACACAAAACATAACATAACACAACACAAAACATAACATAACATAACACAAAACATAACATAACATAACACAAAAGATAACATAACACAAAACATAACATAACACAAAACATAACAACACAAAACATAACATAACACAGAACATTACATAACACAAAACATAACATAAAACAAAACATAACATAACATAACATAACACAACACGAAACATAACATAACATATCATAACACAACACAAATCATAACATAAAACAAAACATAACATAACATAACATAACACAACACAAAACATAACATAACACAAAATATAACAACATAACCCAACACAAAACATAACATAACACAAAACATAACATAACACAAAACATAACATAACACAACACAAAACATAACACAAAACATAACATAACGCAACACAAAACATAACATAACACAAAACATAACATAAAACATAACATAACATAACAAAACATAACATAACACAAAACATAACATAACACAAAACATAACACAACACATAACATAACACAACACAAAACATAACATAACACAAAACATAACATAACATAACAGATAACAAAACATAACATAACACTATACATAACATAACATAACACAACACAAAACATAATATAACACAAAACATAACATAACATAACACAACACAAAACATAATATTACACAAAATATAACATAACATAACTCAACACAAAGCATAACATAACACAAAACAGAACATAACACAAAACATAACATAAAACAACACAAAACATAACATAACACATAACATAACACAACACAAAACATAACATAACATAACATAACACAAAACATAACATAACACAACACATAACATAACACAAAACATAACATTACATAACACAACACAAAACATAACATAACATAACACAAAACATACCATAACATAACACAACACAAAACATAACACAACATAACATAACACAAACCATAACACTATAATAAAACATAACATAACTCAAAACATAACACAAATCAAAACATAACATAACATAACACAACACAAAATATAACATAACATAACACAACACAAAACATAACATAACATAACACAAAACATAACATAACATAACACAAAACATAAAATAACATAACACAAAACATAACACAAAACACAACATAACTAAACACAAAGCATAACATAACACAAAAGATAACACAACACAAAACATAACATAACATAACACAACACAAAACATAACATAACACATAACATAACACAACACAAAACATAACATAACATAACATAACATAACACAAAGCATAACATAACACAACACATAACATAGCACAAAACATAACATAACATAACACAACACAAAAGATAACATAACATAACACAAAACATACCATAACATAACACAACACAAAACATAACACAACATAACATAACACAAAACACAACACAACATAAAACTTATCATAACTCAAAACATAACACAAATCAAAACATAACATAACATAACACAACACAAAACATAACATAACATAACACAAAAAATAACATAACATAACACAAAACATAACATAACATAACACAAAACATAACACAAAACTTAACATAACAAAACACAAAACATAACATAACACAAAACATAACATAACACAACACAAAACATAACATAACACATAACATAACATAACACATAACATAACACAACACAAAACATAACATAACATAACACAACACAAAACATAACATAACATAACATAACACAACACAAAACATAACATAACATAACACAACACAAAACATAACATAACACAACACCAAACATAACATAACACAACACAAAACATAACATAACATAACACAAAACATAACATAACATAACACAAAAGATAACATAACACAAAACATAACATAACACAAAACATAACAACACAAAACATAACATAACACAGGACATTACATAACACAAAACATAACATAAAACAAAACATAACATAACATAACACAACACAAAACATAACATAACATATCATAACACAACACAAATCATAACATAAAACAAAACATAACATAACATAACACAACACAAAACATTACACAACACAAAATATAACAACATAACGCAACACAAAACATAACATAACACAAAACATAACATAAAACAAAACATAACATAACATAACGTAACACAACACAAAACATAACATAGCATATCATAACACAACACAAATCATAACATAAAACAAAACATAACATAACATAACATAACACAACACAAAACATAACATAACACAAAATATAACAACATAACGCAACACAAAACATAACATAACACAAAACATAACATAACACAAAACATAACATAACACAACACAAAACATAACACAAAACATAACATAACGCAACACAAAACATAACATAACACAAAACATAACATAAAACATAACATAACATAACAAAACATAACATAACACAAAACATAACATAACACAAAACATAACACAACACATAACATAACACAACACAAAACATAACATAACACAAAACATAACATAACATAACAGATAACAAAACATAACATAACACAATACATAACATAACATAACATAACACAACACAAAACATAATATAACACAAAACATAACATAACATAACATAACACAACACAAAATATAATATTACACAAAATATAACATAACATAACTCAACACAAAGCATAACATAACACAAAACAGAACATAACACAAAACATAACATAACACAACACAAAACATAACATAACACATAACATAACACAACACAAAACATAACATAACATAACATAACATAACATAACACAAAACATAACATAACACAACACATAACATAACACAAAACATAACATTACATAACACAACACAAAACATAACATAACATAACACAAAACATACCATAACATAACACAACACAAAACATAACACAACATAACATAACACAAAACATAACACAACATAAAACATAACATAACTCAAAACATAACACAAATCAAAACATAACATAACACAACACAAAATATAACATAACATAACACAACACAAAACATAACATAACATAACACAAAACATAACATAACATAACACAAAACATAAAATAACATAACACAAAACATAACACAAAACACAACATAACTAAACACAAAGCATAACATAACACAAAAGATAACACAACACAAAACATAACATAACACAACACAAAACATAACATAACACATAACATAACACAACACAAAACATAACACAACATAACATAACACAAAGCATAACATAACACAACACATAACATAGCACAAAACATAACATAACATAACACAACACAAAACATAACATAACATAACATAACACAAAACATACCATAACATAACACAACACAAAACATAACACAACATAACATAACACAAAACACAACACAACATAAAACTTATCATAACTCAAAACATAACACAAATCAAAACATAACATAACATAACACAACACAAAACATAACATAACATAACACAAAAAATAACATAACATAACACAAAACATAACATAACATAACACAAAACATAACACAAAACATAACATAACAAAACACAAAACATAACATAACACAAAACATAACATAACACAACACAAAACATAACATAACACATAACATAACATAACACATAACATAACACAACACAAAACATAACATAACATAACACAACACAAAACATAACATAACATAACACAACACAAAACATAACATAACATAACACAACACAAAACATAACATAACACAACACAAAACATAACATAACACAACACAAAACATAACATAACATAACACAAAACATAACATAACATAACACAAAAGATAACATAACACAAAACATAACATAACACAAAACATAACAACACAAAACATAACATAACACAGAACATTACATAACACAAAACATAACATAAAACAAAACATAACATAACATAACATAACACAACACAAAACATAACATAACATATCATAACACAACACAAATCATAACATAAAACAAAACATAACATAACCTAACATAACACAACACAAAACATAACACAACACAAAATATAACAACATAACGCAACACAAAACATAACATAACACAAAACATAACATAACACAAAACATAACATAACACAACACAAAACATAACACAAAACATAACATAACGCAACACAAAACATAACATAACACAAAAACATAACATAAAACATAACATAACATAACAAAACATAACATAACACAAAACATAACATAACACAAAACATAACATAACACAAAATATAACAGCATAACGCAACACAAAACATAACATAACACAAAACATAACATAACACAAAACATAACATAACACAACACAAAACATAACACAAAACATAACATAACGCAACACAAAACATAACATAACACAAAACATAACATAAAACATAACATAACATAACAAAACATAACATAACACAAAACATAACATAACACAAAACATAACACAACACAAAACATAACATAACATAACAGATAACAAAACATAACATAACACAATACATAACATAACATAACACAACACAAAACATAATATAACACAAAACATAACATAACATAACATAACACAACACAAAACATAATATTACACAAAATATAACATAACATAACTCAACACAAAGCATAACATAACACAAAACAGAACATAACACAAAACATAACATAACATAACATAACATAACACAAAACATAACATAACACAACACATAACATAACACAAAACATAACATTACATAACACAACACAAAACATAACATAACATAACACAAAACATACCATAACATAACACAACACAAAACATAACACAACATAACACAAAACATAACACAACATAAAACATAACATAACTCAAAACATAACACAAATCAAAACATAACATAACATAACACAAAACATAACACAAAACACAACATAACAAAACACAAAGCATAACATAACACAGAACATAACACAACACAAAACATAACATAACATAACACAACACAAAACATAACATAACACAAAACATAACATAACACATAACATAACACAACACAAAACATAACATAACATAACATAACACAAAGCATAACATAACACAAACATAACATAGCACAAAACATAACATAACATAACACAACAAAAACATAACATAACATAACACAAAACATACCATAACATAACACAACACAAAACATAACACAACATAACATAACACAAAACATAACACAACATAAAACTTAACATAACTCAAAACATAACACAAATCAAAACATAACATAGCATAACATAACACAACACAAAACATAACATAACATAACACAAAACATAACATAACATAACACAAAACATAACACAAAACATAACATAACAAAACACAAAACATAACACAAAACATAACATAACACAACACAAAACATAACATAACACATAACATAACACAACACAAAACCTAACATAACATAACATAACACAATACATGACATAACACAACACATAACATAACACAAAACATAACATAACACAACACAAAACATAACATAACATAACATAACACAAAACATACCATAACATAACACAACACAAAACAACACAACATAACATAACACAAAACATAAAACAACATAAAACATAACATAACTCAAAACATAACACAAATCAAAACATAACATAACATAACACAACACAAAGGATAACATAACATAACATAACACAACACAAAACATAACATAACATAACACAACACAAAACATAACATAACATAACACAAAACATAACATAACATAACACAAAACATAACACAAAACAACACAAAACATAACATAACAAAACACAAAACATAACATAACACAAAACATAACATAACACAACTCAAAACATAACATAACACAACACAAAACATAACATAACACATAACATAACACAACACAAAACATAACATAACACAAAACATAACATAGCACAACACAAAACATAACACAAAACATAACATAACACAACACAAAACATAACACAAAACATAACATAACACAACACAAAACATAACATAACAGAACACAAAACATAACATAACATAACACAAAACATAACATAACATAACATAACACAAAACATAACATAAGACAAAACATAACATAACACAACATAACACAAAACATAACATAACACAAAACATAACATAACACAAAACATAACATAACTTAAAACATAACATAACATTACATAACACAAAACATAACATAACACAAAACATAATATAACACAAAACATAACATAACAAAAAACATAACATAACACAACACAAAACATAACATAACACAAAAACATAGCATAACAATACACAAAACATAACATAACATAACATGACACAAAACATAACATAACATAACACAAAACATAACATAACACACCACAAAACATAACATTACACAAAACATAACATAACACAACACAAAACAAAACATAACATAACAAAGCATAACATAACATAACACAAAACATAACATAACATTACACAAAACATAAAATAACATAACACAAAACATAACATAACATAGCATAACACAAAACATAACATAACACAAAACATAACATAACATAACACAAAACATAACATAACATAACATAACACAAAACATAACATAAGACAAAACATAACATAACACAACATAACACAAAACATAACATAACACAAAACATAACATAACACAAAACATAACATAACTTAAAACATAACATATCATTACATAACACAAAACATAACATAACACAAAACATAATATAACACAAAACATAACATAACAAAAAACATAACATAACACAACACAAAACATAACATAACACAAAAACATAGCATAACAATACACAAAACATAACATAACATAACATGACACAAAACATAACATAACATAACACAAAACATAACATAACATAACACAAAACATAACACAAAACAACACAAAACATAACATAACAAAACACAAAACATAACATAACACAAAACATAACATAACACAACACAAAACATAACATAACACAACACAAAACATAACATAACACATAACATAACACAACACAAAACATAACATAACACAAAACATAACATAGCACAACACAAAACATAACACAAAACATAACATAACACAACACAAAACATAACTCAAAACATAACATAACACAACACAAAACATAACATAACAGAACACAAAACATAACATAACATAACACAAAACATAACATAACATAACATAACACAAAACATAACATAAGACAAAACATAACATAACACAACATAACACAAAACATAACATAACACAAAACATAACATAACACAAAACATAACATAACTTAAAACATAACATAACATTACATAACACAAAACATAACATAACACAAAACATAATATAACACAAAACATAACATAACAAAAAACATAACATAACACAACACAAAACATAACATAACACAAAAACATAGCATAACAATACACAAAACATAACATAACATAACATGACACAAAACATAACATAACATAACACAAAACATAACATAACACACCACAAAACATAACATTACACAAAACATAACATAACACAACACAAAACAAAACATAACATAACAAAGCATAACATAACATAACACAAAACATAACATAACATTACACAAAACATAAAATAACATAACACAAAACATAACATAACATAGCATAACACAAAACATAACATAACACAAAACATAACATAACATAACACAAAACATAACATAACATAACATAACACAAAACATAACATAAGACAAAACATAACATAACACAACATAACACAAAACATAACATAACACAAAACATAACATAACACAAAACATAACATAACTTAAAACATAACATATCATTACATAACACAAAACATAACATAACACAAAACATAATATAACACAAAACATAACATAACAAAAAACATAACATAACACAACACAAAACATAACATAACACAAAAACATAGCATAACAATACACAAAACATAACATAACATAACATGACACAAAACATAACATAACATAACACAAAACATAACATAACACAACACAAAACATAACATTACACAAAACATAACATAACACAACACAAAACAAAACATAACATAACAAAGCATAACATAACATAACACAAAACATAACATAACATTACACAAAACATAAAATAACATAACACAAAACATATCATAACATAACATAACACAAAACATAACATAACACAAAACATAACATAACATAACACAAAACATAACATAACACAAAACATAACATAACATAACACAAAACATAACATAACATAACACAACACAAAACATAACATAACATAACACAACACAAAACATAACATAAAATAACACAACACAAAACATAACATAACACAAAACATAACATAACACATAACATAACATAACACAAAACATAACACAAAACATAACATAACATAACACAAAACATAACACAAAACATAACATAACACAAAACATAACATAACATAACATAACATAACATACCATAACATAACATAACATAACATAACACAAAACATAACATAACACAAAACATAACATTACACAAAACATAACATAACACAACACAAAACAAAACATAACATAACATAACATAACATAACACAAAACATAACATAACATTACACAAAACATAACATAACATAACACAAAACATAACATAACATAACACAAAACATAACATAACATAACACAAAACATAACATAACATAACACAAAACATA
This sequence comes from Tenodera sinensis, assembly GCA_030765045.1. Taxonomy (NCBI): domain Eukaryota; kingdom Metazoa; phylum Arthropoda; class Insecta; order Mantodea; family Mantidae; genus Tenodera; species Tenodera sinensis. The sequence continues at coordinate 71,151 of JAUKNM010000162.1, forward strand.
ACATAACATAACACAAAACATAACATAACACAAAACATAACATAACATAACACAAAACATAACACAACATAACACAAAACATAACATAACATAACACAACACAAAACATAACATAACATAACACAACACAAAACATAACATAACATAACACAACACAAAACAACATAACACAAAACATAACATAACACAAAACATAACATAACACATAACATAACATAACATAAAACATAACACAAAACATAACATAACATAACACAAAACATAACACAAAACATAACATAACATAACACAAAACATAACACAAAACATAACATAACATAACACAAAACATAACATAACATAACATAACATAACATAACACAAAACACACCATAACACAAAAAAAACATAACATAACACAAAACATAACATAACATAACACAAAACATAACATAACACAAAACATAACATAACATAACACAAAACATAACATAACATAACACAAAACATAACATAACATAACACAAAATATAACATAACACAACACAAAACATAACATAACACAACACATAACATAACATAACATAACACAACACAAAACATAACATAACATAACACAACACAAAACATAACATAACATAACATAACACAAAACATAACATAACACAAAACATAACATAACACAAAACATAACATAACACCAAACAAAACATAACATAACACAGAACATAACATAACACAAAACATAACATAACACAAAACATAACATAACACAACACAAAACATAACATAACATAACATAACATAACACAACACAAAACATAACATAACACAACACAAAACATAACATAACACAACTCAAAACATAACATAACGTATCATAACACAACACAAATCATAACATAAAACAAAACATAACATAACATAACACAACACAAAACATAACATAACACAACACAACACAAAACATAACATAACACAACACAAAACATAACATAACATATCATAACACAACACAAATCGTAACATAAAACAAAACATAACATAACATAACACAACACAAAACATAACATAACACAAAATATAACATAACATAACACAAAACATAACATAACACATAACATAACAAAACACAAAACATAACACAAAACATAACAATACACAACACAAAACATAACATAACACAACACAAAACATAACATAACATAAAACATAACATAACATAACACAAAACATAACATAACACAAAACATAACATAACACATAACATAACACAACACAAAACATAACATAACACAAAATATAACATAACATAGCACATAACAAAACATAACATAACACAATACATAACATAACATAACACAACACAAAACATAATATAACACAAAACATAACATAACATAACACAGCACAAAACATAACATTACACAAAATATAACATAACATAACTCAACACAAAACATAACATAACACAAAACAGAACATAACACAACACAAAACATAACACAAAACATAACCTAACATAACACAAAACATACCATAACATAACACAACACAAAACATAACATAACACATAACATAACACAACACAAAACATAACATAACACAAAACATAACATAGCACAACACAAAACATAACACAAAACATAACATAACACAACACAAAACATAACACAAAACATAATATAACTCAACACAAAACATAACATAACAGAACACAAAACATAACATAACATAACACAAAAAATAACATAACATAACACAAAACATAACATAACACAACATAACACAAAACATAGCATAACACAAAACTTAACATAACACAAAACATAACATAACATCACATTGCATAACACAAAACATAACATGACACAAAACATAACGTAACATAACACAAAACATAACACAAATAAAACATAGCATAACACAACACAAAACATAACATAACACAAAAACATAGCATAACAATACACAAAACATAACATAACATAACACAAAACATAACATAACATAATACAAAACATAACATAACATAACACAAAACATAACATAACATAACACAAAACATAACATAACACAAAACATAACATTACACAAAACATAACATAACACAAAACAAAACATAACATAACAAAACATAACATAACACAAAACATAACATAACATTACACAAAACATAACAAAACATAACACAAAACATAACATAACATAACACAAAACATAACATAACATAACACAACACAAAACATAACATAACACAACACATAACATAACACAAAACATAACATAACACATAACATAACATAACATAAAACATAACACAAAACATAACATAACATAACACAAAACATAACACAAAAATAACATAACATAACATAACACAAATCATAACACAAAACATAACATAACATAACATAACACAAAACATAACATAACATAACATAACACAAAACATAACATAACATAACACAAAACATAACATAACATAACATAACACAGAACATAACATAACACAACACAAAATATAACATAACACAACACAAAACATAACATAACACAACACAAAATATAACACAACACAAAACATAACATTACACATAACATAACACAGCACAAAACATAACATAACATAACATAACACAAAACATAACATAACACAACACAAAACATAACATAACACAAAACATAACACAACACAAATCATAACATAACATAACACAACACAAAACATAACATAACATAACACAAACCATAACATAACATAACACAACTGAAAAAATAACATAACATAACATAACATAACATAACATAACATAACATAACGTAACACAAAACATAACACAACATAAAACATAACATAATACAAAACATAACATAACATAACACAAAACATAACATAACACAAAGCATAAAATAACATAACACAACACAAAACATAACATAACACAACACAAAACATAACATAACATAACACAACACAAAACATAACATAACACAACACAAAACATAACATAACATAACACAACACAAAACATAACATAACATAACACAACACGTAACATAACACAACACAAAACATAACACAACACTGAACATAACATAACATAACACAACACAAAACATAACATAACACAAAACATAACATAACACAACACAAAACATAACATAACACAAAACATAACATAACATAACACAACACAAAACATAACATAACACCTAACATAACATAACACAACACAAAACATTACATTACATTACATAACATAACATAACACAAAAGATAACATAACACAATACATAACATAACATAACACAACACAAAACATAACATAACATTATACAACCCAAAACATAACATAACATAACATAACACAAAACATAACATAACACAAAACATTACATAACATAACATAACACAACACAAAACATAACATAACATAACACAACACAAAACATAACATAACATAACACAACACAACACATAACGTAACATAAAACAAAACATAACATAAAATAACACAAAACATAACATAACATAACACAAAACATAACATAACATAACATTACACAGAACATAACATAAAATAACACAAAACAAAACATAACATAACACAAAACATAGCTAACATAACATAACACAAAACATAACATTACATAACATAACACAAAACATAACATAACACAACACAAAACATTACATTACAGTAAAACATAACATAACACAGAACATAACATAACACAAAACATAACATAACATAACACAAGACATAACATAACATAAGACAAAACATAACACAAATCAAAACATAACATAACATAACACAACACAAAACATAACATAACACAACACAAAACATAACATAACATAACATAACACAACACAAAACATAACATAACACAAAACATAACATAACATAACACAAAACATAGCATAACACAAAACATAACATAACATAACATAACACAAAACATAACATAACATAACACAAAACATAACATAACATAACACAAAATATAACATAACACAACACATAACATAACATAACAACACAAAACATAACATAACATAACACAACACAAAACATAACATAACACAATACATAACATAACATAACACAACACAAAACATAACATAACATAACATAACACAAAACAAAACACAACATAAAACATAACATAACATAACATAACACAAAACATAGAACAAATCAAAACATAACATAACACAACACAAAACATAACATAACATAACATAACACAAAACATAGCACAAATCAAAAAATAACATAACACAACACAAAACATAACATAACATAACACAACACAAAACATAACATAACGCAGAACATAACATAACACAAAACATAACATAACACAAAACATAACATAACACAACACAAAACATTACATAACACAAAACATAACATAACACAACACAAAACATAACATAGCACAAAACATAACACAATAAAAAACATAACACAACACAAAACATAACATAACACAAAACATAACATAACACAAAACATAACACAACACTAAACATAACACAGCACAAAACATAACATAATACAAAACATAACATAACATAACACAACACAACACAAAACTTAACATAACACAAAACATAACATAACACAACACAAAACATAAAATAACATAACACAACACAAAACATAACATAACATAACACATAACATAACATAACACAAAACATAACATAACATAACATAACATAACACAAAATATAACATAACACAACACAAAACATAACATAACATAACACAACACAAAACATAACATAACATAAATAACACAACACAAAACATAACATAACATAACACAACACAATACGTAACATAACACAACAAAAAAATTACATAACACAACACAAAACATAACATAACATAACACAAAACATAACATAACATAACAGAAAACGTAACATAACACAAAAAATAACATAACACAAAACATAACATAACACAAAACATAAAATAACATAACACAGATCATAACATAACACAAAACATAACATAACACAAACATAACATAACACAACACAAAACATAACATAACACAACACAAAACATAACATAACATATCATAACACAACACAAATCATAACATAAAACAAAACATAACATAACATAACATAACACAACACAAAACATAACATAACACAAAATATAACATAACATAACGCAACACACATTATAACATAACACAAAACATAACATAACACAACACAAAACATAACACAAAACATAACATAACACAACACAAAACATAACATAAACCAACACAAAACATAACATAACATAAAACATAACATAACATAACACAAAACATAACATAACACAAAACATAACATAACACAAAACATAACATAACACATAACATAACACAACACAAAACATAACATAACACAAAACATATCATAACATAACACATAACAAAACATAACATAACACAATACATAACATAACATAACACAACACCAAACATAATATAACACAAAACATAACATAACATAACACAACACAAAACATAACATTACACAAAATATAACATAACATAACTCAACACAAAACATAACATAACACAAACAGAACATAACACAAAACATAGCATAACACAACACAAAACATAACATAACACATAACATAACACAACACAAAACATAACATAACATAACATAACACATAACATAACATAACACAAAATATAACATAACATAACACAAAACATAACATTACATAACACAACACAAAACATAACATAACATAACACAAAACATACCATAACATAACACAACACAAATTATAACATAACATAACATAACACAAAACATAACACAACATAAAACATAACATAACTCAAAACATAACACAAATCAAAACATAACATAACACAACACAAAACATAACATAACATAACATAACATAACACAACACAAAACATAACATAACATAACACAACACAAAACAACATAACATAACACAAAACATAACATAACATAACACAAAACATATCATAACACAAAACATAACACAAAAAATAACATAACAAAACACAAAACATAACATAACACAAAACATAACACAACACAAAACATAACATAACATAACACAACACAAAACATAACATAACATAACACAAAACATAACATAACACATAACATAACACAACACAAAACATAACATAACATAACACAAAGCATAACATAACATAACACAACACAAAACATAACATAACATAAAACATAACATAACATAACACAAAACATAACATAACACAAAACATAACATAACACATAACATAACACAACACAAAACATAACATAACACAAAACATAACATAACATAACACATAACAAAACATAACATAACACAATACATAACATAACATAACACAAAACATAATATAACACAAAACATAACATAACATAACATAACACAACACAAAACATAACATTACACAAAATATAACATAACATAACATAACTCAACACAAAACATAACATAACACAAAACAGAACATAACACAAAACATAACATAACACAACATAAAACATAACACAACACATAACATAACACAACACAAAACATAACATAACATAACATAACATAACATAACACAAAACATAACATAACACAACACATAACATAACACAAAACATAACATTACATAACACAACACAAAACATAACCTAACATAACACAAAACATACCATAACATAACACAACACAAAACACAAAACATAACATAACACAAAACATAACATAGCACAACACAAAACATAACACAAAACATAACATAACACAACACAAAACATAACACAAAACATAACATAACACAACACAAAACATAACATAACAGAACACAAAACATAACATAACACAAAACATAACATAACATAACATAACACAAAACATAACATAACAGAACATAACACAAAACTTAGCATAACACAAAACATAACATAACACAAAACATAACATAACATCACATTGCATAACACAAAACATAACATGACACAAAACATAACATAAATAAAACATAACATAACACAACACAAAACATAACATAACACAAAAACATAGCATAACAATACACAAAACATAACATAACACATAACATAACATAACATAAAACATAACACAAAACATAACATAACATTACACAAAACATAACACAAAAATAACATAACATAACATAACTTAACATAACACAAAACATAACACAAAACATAACATAACATAACACAAAACATAACATAACATAACATAACACAAAACATAATATAACATAACACAAAGCATAACATAACATAACACAAAACATAACATAACACAACACAAAATATAACATAACACAACACAAAACATAACATAACACAACACAAAATATAACACAACACAAAACATAACATTACACATAACATAACACAACACAAAACATAACATAACATAACATAACACAAAACATAACATAACATAACACAACACAAAACATAACATAACACAACACAAATCATAACATAACATAACACAACACAAGACATAACATAACATAACACAAAACATAACATAACATAACACAACTGAAAAAATAACATAACATAACATAACATAACATAACATAACGTAACACAAAACATAACACAACATAAAACATAACATTATACAAAACATAACATAACATAACACAAAACATAACATAACATAACACAAAGCATAAAATAACATAACACAACACAAAACATAACATAACACAACACAAAACATAACATAACATAACACAACACAAACAATAACATAACACAACACAAAACATAACATAACATAACATAACACAACACAAAACATAACATAACATAACACAACACATAACATAACACAACACAAAACATAACAAAACACTGAACATAACATATCATAACACAACACAAAACATAACATAACACAAACATAACATAACACAACACAAAACATAACATAACACAACACAAAACATAACATAACATATCATAACACAACACAAATCATAACATAAAACAAAACATAACATAACATAACATAACACAACACAAAACATAACATAACACAAAATATAACATAACATAACGCAACACACATTATAACATAACACAAAACATAACATAACACAAAACATAACATAACACAACACAAAACATAACACAAAACATAAAATAACACAACACAAAACATAACATAAACCAACACAAAACATAACATAACATAAAACATAACATAACATAACACAAAACATAACATGACACAAAACATAACATAACACAAAACATAACATAACACATAACATAACACAACACAAAACATAACATAACACAAAACATATCATAACATAACACATAACAAAACATAACATAACACAATACATAACATAACATAACACAACACCAAACATAATATAACACAAAACATAACATAACATAACACAACACAAAACATAACATTACACAAAATATAACATAACATAACTCAACACAAAACATAACATAACACAAACAGAACATAACACAAAACATAGCATAACACAACACAAAACATAACATAACACATAACATAACACAACACAAAACATAACATAACATAACATAACACATAACATAACATAACACAAAATATAACATAACATAACACAAAACATAACATTACATAACACAACACAAAACATAACATAACATAACACAAAACATACCATAACATAACACAACACAAATTATAACATAACATAACATAACACAAAACATAACACAACATAAAACATAACATAACTCAAAACATAACACAAATCAAAACATAACATAACACAACACAAAACATAACATAACATAACATAACATAACACAACACAAAACATAACATAACATAACACAACACAAAACAACATAACATAACACAAAACATAACATAACATAACACAAAACATATCATAACACAAAACATAACACAAGAAATAACATAACAAAACACAAAACATAACATAACACAAAACATAACACAACACAAAACATAACATAACATAACACAACACAAAACATAACATAACACAAAACATAACATAACACATAACATAACACAACACAAAACATAACATAACATAACATAACACAAAGCATAACATAACATAACACAACACAAAACATAACATAACATAAAACATAACATAACATAACACAAAACATAACATAACACAAAACATAACATAACACATAACATAACACAACACAAAACATAACATAACACAAAACATAACATAACATAACACATAACAAAACATAACATAACACAATACATAACATAACACAAAACATAATATAACACAAAACATAACATAACATAACATAACACAACACAAAACATAACATTACACAAAATATAACATAACATAACATAACTCAACACAAAACATAACATAACACAAAACAGAACATAACACAAAACATAACATAACACAACATAAAACATAACATAACACATAACATAACACAACACAAAACATAACATAACATAACATAACATAACACAAAACATAACATAACACAACACATAACATAACACAAAACATAACATTACATAACACAACACAAAACATAACCTAACATAACACAAAACATACCATAACATAACACAACACAAAACACAAAACATAACATAACACAAAACATAACATAGCACAACACAAAACATAACACAAAACATAACATAACACAACACAAAACATAACACAAAACATAACATAACACAACACAAAACATAACATAACAGAACACAAAACATAACATAACATAACACAAAACATAACATAACATAACATAACACAAAACATAACATAACACAACATAACACAAAACATAGCATAACACAAAACATAACATAACACAAAACATAACATAACATCACATTGCATAACACAAAACATAACATGACACAAAACATAACATAAATAAAACATAACATAACACAACACAAAACATAACATAACACAAAAACATAGCATAACAATACACAAAACATAACATAACATAACATAACACAAAACGTAACATAACATAATACAAAACATAACATAACATAACACAAAACATAACATTACATAACATAACACAAAACATAACATAACACAAAACATAACATTACACAAAACATAACATAACACAACACAGAACAAAACATAACATAACAATACATAACATAACACAAAACATAACATAACATTACACAAAACATAACATAACATAACATAACACAAAACATAACATAACATAACACAAAACATAACATAACACAAAACATAACATAACATCACACAAAACATAACATAACACAACACAAAACATAACATAACACAAAACATAACATAACACAAAACATAACATAACACATAACATAACATAACATAAAACATAACACAAAACATAACATAACATTACACAAAACATAACACAAAAATAACATAACATAACATAACATAATATAACACAAAACATAACACAAAACATAACATAACATAACACAAAACATAACATAACATAACATAACATAACACAAAACATAACATAACATAACACAAAGCATAACATAACATAACACAAAACATAACATAACACAACACAAAATATAACATAACACAACACAAAACATAACATAACACAACACAAAATATAACACAACACAAAACATAACATTACACATAACATAACACAACACAAAAGATAACATAACATAACATAACACAAAACATAACATAACATAACACAACACAAAACATAACATAACACAACACAAATCATAACATAACATAACACAACACAAGACATAACATAACATAACACAAAACATAACATAACATAACACAACTGAAAAAATAACATAACATAACATAACATAACATAACGTAACACAAAACATAACACAACATAAAACATAACATTATACAAAACATAACATAACATAACACAAAACATAACATAACATAACACAAAGCATAAAATAACATAACACAACACAAAACATAACATAACACAACACAAAACATAACATAACATAACACAACACAAACAATAACATAACACAACACAAAACATAACATAACATAACACAACACAAAACATAACATAACATAACACAACACATAACATAACACAACACAAAACATAACACAACACTGAACATAACATATCATAACACAACACAAAACATAACATAACACAAAACATAACATAACACAACACAAAACATAACATAACACAAAACATAAGATAACATAACACAACACAAAACATAACATAACACCTAACATAACATAACACAACACAAAACATTACATAACATAGCATAACACAAAAGATAACATAACACAATACATAACATAACATAACACAACACAAAACATAACATAACAATATACAACCCAAAACATAACATAACATAACACAACACAAAACATAACATAATATAACATAACACAACACAACACATAACGTAACATAAAACAAAACATAACATAAAATAACACAAAACATAACATAACATAACACAAAACATAACATAACATAACATTACACAGAACATAACATAACATAACACAAAACATAACTAACATAACATAACACAAAACATAACATTACATAACATAACACGAAACATAACATAACACAACACAAAACATAACATAACACAACAGAAAACATTACATTACAGTAAAACATAACATAACACAAAACATAACATAACACAAAACATAACATAACATAACACAAGACATAACATAGCATAAGACAAAACATAATACAACATAAAACATAACATATCATAACATAAGACAAAACATAACACAAATCAAAACATAACATAACATAACACAACACAAAACATAACATAACATAACACAACACAAAACATAACATAACATAACACAACACAAAACATAACATAACACAAAACATAACATAACATAACACAAAACATAGCATAACACAAAACATAACATAACATAACACAAAACATAACATAACATAACACAAAAAACATAACATAACACAAAACATAACATAACATAACATAACACAAAACATAACATAGCATAACACAAAACATGACATAACAAAACACAAAATATAACATAACACAACACATAACATAAAATAACACAACACAAAGCATAACATAACATAACACAACACAAAACATAACATAACATAACACAAAACATAACATAACACAACACAAAACATAACATAACACAAAACATAACTTAACACAGAACATAAAATAACATAACATAAAACATAACATAACATAACATAACACAAAACAAAACACAACATAAAACATAACATAACATAACACAAAACATAGCACAAATCAAAACATAACATAACACAACACAAAACATAACATAACATAACATAACACAAAACATTGCACAAATAAAAACATAAAATAACACAACAAAAAACATAACATAACACAACACAAAACATAACATAACACAGAAAATAACATAACACAAAACATAACATAACACAAAACATAACATAACACAACACAAAACATTACATAACACAAAACATAACATAACACAACATAAAACATAACATAGCACAAAACATAACACAATACAAAACATAACACAACACAAAACATAACATAACACAAAACATAACATAACACAAAACATAACACAACACTAAACATAACACAGCACAAAACATAACATAACATAACACAAAACATATCATAACACAAAACATAACACAAAAAATAACATAACAAAACACAAAACATAACATAACACAAAACATAACACAACACAAAACATAACATAACATAACACAACACAAAACATAACATAACACCAAACATAACATAACACATAACATAACACAACACAAAACATAACATAACATAACACAAAGCAAAACATAACATAACACAACACAAAACATAACATAACATAAAACATAACATAACATAACACAAAACATAACATAACACAAAACATAACATAACATATAACATAACACAACACAAAACATAACATAACACAAAACATAACATAACATAACACATAACAAAACATAACATAACACAATACATAACATAACATAACAGAACACAAAACATAATATAACACAAAACATAACATAACATAACATAACACAACACAAAACACAACATTACACAAAATATAACATAACATAACATAACTCAACACAAAACATAACATAACACAAAACAGAACATAACACAAAACATAACATAACACAACACAAAACATAACATAACACATAACATAACACAACACAAAACATAACATAACACAACACATAACATAACACAAAACATAACATTACATAACACAACACAAAACATAACCTAACATAACACAAATCATACCATAACATAACACAACACAAAACATAACATAACATAACATAACACAACACAAAACATAACATAACACAAAACATAACATAACATAACACAACACAAAACACAAAACATAACATAACACAAAACATAACATAGCACAACACAAAACATAACACAAAACATAACATAACACAACACAAAACATAACACAAAACATAACATAACACAACACAAAACATAACATAACAGAACACAAAACATAACATAACATAACACAAAACATAACATAACATAACATAACACAAAACATAACATAACACAACATAACACAAAACATAGCATAACACAAAACATAACATAACACAAAACATAACATAACATCACATTGCATAACACAAAACATAACATGACACAAAACATAACATAAATAAAACATAACATAACACAAAGCATAACATTACACAAAACATAACATAACACAGCACAAAACAAAACATAACATAACAATACATAACATAACACAAAACATAACATAACATTACACAAAACATAACATAACATAACACAAAACATAACATAACATAACACAAAACATAACATAACACAAAACATAACATAACATAACACAAAACATAACATAACATAACACAACACAAAACATAACATAACACAAAACATAACATAACACAAAACATAACATAACACATAACATAACATAACATAAAACATAACACAAAACATAACATAACACAAAACATAACATTACCCATAACATAACACATCACAAAACATAACATAACATAACATAACACAAAACATAACATAACATAACACAACACAAAACATAACATAACACAAAACATAACACAACACAAATCATAACATAACATAACACAACACAAGACATAACATAACACAAAACATAACATAACATAACACAACTGAAAAAATAACATAACATAACATAACATAACGTAACACAAAACATAACACAACATAAAACATAACATAATACAAAACATAACATAACATAACACAAAACATAACATAACATAACACAAAGCATAAAATAACATAACACAACACAAAACATAACATAACACAACACAAAACATAACATAACATAACACAACACAAACAATAACATAACACAACACAAAACATAACATAACATAACACAACACAAAACATAACATAAGATAACACAACACATAACATAACACAACACAAAACATAACACAACACTGAACATAACATAACACAACACAAAACATGACATAACTCAAAACATAACATAACACAACACAAAACATAACATAACATAACACAAAACATAACATAACATAACATAACACAACACAAAACATAACATAACACCTAACATAACATAACACAACACAAAACATTACATTACATAACATAACATAACACAAAAGATAACATAACACAATACATAACATAACATAACACAACACAAAACATAACATAACATTATACAACCCAAAACATAACATAACATAACACAAAACATAACATAACACAAAACATTACATAACATAACATAACATAACATAACACAACACAAAACATGAGCATAACATAACACAACACAAAACATAACATAACATAACATAACACAACACAACACATAACGTAACATAAAACAAAACATAACATAAAATAACACAAAACATAACATAACATAACACAAAACATAACATAACATAGCATTACACAGAACATAACATAACATAACACAAAACATAACATAACATAACACAAAACATAACATAACACAAAACATAACATAACATAAAATAACACAAAACACAACATAACATAACACAAAACATAACTAACATAACATAACACAAAACATAACATTACATAACATAACACAAAACATAACATAACACAACACAAAACATAACATAACACAAAACATAACATAACACAACACAAAACATTACATTACAGTAAAACATAACATAACACAAAACATAACATAACACAAAACATAACATAACATAACACAAGACATAACATAACATAAGACAAAACATAATACAACATAAAACATAACATATCATAACATAAGACAAAACATAACACAAATCAAAACATAACATAACATAACACAACACAAAACATAGCATAACATAACACAACATAAAACATAACATAACATAACACAACACAAAACATAAGATAACACAAAACATAACATAACATAACACAAAACATAGCATAACACAAAACATAACATAACATAACACAAAACATAACATAACATAACACAAAACATAACATAACACAAAACATAACATAACATAACATAACACAAAACATAACATAGCATAACACAAAACATAACATAACATAACACAAAATATAACATAACACAACACATAACATAACATAACACAACACAAAACATAACATAACATAACACAACACAAAACATAACATAACACAAAACATAACATAACACAACACAAAGCATAACATAACACAAAACAAAACACAACATAAAACATAACATAACATAACACAAAACATAGCACAAATCAAAACATAACATAACACAACACAAAACATAACATAACATAACATAACACAAAACATAGCACAAATCAAAACATAACATAACACAACACAAAACATAACATAACATAACACAACACAAAACATAACATAACACAAAACATAACATAACACAAAACATTACATAACACAACACGAAACATAAAATAACATAACACAACACAAAACATGACATAACATAACACATAACATAACATAACACAAAACATAACATAACATAACACAAAATATAACATAACACAACACAAAACATAACATAACATAACACAACACAAAACATAACATAACATAACATAACATAATATAACATAACACAACATAAAACATAACATAACACAACACAAAACGTAACATAACACAACACAAAACATAACATAACACAACACAAAACATAACATAACATAACACAAAACATAACATAACATAACACAAAACGTAACATAACACAAAACATAACATAACACAAAACATAACATAACACAAAACATAAAATAACATAACACAAAACATAACATAACACAACACAAAACATAACATAACACAACACAAAGCATAACATAACATAACATATCATAACACAACACAAATCATAACATAAAACAAAGCATAACATAACATAACACAACACAAAACATAACATAACACAAAATATAACATAACATAACGCAACACAAAACATAACATAACACAAAACATAACATAACACAAAACATAACATAACATAACACAACACAAAACATAACACAAAACATAACATAACACAACACAAAACATAACATAAACCAACACAAAACATAACATAACATAACATAAAACATAACATAACATAACTTAACACAAAACATAACACAAAACATAACATAACACAAAACATAACATAACACATAACATAACACAGCACAAAACATAACATAACACAAAACATAACATAACATAACACATAACAAAACATAACATAACACAATACATAACATAACATAACACAACACCAAACATAATATAACACAAAACATAACATAACATAACACAACACAAAACATAACATTACACAAAATATAACATAACATAACTCAACACAAAACATAACATAACACAAAACAGAACATAACACAAAACTTAACATAACACAACACAAAAACATAACATAACACATAACATAACACAACACAAAACATAACATAACATAACATAACACAAAACATAACATAACACAACACATAACATAACACAAAACATAACATTACATAACACAATAAAAAACATAACATAACATAACACAAAACATACCATAACATAACACAACACAAAACATAACACAACATAACATAACACAAAACATAACACAACATAAAACATAACATAACTCAAAACATAACACAAATCAAAACATAACATAACATAACATAACACAAAACATAACATAACATAACACAAAATATAACATAACACAACAAAAAAACATAACATACCTCAACACAAAACATAACATAACATAACATAACATAACATAACATAACACAACACAAAAAATAACATAACAAAACACAAAACATAACATAACACAAAACATAACACAACACAAAACATAACATAACATAACACAACACAAAACATAACATAACACAAAACATAACATAACACATAACATAACACAACACAAAACATAACATAACATAACATAACACAAAGCATAACATAACACAACACATAACATAGCACAAAACATAACATAACGTAACATTACACAAAACATAACATAACATAACACAAAACATACCATAACATAACACAACACAAAACATAACACAACATAACATAACACAAAACATAACACAACATAAAACTTAACATAACTCAAAACATAACACAAATCAAAACATAACATAACATAACACAACACAAAACATAACATAACACAAAACATAACATAACACAAAACATAACATAACATAACACAAAACATAACACAAAACATAACATAACAAAACACAAAACATAACATAACACAAAACATAACATAACACAACACAAAACATAACATAACACATAACATAGCACAACACAAAACATAACATAACATAACATAACACAAAACATAACATAACACAACACATAACATAACACAAAACATAACATAACACAACACAAAACATAACATAACATAACACAAAACATACCATAACATAACACAACACAAAACATAACACAACATAACATAACACAAAACATAAAACAACATAAAACATAACATAACTCAAAACATAACACAAATCAAAACATAACATAACATAACACAACACAAAACATAACATAACATAACATAACATAACACAACACAAAACATAACATAACATAACATAACACAACACAAAACATAACATAACATAACACAAAACATAACATAACATAACACAAAACATAACACAAAACATAACATAACAAAACACAAAACATAACATAACACAAAACATAACACAACACAAAACATAACATAACACAACACAAAACATAACATAACACAAAACATAAGATAACACAAAACATAACATAACACAACACAAAACATAACATAACACATAACATAACACAACACAAAACATAACATAACACAAAACATAACATAGCATAACACAAAACATAACACAAAACATAACATAACACAACACAAAACATAACACAAAACATAACATAACACAACACAAAACATTACATAACAGAACACAAAACATAACATAGCATAACACAAAACATAACATAACATAACATAACACAAAACATAACATAACACAAAACATAACATAACACAACATAACACAAAACATATCATAACGCAAAACATAACAACACAAAACATAACATAACTTAAAACATAACCTAACATAACATTACATAACACAAAACATAACATAACACAAAACATAACATAACACAAAACATAACATAACAAAAAACATAACATAACACAACACAAACATAACATAACACAAAAGATAACATTACATAACATAACACAAAACATAACATAACATAACACAAAACATAACATAACACAACACAAAACATAACATAAGACAAAACATAACATATCATAACACAACACAAAACATAACACAACACAACACAAAGCTTGACACAACACAAAACATAACATAACACAAAACATAACATAACATAGCATAGCATAACATAACATAACATAACACAAAACATAACATAACACAAAACATAACATAACATAACACAAAACACAAGATAACATAACACAAAACATTACATAACACAAAACATAACATAACACAACACAAAACATACCACAACACAACACAAAACATAACACAGCACAAAACATAAATAACACAAAACATAACACAACACAAAACATAACATAACACAACACAAAACATAACACAATACATAACATAACACAACACAAAACATAACATAACACATAACATAACACAACACAAAAATTAACATAACACAAAACATAACATAACATAACACAAAACATAACATAACATAACACAAAACAAAACTTAACATATCATAACACTAAACATAACATAACATAACACAACACAAAACATAACATAACACAACACAACACAAAACATAACATAACACAAAACACAACATAACATAACACAACACAAAACATAACATAACATAACATAACATAACATAACACAAATCATAAAACAACATAAAACATAACATAACATAACGCAAAACATAGCACAAATCAAAACATAACATAACACAACACAAAACATAACATAACATAACACAACACAAAACATAACATAACATAACACAACACAAAACATAACATAACATAACATAACACAAAACATAACGTAACATAACATAACACAGAGCATAACAACACAAAACATAACATAACACAAAACATAACATTTAACAACACAAAACATAACATAACACAAAACATAACATAACACAACACAAAACATAACATAAAACAAAACATAACATAAAATAGCACAAAACATAACATAACATAACACATAACATAACATAACATAACATTACACAAAACATAACATAACATAACACAAAACATTACATAACATAACACAAAACATAACATAACATAAAATAACACAAAACATAACATAACATAACACAAAACATAACTAACATAACATAACATAACACAAACTATAACATTACATAACATAACACAAAACATAACATAACACAACACAAAACATAATATAACACAAAACATTACATAACACAACACAAAACATAACATAACAGTAAAACATAACATAACACAAAACATAACATAACACAAAACATAACATAACATAACACAAGACATAACATAACATAACATAACACAAAACATAATACAACATAAAATATAACATAACATAAGACAAAACATAACACAAATCAAAACATAACATAACATAACACAACACAAAACATAACATAACATAGCACAACACAAAACATAACATAACACAAAACATAACATAACATAACACAAAACATAACATAACATAAAACATAACATAACATAACACAAAACATAACATAACATAACACAAAACATAACATAACATAACACAAAACATAACATAACATAACACAAAATATAACATAACACAACAAAAAAACATAACATACCACAACACAAAACATAACATAACATAACATAACATAACATAACATAACACAACACAAAACATAACATAACATAACACAACACAAAACATAACATAACACAACACAAAACATAACATAACACAACACAAAACATAACATAACATAACACAAAACATAACATAACATAACATAACACAAAACATAACATAACACAAAACATAACACAAAACATTACATAACACAAAACATAACATAACATAACACAGAACATAACATAACACAAAACATAACATAACATAACACAACACAAAACATAACATAACACAACACAAAACATAACACAACACAAAACATAACATATCATAACACAACACAAATCACAACATAAAACAAAACATAACATAACATAACATAACACAACACAAAACGTAACATAACACAAAATATAATATAACACAACGCAACACAAAACATAACATAACACAAAACATAACATAACACAACACAAAACATAACAAAAAACATAACATAACACAACACAAAACATAACATAACATAACAAACACAAAACATAACATAACATAACACAAAACATAACATAAAACATAACATAACATAACACAAAACATAACATAACACAAAACATAACATAACTGAAAACATAACATAACACATAACATAACACAACACAAAACATAGAATAACAAAAAACATAACATAACATAACACATAACAAAACAAAACATAACACAATACATAACATAACATAACACAACACAAAACATAATATAACACAAAACATAACATAACATAACGTAACATAACACAGCACAAAACATAACATTACACAAAATATAACATAACATAACACAACACAAAACATAACATAACACAAAACAGAACATAACACAAAACATAACATAACACAACACAAAACATAACATAACACATAACATAGCACAACACAAAACATAACATAACATAACACAAAACATAACATAACACAACACATAACATAACACAAAACATAACATAACATAACACAAAACATAACATAACATAACACAAAACATACCATAACATAACACAACACAAAACATAACACAACATAACATAACACAAAACATAACACAACATAAAACATAACTCAAAACAAAACACAAATCAAAACATAACATAGCATAACACAACACAAAACATAACATAACATAACATAACACAATACAAAACATAACATAACATAACACAACACAAAACATAACATAACATAACACAAAACATAACATAACATAACACAAAACATAACATAACACAAAACATAACATAACATAACACAAAACATAAAATAACATAACACAACACAAAACATAACATAACACAACACAAAACATAACATAACATAACACAACACAAAACATAACATAACATAACACAACACAAAACATAACATAACACAACACAAAACATAACATAACATAACACAACACATAACATAACACAACACAAAACATAACATAACACTGAACATAACATAACATAACACAACACAAAACTTAACATAACACAAAACATAACATAACATAACACAACACAAAACATAACATAACACAATACATAACATAACATAATACAACACAAAACATAACATAACACATAACATAACATAACACAACACAAAACATTACATTACAAACCATAACACAAAAGATAACATAACACAATACATAACATAACATAACACAACACAAAACATAACATAACATTATACAACCCAAAACATAACATAACTACACAAAACATAACATAACACAAAACATTACATAACATAACATAACATAACACAACACAAGCATAACATAACAAACACAACACAAAACATAACATAACAACACAACACAACACATAACGTAACATAAAACAAAACATAACATAAAATAACACAAAACATAACATAACATAACACAAAACATAACATAACATTACACAGAACATAACATAACATAACACAAAACATAACATAACATAACATAACACAAAACATAACATAACACAAAACATAACATAACATAAAATAACACAAAACACAACATAACATAACACAAAACATAACTAACATAACATAACATAACACAAAACATAACATAACACAAAACATAACATAACATAACATAACATAACATAACATAACACAAGCCATAACATAACATTACACAAAACACAATACAACATAAAACATAACATATCATAACATAAGACAAAACATAACACAAATCAAAACATAACATAACACAACACAAAACATAACATAACATAACACAACACAAAACATAACATAACATAACATAACACAACACAAAACATAACATAACACAAAACATAACATAAAATAACACAACACAAAACATAACACAACATAACATAACACAAAACATAACACAACATAAAACATAACATAACATAACACAAAACATACCATAACATAACACAACACAAAACATAACACAACATAACATAACACAAAACATAACACAACATAAAACATAACATAACTCAAAACATAACACAAATCAAAACATAACATAACATAACACAAAACATAACATAACATAACACAAAATATAACATAACACAACAAAAAAACATAACATACCACAACACAAAACATAACATAACATAACATAACATAACATAACACAACACAAAAAATAACATAACAAAACACAAAACATAACATAACACAAAACATAACACAACACAAAACATAACATAACATAACACAACACAAAACATAAAATAACACAAAACATAACATAACACATAACATAACACAACACAAAACATAACATAACATAACACAAAGCATAACATAACACAACACATAACATAGCACAAAACATAACATAACGTAACATTACACAAAACATAACATAACATAACACAAAACATACCATAACATAACACAACACAAAACATAACACAACATAACATAACACAAAACATAACACAACATAAAACTTAACATAACTCAAAACATAACACAAATCAAAACATAACATAACATAACACAACACAAAACATAACATAACACAAAACATAACATAACACAAAACATAACATAACATAACACAAAACATAACACAAAACATAACATGACAAAACACAAAACATAACATAACACAAAACATAACATAACACAACACAAAACATAACATAACACATAACATAGCACAACACAAAACATAACATAACATAACATAACACAAAACATAAAATAACACAACACATAACATAACACAAAACATAACATAACACAACACACAACATAACATAACATAACACAAAACATACCATAACATAACACAACACAAAACATAACACAACATAACATAACACAAAACATAAAACAACATAAAACATAACATAACTCAAAACATAACACAAATCAAAACATAACATAACATAACACAACACAAAACATAACATAACATAACATAACACAACACAAAACATAACATAACATAACATAACACAACACAAAACATAACATAACATAACACAAAACGTAACATAACATAACACAAAACATAACACAAAACATAACATAACAAAACACAAAACATAACATAACACAAAACATAACACAACACAAAACATAACATAACACAACACAAAACATAACATAACACAAAACATAAGATAACACAAAACATAACATAACACAACACAAAACATAACATAACACATAACATAACACAACACAAAACATAACATAACACAAAACATAACATAGCATAACACAAAACATATCACAAAACATAACATAACACAACACAAAACATAACACAAAACATAATATAACACAACACAAAACATAGCATAACAGATCACAAAACATAACATAACATAACACAAAACATAACATAACATAACATAACACAAAACATAACATAACACAAAACATAACATAACACAACATAACACAAAACATAACATAACGCAAAACATAACATAACACAAAACATAACATAACTTAAAACATAACCTAACATAACATTACATAACACAAAACATAACATAACACAAAACATAACATAACACAAAACATAACATAACAAAAAACATAACATAACACAACACAAACATAACATAACACAAAAGATAACATAACATAACATAACACAAAACATAACATAACATAACACAAAACATAACATAACACAACACAAAACATAACATAAGACAAAACATAACATATCATAACACAACACAAAACATAACACAACACAACACAAAGCTTGACACAACACAAAACATAACATAACACAAAACATAACATAACATAGCATAGCATAACATAACATAACATAACACAAAACATAACATAACACAAAACATAACATAACACAACACAAAACATACCACAACACAACACAAAACATAACACAGCACAAAACATAAATAACACAAAACATAACACAACACAAAACATAACATAACACAACACAAAACATAACACAATACATAACATAACACAACACAAAACATAACATAACACATAACATAACACAACACAAAAATTAACATAACACAAAACATAACATAACATAACACAAAACATAACATAACATAACATAAAACAAAACACAAGATAACATAACACAAAACATTACATAACACAAAACATAACATAACACAACATAAAACATACCACAACACAACACAAAACATAACACAGCACAAAACATAAATAACACAAAACATAACACAACACAAAACATAACATAACACAACACAAAACATAACACAATACATAACATAACACAACACAAAACATAACATAACACATAACATAACACAACACAAAAATTAACATAACACAAAACATAACATAACATAACACAAAACATAACATAACATAACACAAAACAAAACTTAACATATCATAACACTAAACATAACATAACATAACACAACACAAAACATAACATAACACAACACAACACAAAACATAACATAACACAAAACACAACATAACATAACACAACACAAAACATAACATAACATAACATAACATAACATAACACAAATCATAAAACAACATAAAACATAACATAACATAACACAAAACATAGCACAAATCAAAACATAACATAACACAACACAAAACATAACATAACATAACACAACACAAAACATAACATAACATAACACAACACAAAACATAACATAACATAACATAACACAAAACATAACGTAACATAACATAACACAGAGCATAACAACACAAAACATAACATAACACAAAACATAACATTTAACAACACAAAACATAACATAACACAAAACATAACATAACATAACACAAAACATAACATAAAACAAAACATAACATAAAATAGCACAAAACATAACATAACATAACACATAACATAACATAACATAACATTACACAAAACATAACATAACATAATACAAAACATTACATAACATAACACAAAACATAACATAACATAAAATAACACAAAACATAACATAACATAACACAAAACATAACTAACATAACATAACATAACTAAACTATAACATTACATAACATAACACAAAACATAACATAACACAACACAAAACATAAAATAACACAAAACATTACATAACACAACACAAAACATAACATAACAGTAAAACATAACATAACACAAAACATAACATAACACAAAACATAACATAACATAACACAAGACATAACATAACATAACATAACACAAAACATAATTCAACATAAAATATAACATGACATAAGACAAAACATAACACAAATCAAAACATAACATAACATAACACAACACAAAACATAACATAACATAGCACAACACAAAACATAACATAACACAAAACATAACATAACATAACACAAAACATAACATAACATAAAACATAACATAACATAACACAAAACATAACATAACATAACACAAAGCATAACATAACATAACACAAAACATAACATAACATAACACAAAATATAACATAACACAACAAAAAAACATAACATACCACAACACAAAACATAACATAACATAACACAACACAAAACATAACATAACACAAAACAAAACATAACATAACACAACACAAAACATAACATAACATAACACAAAACATAACATAACATAACATAACACAAAACATAACATAACACAAATCATAACACAAAACATTACATAACACAAAACATAACATAACATAACACAGAACATAACATAACACAAAACATAACATAACATAACACAACACAAAACATAACATAACACAACACAAAACATAACACAACACAAAACATAACATATCATAACACAACACAAATCACAACATAAAACAAAACATAACATAACATAACATAACACAACACAAAACATAACAACACAAAATATAACATAACACAACGCAACACAAAACATAACATAACACAAAACATAACATAACACAACACAAAACATAACAAAAAACATAACATAACACAACACAAAACATAACATAACATAACAAACACAAAACATAACATAACATAACACAAAACATAACATAAAACATAACATAACATAACACAAAACATAACATAACACAAAACATAACATAATTGAAAACATAACATAACACAACACAAAACATAGAATAACAAAAACATAACATAACATAACACATAACAAAACAAAACATAACACAATACATAACATAACATAACACAACACAAAACATAATATAACACAAAACATAACATAACATAACGTAACATAACACAACACAAAACATAACATTACACAAAATATAACATAACATAACACAACACAAAACATAACATAACACAAAACAGAACATAACACAAAACATAACATAACACAACACAAAACATAACATAACACATAACATAGCATAACACAAAACATAACATAACATAACACAAAACATAACATAACACAACACATAACATAACACAAAACATAACATAACATAACACAAAACATAACATAACATAACACAAAACATACCATAACATAACACAACACAAAACATAACACAACATAACATAACACAAAACATAACACAACTTAAAACATAACTCAAAATAAAACACAAATCAAAACATAACATAACATAACACAACACAAAACATAACATAACATAACATAACATAACACAATACAAAACATAACATAACATAACACAACACAAAACATAACATAACACAAAACATAACATAACATAACACAAAACATAACATAACACAAAACATAACATAACATAACACAAAACATAAAATAACATAACACAACACAAAACATAACATAACACAACACAAAACATAACATAACATAACACAACACAAAACATAACATAACATAACACAACACAAAACATAACATAACACAACACAAAACATAACATAACACAACACATAACATAACACAACACAAAACATAACATAACACTGAACATAACATAACATAACACAACACAAAACATAACATAACACAAAACATAACATAACATAACACAACACAAAACATAACATAACACAATACATAACATAACATAATACAACACAAAACATAACATAACACATAACATAACATAACACAACACAAAACATTACATTACAAACCATAACACAAAAGATAACATAACACAATACATAACATAACATAACACAACACAAAACATAACATAACATTATACAACCCAAAACATAACATAACAACACAAAACATAACATTACACAAAACATT
This sequence comes from Tenodera sinensis, assembly GCA_030765045.1. Classification (NCBI taxonomy): domain Eukaryota; kingdom Metazoa; phylum Arthropoda; class Insecta; order Mantodea; family Mantidae; genus Tenodera; species Tenodera sinensis. Next base: position 99,580 of record JAUKNM010000162.1, read on the forward strand.
ACATAACATAACATAACATAACACAACACAAGCATAACATAACAAACACAACACAAAACATAACATAACAACACAACACAACACATAACGTAACATAAAACAAAACATAACATAAAATAACACAAAACATAACATAACATAACATAACACAAAGCATAACATAACATTACACAGAACATAACATAACATAACACAAAACATAACATAACATAACATAACACAAAACATAACATAACACAAAACATAACATAACATAAAATAACACAAAACACAACATAACATAACACAAAACATAACTAACATAACATAACATAACACAAAACATAACATAACACAAAACATAACATAACATAACATAACATAACATAACATAACACAAGCCATAACATAACATTACACAAAACACAATACAACATAAAACATAACATATCATAACATAAGACAAAACATAACACAAATCAAAACATAACATAACACAACACAAAACATAACATAACATAACACAACACAAAACATAACATAACATAACATAACATAACACAACACAAAACATAACATAACACAAAACATAACATAAAATAACACAAAATATAACATAACACAAAACATAACATAACATAACACAAAACATAACATAACATAACACAAAACATAACATAACATAACACAAAACATAACATAACATAACACAAAACATAACATAACATAACACAAAGCATAACATAACATAACACAAAATATAACATAACACAACACAAAACATAACATAACATAACACAACACAAAACATAACATAAAACAACACAAAACATAACATAACATAACACAAAACATAACATAACACAACACAAAACATAACATAACAAAAAACATAACTTAACACAGAACATAAAATAACATAACTTAAAACATAACATAACATAACACATAACATAACATGACACAAAAACATAAGACAAAACGTAACACAAAACATAACATAACACAAAACATAACATAACACAACACAAAACATAACATAAAACAAAACATAACATAAAATAGCACAAAACATAACATAACATAACACATAACATAACATAACATAACATTACACAAAACATAACATAACATAACACAAAACATTACATAACATAACACAAAACATAACATAACATAAAATAACACAAAACATAACATAACATAACACAAAACATAACTAACATAACATAACATAACACAAACTATAACATTACATAACATAACACAAAACATAACATAACACAACACAAAACATAAAATAACACAAAACATAACATAACACAACACAAAACATAACATAACAGTAAAACATAACATAACACAAAACATAATATAACACAAAACATAACATAACATAACACAAGACATAACATAACATAACATAACACAAAACATAATACAACATAAAATATAACATAACATAAGACAAAACATAACACAAATCAAAACATAACATAACATAACACAACACAAAACATAACATAACATAACATAGCACAACACAAAACATAACATAACACAAAACATAACATAACATAACACAAAACATAACATAACTTAAAACATAACATAACATAACACAAAACATAACATAACATAACACAAAACATAACATAACATAACACAAAACATAACATAACATAACACAAAATATAACATAACACAACACAAAACATAACATACCACAACACAAAACATAACATAACATAACATAACATAACATAACATAACACAACACAAAACATAACATAACATAACACAACACAAAACATAACATAACACAACACAAAACATAACATAACACAACACAAAACATAACATAACATAACACAAAACATAACATAACATAACATAACACAAAACATAACATAACACAAAACATAACACAAGACTTTACATAACACAAAACATAACATAACATAACACAGAACATAACATAACACAAAACATAACATAACATAACACAACACAAAACATAACATAACACAACACAAAACATAACACAACACAAAACATAACATATCATAACACAACACAAATCACAACATAAAACGAAACATAAAATAACATAACATAACACAACACAAAACATAACATAACACAAAATATAACATAACACAACGCAACACAAAACATAACATAACACAAAACATAACATAACACAACACAAAACATAACAAAAAACATAACATAACACAACACAAAACATAAAATAACATAACAAACACAAAACATAACATAACATAACACAAAACATAACATAAAACATAACATAATATAACACAAAACATAACATAACTGAAAACATAACATAACACATAACATAACACAACACAAAACATAGAATAACAAAAAACATAACATAACATAACACATAACAAAACATAACATAACACAATACATAACATAACATAACACAACACAAAACATAATATAACACAAAACATAACATAACATAACGTAACATAACACAACACAAAACATAACATTTCACAAAATATAACATAACATAACACAACACAAAACTTAACATAACACAAAACAGAACATAACACAAAACATAACACAACACAAAACATAACATAACACATAACATAGCACAACACAAAACATAACATAACATAACACAAAACATAACATAACACAACACATAACATAACACAAAACATAACATAACATAACACAAAACATAACATAACATAACACAAAACATACCATAACATAACACAACACAAAACATAAAACAACATAACATAACACAAAACATAACACAACATAAAACATAACTCAAAACATAACACAAATCAAAACATAACATAACACAACACAAAACATAACATAACATAACATAACATAACATAACACAATACAAAACATAACATAACATAACACAACACAAAACATAACATAACACAAAACATAACATAACATAACACAAAACATAACATAACACAAAACATAACATAACATAACACAAAACATAAAATAACATAACACAACACAAAACATAACATAACACAACACAAAACATAACATAACATAACACAACACAAAACATAACATAACATAACACAACACAAAACATAACATAACACAACACAAAACATAACATAACATAACACAACACATAACATAACACAACACAAAACATAACATAACACTGAACATAACATAACATAACACAACACAAAACATAACATAACACAAAACATAACATAACATAACACAACACAAAACATAACATAACACAATACATAACATAACATAATACAACACAAAACATAACATAACACATAACATAACATAACACAACACAAAACATTACATTACAAACCATAACACAAAAGATAACATAACACAATACATAACATAACATAACACAACACAAAACATAACATAACATTATACAACCCAAAACATAACATAACAACACAAAACATAACATAACACAAAACATTACATAACATAACATAACATAACACAACACAAGCATAACATAACAAACACAACACAAAACATAACATAACAACACAACACATAACGTAACATAAAACAAAACATAACATAGAATAACACAAAACATAACATAACATAACATAACACAAAACATAACATAACATAACATTACACAGAACATAACATAACATAACACAAAACATAACATAACATAACATAACACAAAACATAACATAACACAAAACATAACATAACATAAAATAACACAAAACACAACATAACATAACACAAAACATAACTAACATAACATAACATAACACAAAACATAACATAACACAAAACATAACGTAACATAACATAACATAACACAAGACATAACATAACATTACACAAAACACAATACAACATAAAACATAACATATCATAACATAAGACAAAACATAACACAAATCAAAACATAACATAACACAACACAAAACATAACATGACATAACACAACACAAAACATAACATAACATAACATAACACAACACAAAACATAACATAACACAAAACATAACATAACATAACACAAAATATAACATAACACAAAACATAACATAACATAACACAAAACATAACATAACATAACACAAAACATAACATAACATAACACAAAACATAACATAACATAACACAAAACCTAACATAACATAACACAAAGCATAACATAACATAACACAAAATATAACATAACACAACACAAAACATAACATAACATAACACACCACAAAACATAACATAACGTAAAACAACACAAAACATAACATAACATAACACAAAACATAACATAACACAACACAAAACATAACATAACAAAAAACATAACTTAACACAGAACATAAAATAACATAACATAAAACATAACATAACATAACACATAACATAACATGACACAAAAACATAAGACAAAACGTAACACAAAACATAACATAACACAAAACATAACACAAAACATAACATAACATAACACAAAACATAACATAACATAACATGACACAAAACATAACATAACACAACACAAAACATAACATAACACAACACAAACATAACATAACACAACACAAAACATAACATAACACAACACAAAACATAACACAATACATAACATAACAAAACACAAAACTTAACATAACACAAAACATAACACAATACAAAACATAACACAACACTAAACATAACATAACACAAAACATAACATAACACAAAACATAACATAACACAACACTAAACATAACACAGCACAAAACATAACATAATAAAAAACATAACATAACATAACATAACACAAAACATAACATAACACAAAACATAACATAACACAAAACATAACATAACATAACACAGAACATAACATAACACAAAACATAACATAACATAACACAACACAAAACATAACATAACACAAAACATAACATAACATAACACAACACAAAACATAACATAACACAATACATAACATAACATAATACAACACAAAACATAACATAACACATAACATAACATAACACAACACAAAACATTACATTACAAACCATAACACAAAAGATAACATAACACAATACATAACATAACATAACACAACACAAAACATAACATAACATTATACAACCCAAAACATAACATAACAACACAAAACATAACATAACACAAAACATTACATAACATAACATAACATAACACAACACAAGCATAACATAACAAACACAACACAAAACATAACATAACAACACAACACAACACATAACGTAACATAAAACAAAACATAACATAAAATAACACAAAACATAACATAACATAACATAACACAAAAAATAACATAACATAACATTACACAGAACATAACATAACATAACACAAAACATAACATAACATAACATAACATAACACAAAACATAACATAACACAAAACATAACATAACATAAAATAACACAAAACACAACATAACATAACACAAAACATAACTAACATAACATAACATAACACAAAACATACCATAACACAAAACATAACATAACATAACATAACATAACATAACACAAGACATAACATAACATTACACAAAACACAATACAACATAAAACATAACATATCATAACATAAGACAAAACATAACACAAATCAAAACATAACATAACACAACACAAAACATAACATAACATAACACAACACAAAACATAACATAACATAACATAACACAACACAAAACATAACATAACACAAAACATAACATAACATAACACAAAATATAACATAACACAAAACATAACATAACATAACATAACACAAAACATAACATAACATAACACAAAACATAACATAACATAACACAATACATAACATAACATAACACAAAACATAACATAACATAACACAAAGCATAACATAACATAACACAACACAAAACATAACATAACACAACACAAAACATAACATAACATAAAACAACACAAAACATAACATAACATAACACAAAACATAACATAACACAACACAAAACATAACATAACAAAAAACATAACTTAACACAGAACATAAAATAACATAACATAAAACATAACATAACATAACACATAACATAACATGACACAAAAACATAAGACAAAACGTAACACAAAACATAACATAACACAAAACATAACACAAAACATAACATAACATAACACAAAACATAACATAACATAACATGACACAAAACATAACATAACACAACACAAAACATAACATAACACAACACAAAACATAGAATAACAAAAAACATAACATAACATAACACATAACAAAACATAACATAACACAATACATAACATAACATAACACAACACAAAACATAATATAACACAAAACATAACATAACATAACGTAACATAACACAACACAAAACATAACATTTCACAAAATATAACATAACATAACACAACACAAAACTTAACATAACACAAAACAGAACATAACACAAAACATAACATAACACAACACAAAACATAACATAACACATAACATAGCACAACACAAAACATAACATAACATAACACAAAACATAACATAACACAACACATAACATAACACAAAACATAACATAACATAACACAAAACATAACATAACATAACACAAAACATACCATAACATAACACAACACAAAACATAACACAACATAACATAACACAAAACATAACACAACATAAAACATAACTCAAAACATAACACAAATCAAAACATAACATAACACAACACAAAACATAACATAACATAACATAACATAACATAACATAACACAATACAAAACATAACATAACATAACACAACACAAAACATAACATAACACAAAACATAACATAACATAACACAAAACATAACATAACACAAAACATAACATAACATAACACAAAACATAAAATAACATAACACAACACAAAACATAACATAACACAACACAAAACATAACATAACATAACACAACACAAAACATAACATAACATAACACAACACAAAACATAACATAACACAACACAAAACATAACATAACATAACACAACACATAACATAACACAACACAAAACATAACATAACACTGAACATAACATAACATAACACAACACAAAACATAACATAACACAAAACATAACATAACATAACACAACACAAAACATAACATAACACAATACATAACATAACATAATACAACACAAAACATAACATAACACATAACATAACATAACACAACACAAAACATTACATTACAAACCATAACACAAAAGATAACATAACACAATACATAACATAACATAACACAACACAAAACATAACATAACATTATACAACCCAAAACATAACATAACAACACAAAACATAACATAACACAAAACATTACATAACATAACATAACATAACACAACACAAGCATAACATAAACACAACACAAAACATAACATAACAACACAACACATAACGTAACATAAAACAAAACATAACATAGAATAACACAAAACATAACATAACATAACATAACACAAAACATAACATAACATAACATTACACAGAACATAACATAACATAACACAAAACATAACATAACATATCATAACACAAAACATAACATAACACAAAACATAACATAACATAAAATAACACAAAACACAACATAACATAACACAAAACATAACTAACATAACATAACATAACACAAAACATAACATAACACAAAACATAACGTAACATAACATAACATAACACAAGACATAACATAACATTACACAAAACACAATACAACATAAAACATAACATATCATAACATAAGACAAAACATAACACAAATCAAAACATAACATAACACAACACAAAACATAACATGACATAACACAACACAAAACATAACATAACATAACATAACACAACACAAAACATAACATAACACAAAACATAACATAACATAACACAAAATATAACATAACACAAAACATAACATAACATAACACAAAACATAACATAACATAACACAAAACATAACATAACATAACACAAAACATAACATAACATAACACAAAACCTAACATAACATAACACAAAGCATAACATAACATAACACAAAATATAACATAACACAACACAAAACATAACATAACATAACACACCACAAAACATAACATAACGTAAAACAACACAAAACATAACATAACATAACACAAAACATAACATAACACAACACAAAACATAACATAACAAAAAACATAACTTAACACAGAACATAAAATAACATAACATAAAACATAACATAACATAACACATAACATAACATGACACAAAAACATAAGACAAAACGTAACACAAAACATAACATAACACAAAACATAACACAAAACATAACATAACATAACACAAAACATAACATAACATAACATGACACAAAACATAACATAACACAACACAAAACATAACATAACACAACACAAACATAACATAACACAACACAAAACATAACATAACACAACACAAAACAACACAATACATAACATAACAAAACACAAAACTTAACATAACACAAAACATAACACAATACAAAACATAACACAACACTAAACATAACATAACACAAAACATAACATAACACAAAACATAACATAACACAACACTAAACATAACACAGCACAAAACATAACATAATAAAAAACATAACATAACATAACATAACACAAAACATAACATAACACAAAACATAACATAACACAAAACATAACATAACATAACACAGAACATAACATAACACAAAACATAACATAACATAACACAACCCAAAACATAACATAACACAAAACATAACATAACATAACACAACACAAAACATAACATAACATAATACATAACATAACATAATACAACACAAAACATAACATAACACATAACATAACATAACACAACACAAAACATTACATTACAAACCATAACACAAAAGATAACATAACACAATACATAACATAACATAACACAACACAAAACATAACATAACATTATACAACCCAAAACATAACATAACAACACAAAACATAACATAACACAAAACATTACATAACATAACATAACATAACACAACACAAGCATAACATAACAAACACAACACAAAACATAACATAACAACACAACACAACACATAACGTAACATAAAACAAAACATAACATAAAATAACACAAAACATAACATAACATAACATAACACAAAAAATAACATAACATAACATTACACAGAACATAACATAACATAACACAAAACATAACATAACATAACATAACATAACACAAAACATAACATAACACAAAACATAACATAACATAAAATAACACAAAACACAACATAACATAACACAAAACATAACTAACATAACATAACATAACACAAAACATACCATAACACAAAACATAACATAACATAACATAACATAACATAACATAACATAACACAAGACATAACATAACATTACACAAAACACAATACAACATAAAACATAACATATCATAACATAAGACAAAACATAACACAAATCAAAACATAACATAACACAACACAAAACATAACATAACATAACACAACACAAAACATAACATAACATAACATAACACAACACAAAACATAACATAACACAAAACATAACATAACATAACACAAAATATAACATAACACAAAACATAACATAACATAACATAACACAAAACATAACATAACATAACACAAAACATAACATAACATAACACAATACATAACATAACATAACACAAAACATAACATAACATAACACAAAGCATAACATAACATAACACAAAATATAACATAACACAACACAAAACATAACATAACACAACACAAAACATAACATAACATAAAACAACACAAAACATAACATAACATAACACAAAACATAACATAACACAACACAAAACATAACATAACAAAAAACATAACTTAACACAGAACATAAAATAACATAACATAAAACATAACATAACATAACACATAACATAACATGACACAAAAACATAAGACAAAACGTAACACAAAACATAACATAACACAAAACATAACACAAAACATAACATAACATAACACAAAACATAACATAACATAACATGACACAAAACATAACATAACACAACACAAAACATAACATAACACAACACAAAACATAACATAACACAGCACAAAACATAACATAACACAACACAAAACATAACACAATACATAACATAACACAACACAAAACATAACATAACACAAAACATAACACAATACAAAACAAACACAACACTAAACATAACATAACACAAAACATAACATAACACAAAACATAACATAACACAACACTAAACATAACACAGCACAAAACATAACATAATACAAAACATAACATAACATAACATAACACAACACAACACAAAACATAACATGACACAAAACATAACATAACACAACACAAAACATAAAATAACATAACACAACACAAAACATAACATAACATAACACATAACATAACATAACATAACACAAAACATAACATAACACAAAACATAACATAACATAACACAAAACATAACATAACACAACACAAAACATAACATAACACAAAACATAACATGTCATAACACAACACAAAACATAACACAAAACAACACAAAGCATAACACAACACAAAACATAACACAACACAAAACATAAAATAACATAACATAACACAAAACATAACACAACATAAAACATAACATAATATAACACAAAACATAGCACAAATCAAAACATCACATAACACAACACAAAACATAACATAACATAACACAACACAAAACATAACTTAACATAACACAACACAAAACATAACATAACTTAACACAAAACATAACATAACATAACACAGAACATAACAAAACAAAACATAACATAACACAAAACATAACATAACACAACACAAAACATAACAGAACACAAAACATAACATAACACAACACAAAACATAACATAAAACAAAACATAACATAACATAAAACAAAACATAACATAAAATAACACAAAACATAACATAACATAAAACAAAACATAACATAACATAACACAAAACATAACATAACATAACATTACACAAAACATAACATAATACAAAACATAACATAACATAAAATAACACAAAACATAACATAACATAACACTAAACATAACTAACATAACATAACATATCACAAAACATAACATTACATAACATAACACAAAACATAACATAGCACAACACAAAACATAAAATAACACAAAACATAACATAACACAACACAAAACATAACATAACAGTAAAACATAACATAACATAACACAAAACATAACATAACACAAAACATAACACAACATAACATAACACAAGACATAACATAACATAACATAACACAAAACATAATACAACATAAAATATAACATAACATAACATAAGACAAAACATAACACAAATCAAAACATAACATAACATAACACAACACATAACATAACATAACACAACACAAAACATAACATAACATAACACAACACAAAACATAACATAACACAAAACATAACATAACACAAAACATAACCTAACACAAAACATAACATAACATAACACAAAACATAAAGTACCTAACACAAAACATAACATAACATAACACAAAACATAACATAACATAACATAACACAAAACATAACATAACATAACACAAAACATAACATAACACAAAATATAACATAACACAACACAAAACATAACATAACACAACACAAAACATAACATAACATAACATAACACAACACAAAACATAACATAACATAACGCAACACAAAACATAACATAACATAACACAACACAAAACATAACATAACACAACACAAAACATAACATAACATAACACAAAACATAACATAACATAACATAACACAAAACATAACATAACACAAAACATAACATAACACAAATCATAACATAACACAAAACATAACATAACATAACACAGAACATAACATAACACAAAACATAACATAACATAACACAACACAAAACATAACATAACGCAACACAAAACATAACATAACATATCATAACACAACACAAATCATAACATAAAACAAAACATAACATAACATAACGCAACACAAAACATAACGTAACACAAAACATAACATACCACAACACATAACATAGCACAACACAAAACATAACACAAAACATAACATAACACAACACAAAACATAACATAACATAACACAACACAAAACATAACATAACATAACACAAAACATAACATAACATAACATAAAACATAACATAACATAACACAAAACATAACATAACACAAAACATAACATAACAGAAAACATAACATAACACATAACATAACACAACACAAAACATAACATAACAAAAAACATAACATAACACATAACAAAACATAACATAACACAATACATAACATAACATAACACAACACAAAACATAATATAACACAAAACATAACATAACATAACGTAACATAACACAACACAAAACATAACATTACACAAAATATAACATAACATAACACAACACAAAACATAACATAACACAAAACAGAACAGAACACAAAACATAACATAACACAACACAAAACATAACATAACACAACACAAAACATAACATAACATAACATAACGTAACATAACACAAAACATAACATAACACAACACATAACATAACACAAAACATAACATAACATAACATAACACAACACAAAACATAACATAACATAACATAACACAAAACATACCATAACATAACACAACACAAAACATAACACAACATAACATAACACAAAACATAACACAACATAAAACATAACATAACTCAAAACATAACACAAATCAAAACATAACATAACATCACACAACACAAAACATAACATAACATAACATAACACAATACAAAACATAACATAACATAACACAACACAAAACATAACATAACACAAAACATAACATAACATAACACAAAACATAACATAACATAACACAAAACATAACACAAAACATAACATAACAAAACACAAAATATAACATAACACAAAACAAAACATAACACAACACAAAACATAACATAACATAACACAACACAAAACATAACATAACACAAAACATAACATAACACAAAACATAACATAACACAACACAAAACATAACATAACACATAACATAACACAACACAAAACATATCATAACACAAAACATAACATAGCACAACACCTAACATAACACAAAACATAACAGAACACAAAACATAACATAACATAACACAAAACGTAACATAACATAACACAAAACATAACATAACACAAAACATAACATAACATAACACAAAACATAACATAACATAACACAAAACATAACATAACACAACACAAAACATAACATAACACAAAACATAACGTGTCATAACACAACACAAAACATAACACAACACAACACAAAGCTTAACACAACACAAAACATAACACAACACAAAACATAAAATAACATAACATAACACAAAACATAACACAACATAAAACATAACATAATATAACACAAAACATAACACAAATCAAAACATAACATAACATAACACAACACAAAACATAACATAACATAACATAACACAATACAAAACATAACATAACATAACACAACACAAAACATAACATAACACAAAACATAACATAACATAACACAAAACATAACATAACACAAAACATAACATAACATAACACAAAACATAAAATAACATAACACAACACAAAACATAACATAACACAACACAAAACATAACATAACATAACACAACACAAAACATAACATAACATAACACAACACAAAACATAACATAACACAACACAAAACATAACATAACATAACACAACACATAACATAACACAACACAAAACATAACATAACACTGAACATAACATAACATAACACAACACAAAACATAACATAACACAAAACATAACATAACATAACACAACACAAAACATAACATAACACAATACATAACATAACATAACACAACACAAAACATAACATAACACATAACATAACATAACACAACACAAAACATTACATTACAAACCATAACACAAAAGATAACACAACACAATACATAACATAACATAACACAACACAAAACATAACATAACATTATACAACCCAAAACATAACATAACAACACAAAACATAACATAACACAAAACATTACATAACATAACATAACATAACATAACACAACACAAACATAACATAACATAACACAACACAAAACATAACATAACATAACACAACACAACACATAACGTGACATAAAACAAAACATAACATAAAATAACACAAAACATAACATAACATAACATAACACAAAACATAACATAACATAACATTACACAGAATATAACATAACATAACACAAAAAATAACATAACATAAGATAACACAAAACATAACATAACACAAAACATAACTTAACATAAAATAACACAAAACACAACATAACATAACACAAAACATAACTAACATAACATAACACAACACAAAACATAATATAACACAAAACATAACATAACATAACGTAACATAACACAACACAAAACATAACATTACACAAAATATAACATAACATAACACAACACAAAACATAACACAAAACAGAACATAACACAAAACATAACATAACACAACACAAAACATAACATAACACATAACATATCACAACACAAAACATAACATAACATAACACAAAACATAACATAACACAACACATAACATAACACAAAACATAAAATAACATAACACAATATAAAACATAACATAACATAACACAAAACATACCATAACATAACACAACACAAAACATAACACAACATAACATAACACAAAACATAACACAACACAAAACATAACATAACATAACACAACACAAAACATAACATAACACAACACAAAACATAACATAACACTGAACATAACATAACATAACATAACACAACACAAAACATAACATAACACAAAACATAACATAACATAACACAACACAAAACATAACATAACACAAAACATAACATAACACAACACAAAACATAACATAACACATAACATAACATAACACAACACAAAACATTACATTACATAACATAACACAAAAGATAACATAACACAATACATAACATAACATAACACAACACAAAACATAACATAACATTATACAACCCAAAACATAACATAACAACACAAAACATAACATAACACAAAACATTACATAACATAACATAACATAACATATCACAACACAAGTATAACATAACAAACACAACACAAAACATAACATAACAACACAACACAACACATGACGTAACATAAAACAAAACATAACATAAAATAACACAAAACATAACATAACATAACACAACACAAAACATAACATAACATAACATTACACAGAACATAACATAACATAACACAAAACATAACATAACATAACACAAAACATAACATAACACAAAACATAACATAACATAAAATAACACAAAACACAACATAACATAACACAAAACATAACTAACATAACATAACATAACACAAAACATAACATTACATAACATAACACAAAACATAACATAACACAACACAAAACATAACATAACACAAAACATAACATAACACAACGCAAAACGTTACATTACAGTAAAACATAACATAACATAACACAAAACATAACATAACACAAAACATAACATAACATAACATAACATAACACAAGACATAACATAACATTACACAAAACATAATACAACATAAAACATAACATATCATAACATAAGACAAAACATAACACAAATCAAAACATAACATAACACAACACAAAACATAACATAACATAACACAACACAAAACATAACATAACATAACACAACACAAAACATAACATAACACAAAATATAACATAGCACAAAACATAACATAGCATAACACAAAACATAACATAACATAACATAACACAAAACATAACATAACATAACACAAAACATAACATAACATAACACAAAACATAACATAACATAACACAAAGCATAACATAACATAACTCAAAATATAACATAACACAACACAAAACATAACATAACATAACACAACACAAAACATAACATAACATAAAACAACACAAAACATAACATAACATAACACAACACATAACATAACACAACACAAAACATAACATAATAAAAAACATAACTTAACACAGAACATAAAATAACATAACATAAAACATAACATAACATAACACATAACATAACATGACACAAAAACATAAGACAAAACGTAACACAAAACATAACATAACACAAAACATAACACAAAACATAACATAACACAAAACATAACATAACATAACATGACACAAAACATAACATAACACAACACAAAACATAACATAACACAACACAAAACATAACATAACACAACACAAAACTTAACATAACACAACACAAAACATAACACAATACATAACATAACACAACACAAAACTTAACATAACACAAAATATAACATAACACAACACAAAACATAACATAACACAAAACATAACATAACACAAAACATAACATAACACAACACTAAACATAACACAGCACAAAACATAACATAATACAACACATAACATTACATAACATAACACAACACAACACAAAACATAACATGACACAAAACATAACATAACACAACACAAAACATAAAATAACATAACACAACACAAAACATAACATAACATAACACATAACATAACATAACACAAAACATAACATAACACAAAACATAACATAACATAACACAAAACATAACGTAACATAACACAACACAAAACAACACAAAACATAAGACAAAACATATAATAACAAAACACAAAGCATAACATAACATAACACAACACAAAACATAACTAAACACAACACATAGCATAACACAAAACATAACATAACATAACACAAAACATAACATAACATAACACAAAACATAACATGTCATAACACAACACAAAACATAACACAACACAACACAAAGCTTAACACAACACAAAACATAACACAACACAAAACATAAAATAACATAACATAACACAAAACATAACACAACATAAAACATAACATAATATAACACAAAACATAGCACAAATCAAAACATCACATAACACAACACAAAACATAACATAACACAAAACATAACATAACACAACACAAAACATAACAGAACACAAAACATAACATAACACAACACAAAACATAACATAAAACAAAACATAACATAACATAAAACAAAACATAACATAAAATAACACAAAACATAACATAACATAAAACAAAACATAACATAACACAAAACATAACATAACATAACATTACACAAAACATAACATAACACAAAACATAACATAACATAAAATAACACAAAACATAACATAACATAACATAACATAACACAAAACATAACATAACATAACATTACACAAAACATAACATAACACAAAACATAACATAACATAAAATAACACAAAACATAACATAACAAAACACAAAACATAACTAACATAAAATAACATAACACAAAACATAACATTACATAACATAACATAACACAAAACATAACATAACACAACCCAAAACATAAAATAACACAAAACATAACATAACACAACACAAAACATAACATAACAGTAAAACATAACATAACATAACACAAAACATAACATAACACAAAACATAACATAACATAACACAAGACATAACATAACATAACATAACACAAAACATAATACAACATAAAATATAACATAACATAACATAAGACAAAACATAACACAAATCAAAACATAACATAACATAACACAACACATAACATAACATAACACAACACAAAACATAACATAACATAACACAACACAAAACATAACATAACACAAAACATAACATAACATAACACAAAACATAACCTAACACAAAACATAACATAACATAACACAAAACATAAAGTACGTAACACAAAACATAACATAACATAACACAAAACATAACATAACATAACATAACACAAAACATAACATAACATAACACAAAACATAACCTAACACAAAATATAACATAACACAACACAAAACATAACATAACACAACACAAAACATAACATAACATAACATAACACAACACAAAACATAACATAACATAACGCAACACAAAACATAACATAACATAACACAACACAAAACATAACATAACACAACACAAAACATAACATAACATAACACAAAACATAACATAACATAACATAACACAAAACATAACATAACACAAAACATAACATAACACATAACATAACATAACACAAAACATAACATAACATAACACAGAACATAACATAACACAAAACATAACATAACATAACACAACACAAAACATAACATAACGCAACACAAAACTTAACATAACATATCATAACACAACACAAATCATAACATAAAACAAAACATAACATAACATAACATAACGCAACACAAAACATAACGTAACACAAAACATAACATACCACAAAACATAACATAGCACAACACAAAACATAACACAAAACGTAACATAACACAACACAAAACATAACATAACATAACACAACACAAAACATAACATAACATAACACAAAACATAACATAACATAAAACATAACATAACATAACACAAAAAATAACATTACACAAAACATAACATAACAGAAAACAACATAACACAACACAAAACATAACATAACAAAAAACATAACATAACACATAACAAAACATAACATAACGAAATACATAACATAACATAACACAACACAAAACATAATATAACACAAAACATAACATAACATAACGTAACATAACACAACACAAAACATAACATTACGCAAAATATAACATAACATAACACAACACAAAACATAACACAACACAAAACAGAACAGAACACAAAACATAACATAACACAAACACAAAACATAACATAACACATAACATAACACAACACAAAACATAACATAACATAACATAACATAACATAACACAAAACATTACATAACACAACACATAACATAACACAAAACATAACATAACATAACATAACACAACACAAAACATAACATAACATAACACAAAACATACCATAACATAACACAACACAAGACATAACACAACATAACATAACACAAAACATAACACAACATAAAACATAACATAACTCAAAACATAACACAAATCAAAACATAACATAACATCACTCAACACAAAACATAACATAACATAACACAATACAAAACATAACATAACATAACACAACACAAAACATAACATAACATAACACAAAACATAACATAACATAACACAAAACATAACACAAAACATAACATAATAGACACAAAACATAACATAACACAAAACAAAACATAACACAACACAAAACATAACATAACATAACACAACACAAAACATAACATAACACAAAACATAACATAACACAAAACATAACATAACACAACACAAAACATAACATAACACATAACATAACACAACACAAAACATATCATAACACAAAACATAACATAGCACAACACCTAACATAACACAAAACATAACAGAACACAAAACATAACATAACATAACACAAAACGTAACATAACATAACACAAAACATAACATAACACAAAACATAACATAACATAACACAAAACATAACATAACATAACACAAAACATAACATAACACAACACAAAGCATAACATAACACAAAACATAACATGTCATAACACAACACAAAACATAACACAACACAACACAAAGCTTAACACAACACAAAACATAACACAACACAAAACATAAAATAACATAACATAACACAAAACATAACACAACATAAAACATAACATAATATAACACAAAACATAGCACAAATCAAAACATCACATAGCACAACACAAAACATAACATAACATAACACAACACAAAACATAACTTAACATAACACAACACAAAACATAACATAACTTAACACAAAACATAACATAACATAACACAGGACATAACAACACAAAACATAACATAACACAAAACATAACATAACACAACACAAAACATAACAGAACACAAAACATAACATAACACAACACAAAACATAACATAAGACAAAACATAACATAACATAAAACAAAAAATAACATAAAATAACACAAAACATAACATAACATAAAACAAAACATAACATAACATAACACAAAACATAACATAACATAACATTACACAAAACATAACATAACATAACATAACACAAAACATAACATAAAATAACACAAAACATAACATAACATAACACAAAACATAACTAACATAACATAACATAACACAAAACATAACATTACATAACATAACACAAAACATAACATAACACAACACAAAACATAAAATAACACAAAACATAACATAACATAACACAAAACATTACATAACATAACATAACACAAAACATAACATAACAAAAAACATAACATAACACAACAGAAGACATAACATAACACAAAAACATAGCATAACAATACACAAAATATAACATAACATAACACAATAAATAACATAACATAACATATTACAACACATAACATAACACAACACAAAACATAACATAACACAGAACATAACATAACACAAAACATAACATAACACAACACAAAACATAACATAACACATAACATAACACAACACAAAACATAACATAACACAAAACATAACATAACATAACACAACACATAACATAACACAAAACATAACATAACATAACATAACACAACACAAAACATAACATAACATAACACACAACATACCATAACATAACACAACACAAATCATAACACAACATAACATAACACAAAACATAACACAACATAAAACATAACATAACTCAAAACATAACACAAATCAAAACATAACATAACATAACACAACACAAAACATAACATAACATAACATAACATAACACAAAACAAAACATAACATATCATAACACAACACAAAACATAACATAACACAAAACATAACATAACATAACACAAAACATAACATAACACAAAACATAACACAAAACATAACATAACAAAACACAAAACATAACATAACACAAAACAAAACATAACACAACACAAAACATAACTTAACATAACACAACACAAAACATAACATAACACAAAACATAACATAACACAAAACATAACAACACAACACAAAACATATCATAACACATAACATAACACAACACAAAACATATCATAACACAAAACATAACATAGCACAACACCTAACATAACACAAAACATAACAGAACACAAAACATAACATAACATAACACAAAACATAACATAACATAACACAAAACATAACATAACACAAAACATAACATAACCCAACATAACACAAAATATAACATAACATAACACAAAACATAACATAACATAACATAACACAAAACATAACATAACAAAAAACATAACATAACACAACACAAAACATAACATAACACAAAAACATAGCATAACAATACACAAAACATAACATAACATAACACAAAACATAACATAACATAACACAAAACATAACATAACATAACACAAAATATAACATATCATAACACAAAAAAATAACATAACACAAAACATAACATTACACAAAACATAACATAACACAACACAAAACAAAACATAACATAACAAAACATAACATAACACAAAACATACCATAACATTACACAAAACATAACATAACACAAAACATAACATAACACAAAACATAACATAACACAAAACATAACATAACATAACACAAAACATAACATAACACAAAACATAACATAACACAAAACATAACATAACATAACACAACACAAAACATAACATAACATAACACAACACAAAACATAACATAACACATAACATAACATAACATAAAACATAACACAAAACATAACATAACATAACACAAAACATAACACAAAACATAACATAACATAACATAACACAAAACATAACACAAAACATAACATAACATAACACAAAACATAACATAACATAACACAAAACATAACATAACATAACATAACACAAAGCATAACATAACATAACATAACACAAAACATAACACAACACAAAACATAACATAACACAACACAAAACATAACATAACACAACACAAAATATAACACAACACAAAACATAACATTACACATAACATAACACAACACAAAATATAACATAACATAACACAAAACATAACATAACATAACACAACACAAAACATAACATAACATAACACAAAACATAACATAACACAACACAAAACATAACATAACACAACACAAAACATAACATAACATAACATAACATAACACAAAACATAACATAACATAACAGAACTCAAAACATAACATAACATAACACAACACAAAACATAACATAACATAACACAACACAAAACATAACATAACATAACACAACACAAAACATAACATAACACAAAACATAACATAACACATAACATAACATAACATAAAACATAACACAAAACATAACATAACTTAACACAAAACATAACACAAAACATAACATAACATAACACAAAACATAACACAAAACATAACATAACATAACACAAAACATAACATAACACAAAACATAACATAACATAACATAACATAACATAACACAAAGCATAACATAACATAACATAACATAACATAACACAAAACATAACATTACACATAACATAACACAACACAAAACATAACATAACATAACACAAAACATAACATAACATAACAAAACACAAAACATAACATAACATAACACAAAACATAACATAACACAAAACATAAAATAACATAACACAACACAAAACATAACATAACACAACACAAAACATAACATAACATAACACAACACAAAACATAACATTACATAACACAACACAAAACATAACATAACATAACATAACACAACACAAAACATAACATAACATATTACAACACATAACATAACACAACACAAAACATAACATAACACAGAACATATCATAACATAACACAACACAAAACATAACATAACACAAAGCATAACATAACATAACACCACACAAAATATAACATAACACAAAACATAACATAACATAACACAACACAAAACATTACATAACATAGCATAACACAAAAGATAACATAACACAAAACATAACATAACATAACACAACACAAAACATAACATAACATTATACAACACAAAACATAACATAACATAACACAAAACATAACATAATACAAAACGTTACATAACTTAACATAACATAACATAACATAACATAACACAACACAAAACATAACCTAACATTACACAACACAAAACATAACGTAACATAACACAACACAACACATAACGTAACATAAAACAAAACATAACATAACATAACACAAAACATAACATAACATAACACAAAACATAACATAACATAAAATAACACAAAACATAACATAACATAACACAAAACATAACTAACATAACATAACATAACACAAAACATAACATTACATAACATAACTCAAAACATAACATAACACAACACAAAACATAACATAACACAAAACATAACATAACACAACACAAAACATAACATAACAGTAAAACATAACATAACATAACACAAAACATAACATAACACAAAAAATAACATAACATAACACAAGACATAACATAACATAACATAACACAAAACATAATACAACATAAAACATAACATAACATAACATAAGACAAAACATAACACAAATCAAAACATAACATAACATAACATAACACAACACAAAACATAACATAACATAACACAACACAAAACATAACATAACATAACACAACACAAAACATAACATAACACAAAACATAACATAACATAACACAAAACATAACATAACACAAAACATAACATAACATAACACAAAACATAACATAACATAACACAAAACATAACATAACATAACACAAAATATAACATAACACAAAACATAACATAACATAACCCAAAACATAACATAACATAACACAAAATATAACATAACACAACGCAAAACATAACATAACATAACACAACACAAAACATAACATAACATAACATAACACAACACAAAACATAACATAACACAATACAAAACATAACATAACATAACACAACACAAAACATAACATAACACAAAACATAACATAACACAGAACATAAAATAACATAACATAAAACATAACATAACATAACACATAACATAACATGACACAAAAACATAAGAGAAAACATAACACAAAACATAACATAACAAAAAACATAACAAAAAACATAACATAACATAACACAAAACATAACACAACATAACATGACACAAAACATAACATAACACAACACAAAACATAACACAACACAAAACATAACATAACACAACACAAAACATAACACAATACATAACATAACACAACACAAAACATAACACAATACATAACATAACACAACACAAATCATAACATAACATAACATAACACAACACAAAACATAACATAACACAAAACATAACATAACACAAAACATAACATAACATAACACAAAACAAAACATAACATAACATAACATAACACAAAACATAACATAACATAACATAACACAAAACATAACATAACACAAAACATAACATAACACAACATAACACAAAACATATCACAACATAACACCAAACATAACATAACATAACATAACACAAAACATAACATAACAAAAAACATAACATAACACAACACAAAACATAACATAACACAAAAACATAGCATAACAATACACAAAACATAACATAACATAACACAAAACATAACATAACATAACACAAAACATAACATAACATAACACAAAATATAACACATCATAACACAAAAAATAACATAATACAAAACATAACATTACACAAAACATAACATAACACAACACAAAACAAAACATAACATAACAAAACATAACATAACACAAAACATACCATAACATTACACATAACATAACATAACATAACACAAAACATAACATAACACAAAACATAACATAACACATTACATAACATAACATAAAACATAAAACAAAACATAACACAACATAACACAAAACATAACACAAAACATAACATAACATAACATAACACAAAACATAACACAAAACATAACATAACATAACACAAAACATAACATAACATAACACAAAACATAACATAACATAACACAAAGCATAACATAACATAACATAACACAAAACATGACACAACACAAAACATAACATAACACAACA
The DNA here is from genome assembly GCA_030765045.1 of Tenodera sinensis. Lineage (NCBI taxonomy): Eukaryota > Metazoa > Arthropoda > Insecta > Mantodea > Mantidae > Tenodera > Tenodera sinensis. Next base: position 125,066 of record JAUKNM010000162.1, read on the forward strand.
CAAAACATAACATAACACGAAACATAACATAACACAAAACATAACCTAACATAACACAAAACATAACATAACATACCACAAAACATAACATAACACAAAACATAACATAACATAACACAACACAAAACATAACAACATAACACAACACAAAACATAACATAACATAACACAACACAAAACATAAAATAACACAAAACATAACATAACACAAAACATAACATAACACATAACATAACATAACATAAAACATAACACAAAACATAACATAACACAAAACATAACACAAAACATTACATAACATAACATAACGCAAAACATAACACAAAACATAACATAACATTACACAAAACATAACATAACATAACACAAAACATAACATAACATAACATAACACAAAGCATAACATAACATAACACAAAACATAACACAACACAAAACATAACATAACACAACACAAAACATAACACAACACAAAATATAACACAACACAAAACATAACATTACACATAACAACACAACACAAAACATAACATAACATAACACAAAACATAACATAACATAACACAACACAAAACATAACATAACATAACACAAAAAATAACATAACACAACACAAAACATAACATAACATAACACAACACAAAACATAACATAGCATAACATAACATAACACAAAACATAACATAACATAACAGAACTCAAAACATAACATAACATAACATAACATAACACAAAACATAACACAACATAAAACATAACATTACACATAACATAACACAACACAAAACATAACATAACATAACACAAAACATAACACAACACAAAACATAACATAACATAACACAACACAAAACATAACCTAACATAACACAACACAAAACATAACATAACATAACAGAACACAAAACATAACATAACATATTATAACACATAACATAACACAACACAAAACATAACATAACACAGAACATAACATAACATAACACAACACAAAACATAACATAACACAAAACATAAGTTAACATAATACAACACAAAACATAACATAACACAAAACATAACATAACATAACATAACACAACACAAAACATAACATAACACAAAACATAACATAACACAACCCAAAACATTACATTGCATAACATAACATAACACAAAAGATAACATAACACAAAACATAACATAACATAACACAACACAAAACTTAACATAACATTATACAACACAAAACATAACATAACATAACACAAAACATAACTTAACACAAAACGTTACATAACATAACATAACATAACATAACACAACACAAAACATAACATAACATTACACAACACAAAACATAACATAACATAACACAACACAACACATAACGTAACATAAAACAAAACATAACATAAAATAACACAAAACATAACATAACACAAAACATAACATAACACAAAACGTTACATAACATAACATAACATAACATAACATAACACAACACAAAACATAACATTACACAACACAAAACATAACATAACATAACATAACACAACACAACACATAACGTAACATAAAACAAAACATAACATAAAATAACACAAAACATAACATAACACAAAACATAACATAACATAACATTACACAGAACATAACATAACATAACACAAAACATAACATAACATAAAATAACACAAAACATAACATAACATAACACAAAACATAACTAACATAACATAACATAACACAAAACATAACATTACATAACATAACTCAAAACATAACATAACACAACACAAAACATAACATAACACAAAACATAACATAACACAACACAAAACATAACATAACAGTAAAACATAACATAACATAACACAAAACATCACATAACACAAAAAATAACATACCATAACACAAGACATAACATAACATAACATAACACAAAACATAATACAACATTAATAATAACATAACATAACATAAGACAAAACATAATACAAATCAAAACATAACATAACATAACACAACACAAAACATAACATAACATAACACAACACAAAACATAACATAACATAACACAACACAAAACATAACATAACACAAAACATAACATAAAATAACACAAAACATAACATAACACAAAACATAACATAACATAACACAAAACATAACATAACATAACACAAAACATAACATAACATAACACAAAACATAACATAACACAAAACATAACATAACATAACCCAAAACATAACATAACATAACACAAAATATAACATAACACAACGCAAAACATAAAATAACATAACACAACACAAAACATAACATAACATAACACAACACAAAACATAACATAACACAATACAAAACATAACATAACATAACACAACACAAAACATAACATAACACAAAACATAACATAACACAGAACATAAAATAACATAACATAAAACGTAACATAACATAACACATAACATAACATGACACAAAAACATAAGACAAAACATAACACAAAACATAACATAACAAAAAACATAACAAAAAACATAACATAACATAACACAAAACATAACACAACATAACATGACACAAAACATAACATAACACAACACAAAACATAACATAACACAACACAAAACATAACATAACACAACACAAAACATAACACAATACATAACATAACACAACACAAATCATAACATAACATAACATAACACAACACAAAACATAACATAACACAAAACAGAACCTAACACAAAACATAACATAACATAACGCAACACAAAACATAACATAACATAACACAACACAAAACATAACATAACATACAACACAAAACATAACATAACACAAAACATAACATAACATTACACAACACAAAACATAACATAACATAACACAAAACATAACACAACATAAAACATAACATAACATAACACAAAACATAGCACAAATCAAAACATAACATAACACAAAACATAACATAACATAACATAACACAAAACATAGCACAAATCAAAACATAACATAACACAACACAAAACATAACATAACATAACACAACACAAAACATAACATAACACAGAACATAACATAACACAAAACATAACATAACACAAAACATAACATAACACAACACAAAACATAACATAACACAAAACATAACACAATACAAAACATAACATAACACAAAACATAACATAACACAAAACATCACATAACACAGAACATAACATAACACAAAACATAACATAACATAACACAGAACATAACATAACACAAAACATAACATAACATAACACAACACAAAACATAACATAACACAACACAAAACATAACATAACACAACACAAAACATAACATAACATATCATAACACAACACAAATCATAACATAAAACATAACATAACATAACATAACACAACACAAAACATAACATAACACAAAATATAACATAACATAACGCAACACAAAACATAACATAACACAACACAAAGCATAACACAAAACATAACATAACACAACACAAAACATAACATAACATAACACAACACAAAACATAACATAACATAACACAAAACATAACATAACAAAACATAACATAACATAACACAATACTTAACATAACAAAAACATAACATAACAGAAAACATTACACATAACATAACACAACACAAAACATAACATAACAATAAACATAACATAACACATAACAAAACATAACATAACACAATACATAACATAACATAACACAACACAAAACATAATATAACACAAAACATTACATAACATAACACAACACAAAACATAACATTACACAAAATATAACATAACATAACACAACACAAAACATAACATAACACAAAACAGAACATAACACAAAACATAACATAACACAACACAAAACATAACATAACACATAACATAACACAACACAAAACATAACATAACATAACATAACACAAAACATAACGTAACACAACACATAACATAACACAAAACATAACATAACATAACACAACACAAAACATAACATAACATAACACAAAACATACCATAACATAACACAACACAAAACATAACACAACATAACATAACACAAAACATAACACAACATAAAACATAACATAAATCAAAACATAACACAAATCAAAACATAACTTAACATAACACAACACAAAACATAACATAACATAACACAATACAAAACATAACATAACACAACACAAAACATAACATAACACAAAACATAACATAACATAACACAAAACATAACATAACATAACACAAAACATAACATAACAAAACACAAAACATAGCATAACACAAAACAAAACATAACACAACACAAAACATAACATAACATAACACAACACAAAACATAACATAACACAAAACATAACATAACATAACACAAAACATAACATAACATAACACAACACAAAACATAACATAACACAACACAAAACATAACATAACATAACACAACACAAAACATAACATAACATAACACAAAACATAACATAACACAAAACATAACATAACACAAAACATAACATAACACATAACATAACACAACACAAAACATCACATAACACAAAACATAACATAACATAACATAACACAAAACATAGCACAAATCAAAACATAACACAACACAACACAAAACATAACATAACATAACACAACACAAAACATAACATAACACAGAACATAACATAACACAAAACATAACATAACACAAACATAACATAACACAAAACATAACATAACACAAAACATAACATAACACAACACAAAACATAACATAACACAAAACATAACACAATACAAAACATAACACAATACAAAACATAACACAACACAAAACATAACATAACACAAAACATAACATAACACAAAACATAACAGAACACAAAACATAACATAGCACAAAACATAACATAACATAACACAGAACATAACATAACACAAAACATAACATAACATAACACAACACAAAACATAACATAACACAACACAAAACATAACATAACACAACACAAAAAATAACATAACATATCATAACACAACACAAATCATAACATAAAACAAAACATAACGTAACATAACATAACACAACACAAAACATAACATAACACAAAATATAACATAACATAACGCAACACAAAACATAACAAAACACAAAACATAACATAACACAAAACATAACATAACACAACACAAAACATAACACAAAACATAACATAACACAACACAAAACATAACATAACATAACACAACACAAAACATAACATAACATAACACAAAATATAACATAACATAAAACATAACATAACACAACATAACACAAAACATAACATAACACAAAACATAACATAACACAAAACATAACATAACATAACATAACACAAAACATAACATAACACAACACAAAACATAACATAACACAACACAAAACATAACATAACATAACACAAAATATAACATAACATAAAACATAACATAACACAACATAACACAAAACATAACATAACACAAAACATAAAATAACACAAAACATAACATAACATAAAACAAAACATAACATAACATAACACAAAACATAACATAACATAACATTACACAAAACATAACATAACATAACATAACATAACATAACACAAAACATAACATAACATAAAATAACACAAAACATAACATAACATAACACAAAACATAACTAACATAACATAACATAACACAAAACATAACATTACATAACATAACACAAAACATAACATAACACAACACAAAACATAAAATAACACAAAACATAACATAACAGAACACAAAACATAACATAACAGTAAAACATAACATAACACAAAACACAAGACATAACATAACATAACATAACACAAAACATAATACAACATAAAATATAACATAACATAACATAAGACAAAACATAACACAAATCAAAACATAACATAACATAACACAACACATAACATAACATAACACAACACAAAACATAACATAACATAACACAACACAAAACATAACATAACACAAAACATAACATAACACAAAACATAACCTAACACAAAACATAACATAACATAACACAAAACATAAAGTACCTAACACAAAAAATAACATAACATAACACAAAACATAACATAACATAACATAACACAAAACATAACATAACATAACACAAAACATAACATAACACAAAATATAACATAACACCACACAAAACATAACATAACACAACACAAAACATAACATAACATAACATAACACAAAACATAACATAACATAAAACATAACATAACATAACACAAAACATAACATAACACAAAACATAACATAACATAACACAAAACATAACATAACATAACATAACGCAACACAAAACATAACATAACACAACACAAAACATAACACAAAACATAACATAACACAACACAAAACATAACATAACATAACACAACACAAAACATAACATAACATAACACAAAACATAACATAACATAAAACATAACATAACATAACACAAAACATAACATTACACAAAACATAACATAACAGAAAACATAACACATAACATAACACAACACAAAACACAACATAACAATAAACATAACATAACACATAACAAAACATAACATAACACAATACATAACATAACATAACACAACACAAAACATAATATAACACAAAACATAACATAACACAACACAACACAAAACATAACATTACACAAAATATAACATAACATAACACAACACAAAACATAACATAACACAAAACAGAACATAACACAAAACATAACATAACACAACACAAAACATAACATAACACATAACATAACACAACACAAAACATAACATAACATAACACAAAACATAACATAACACAACACATAACATAACACAAAACATAACATAACATAACACAACACAAAAAATAACATAACATAACACAAAACATACCATAACATAACACAACACAAAACATAACACAACATAACATAACACAAAACATAACACAACATAAAACATAACATAACTCAAAACATAACACAAATCAAAACATAACTTAACATAACACAACACAAAAGATAACATAACATAACACAATACAAAACATAACATAACACAACACAAAACATAAGATAACACAAAACATAACATAACACAAAACATAACATAACATAACACAAAACATAACATAACAAAACACAAAACATAGCATAACACAAAACAAAACATAACACAACACAAAACATAACATAACATAACACAACACAAAACATAACATAACACAAAACATAACATAACATAACACAAAACATAACATAACATAACACAACACAAAACATAACATAACATAACACAACACAAAACATAACATAACATAACACAACACAAAACATAACATAACATAACACAAAACATAACTTAACATAACACAAAACATAACATAACACAAAACATAACATAACACATAACATAACACAACACAAAACATCACATAACACAAAACATCACATAACACAAAACATAACATAACATAACATAACATAACACAAAACATAGCACAAATCAAAACATAACATAACACAACACAAAACATAACATAACACAGAACATAACATAACACAAAACATAACATAACACAAACATAACATAACACAAAACATAACATAACACAAAACATAACATAACATAACACAACACAAAACATAACATAACACAAAACATAACACAATACAAAACATAACACAACACAAAACATAACATAACACAACACATAACATAACACAAAACATAACATAGCACAAAACATAACATAACATAACACAGAACATAACATAACACAAAACATAACATAACATAACACAACACAAAACATAACATAACACAACACAAAACAACATAACACAACACAAAACATAACATAACATATCATAACACAAGACAAATCATAACATAAAACAAAACATAACGTAACATAACATAACACAACACAAAACATAACATAACACAAAATATAACATAACATAACGCAACACAAAACATAACAAAACACAAAACATAACATAACACAAAACATAACATAACACATTACAAAACATAACACAAAACATAACATAACACAACACAAAACATAACATAACATAACACAACACAAAACATAACATAACATAACACAAAATATAACATAACATAAAACATAACATAACACAACATAACACAAAACATAACATAACACAAAACATAACATAACACAAAACATAACATAACATAACATAACACAAAACATAACATAACACAACACAAAACATAACATAACATAACACAACACAAAACATAACATAACATAACACAAAATATAACATAACATAAAACATAACTTAACACAACATAACACAAAACATAACATAACACAAAACATAAAATAACACAAAACATAACATAACATAACATAACACAAAACATAACATAACATAACATTACACAAAACATAACATAACACAAAACATAACATAACATAAAATAACACAAAACAACATAACATAACACAAAACATAACTAACATAACATAACATAACACAAAACATAACATTACATAACATAACACAAAACATAACATAACACAACACAAAACATAAAATAACACAAAACATAACATAACAGAACACAAAACATTACATAACAGTAAAACATAACATAACATAACACAAAACATAACATAACACAAAAAATAACATAACATAACATAACCCAAAACATAATACAACATAAAATATAACATAACATAACATAAGACAAAACATAACACAAATCAAAACATAACATAACATAACACAACACATAACATAACATAACACAACACTAAACATAACATAACATAACACAACACAAAACATAACATAACACAAAACATAACATAACATAACACAAAACATAACCTAACACAAAACATAACATAACATAACACAAAACATAAAGTACCTAACACATAAAATAACATAACATAACACAAAACATAACATAACATAACATAACACAAAACATAACATAACATAACACAAAACATAACATAACACAAAAAATAACATAACATAACATAACATAACATAACACAAGACATAACATAACATAACATAACACAAAACATAATACAACATAAAATATAACATAACATAACATAACATAAGACAAAACATAACACAAATCAAAACATAACATAACATAACACAACACATAACATAACATAACACAACACTAAACATAACATAACATAACATAACACAACACAAAACATAACATAACACAAAACATAACATAACATAACACAAAACATAACCTAACACAAAACATAACATAACATAACACAAAACATAAAGTACCTAACACAAAAAATAACATAACATAACACAAAACATAACATAACATAACACAACACAAAACATAACATAACATAACATAACACAAAACATAACATAACATAAAACATAACATAACATAACACAAAACATAACATAACATAACACAAAACATAACATAACATAACGCAACACAAAACATAACATAACACAACACAAAACATAACACAAAACATAACATAACACAACACAAAACATAACATAACATAACACAAAACATAACATAACATAAAACATAACATAACATAACACAAAACATAACATAACACAAAACTTAACATAACAGAAAACATAACACATAACATAACACAACACAAAACACAACATAACAATAAACATAACATAACACATAACAAAACATAACATAACACAATACATAACATAACATAACACAACACAAAACATAATATAACACAAAACTTAACATAACATAACACAACACAAAACATAACATTACATAAAATATAACATAACAAAACACAACACAAAACATAACATAACACAAAACAGAACATAACACAAAGCATAACATAACACAACACAAAACATAACATAACGCATAACATAACACAACACAAAACATAGCATAACATTACATAACATAACACAAAACATAACATAACACAACACATAACATAACACAAAACATAACATAACATAACACAACACAAAACATAACATAACATAACACAAAACATACCATAACATAACACAAAACATACCATAACATAACACAACACAAAACATAAAACAACATAACATAACACAAAACATAACACAACATAAAACATAACTTAACATAACACAACACAAAACATAACATAACATAACACAATACAAAACATAACATAACACAACACAAAACATAACATAACACAAAACATAACATAACATAACACAAAACATAACATAACATAACACAAAACATAACATAACAAAACACAAAACATAGCATAACACAAAACAAAACATAACACAACACAAAACATAACATAACATAACACAACACAAAACATAACATAACACAAAACATAACATAACATAACACAAAACATAACATAACATAACACAACACAAAACATAACATAACATAACACAACACAAAACATAACATAACATAACACAACACAAAACATAACATAACATAACACAAAACATAACATAACATAACACAAAACATAACATAACACAAAACATAACATAACACATAACATAACACAACACAAAACATCACATAACACAAAACATAACATAACATAACATAACACAAAACATAGCACAAATCAAAACATAACATAAGACAACACAAAACATAACATAACATAACACAACACAAAACATAACATAACACAGAACATAACATAACACAAAACATAACATAACATAAACATAACATAACACAAAACATAACATAACACAAAACATAACATAACATAACACAACACAAAACATAACATAACACAAAACATAACACAATACAAAACATAACACAACACAAAACATAACATAACACAAAACATAACATAACACAAAACATAACATAACACAAAACATAACATAGCACAAAACATAACATAACATAACACAGAACATAACATAACACAAAACATAACATAACATAACACAACACAAAACATAACATAACACAACACAAAACATAACATAACATATCATAACACAACACAAATCATAACATAAAACAAAACATAACATAACCTAACATAGCACAACACAAAACATAACATAACACAAAACATAACATAACATAACATAACACAAGACATAACATAACATAACATAACACAAAACATAATACAACATAAAATATAACATAACATAACATAAGACAAAACATAACACAAATCAAAACATAACATAACATAACACAACACATAACATAACATAACATAACACAAAACATAACATAACATAACATTACACAAAACATAACATAACATAACACAAAACATAACATAACATAATATAACACAAAACATAACATAACATAACACAAAGCATAACTAACATAACATAACGTAACACAAAACATAACATTACATAACATAACACAAAACATAACATAACACAACACAAAACATAAAATAACACAAAACATAACATAACAGAACACAAAACATAACATAACAGTAAAACATAACATAACATAACACAAAACATAACATAACACAAAACATAACATAACATAACATAACACAAGACATAACACAACATAACATAACACAAAACATAATACAACATAAAATATAACATAACATAACATAAGACAAAACATAACACAAATCAAAACATAACATAACATAACACAACACATAACATAACATAACACAACACAAAACATAACATAACATAACACAACACAAAACATAACATAACACAAAACATAACATAACATAACACAAAACATAACCTAACACAAAACATAACATAACATAACACAAAACATAAAGTACCTAACACAAAAAATAACATAACATAACACAAAACATAACATAACATAACATAACACAAAACATAACATAACATAACACAAAACATAACATAACACAAAATATAACATAACACCACACAAAACATAACATAACACAACACAAAACATAACATAACATAACATAACACAAAACATAACATAACATAAAACATAACATAACATAACACAAAACATAACATAACATAACACAAAACATAACATAACATAACGCAACACAAAACATAACATAACACAACACAAAACATAACATAACACAACACAAAACATAACATAACATAACACAACACAAAACATAACATAACATAACACAAAACATAACATAACATAAAACATAACATAACATAACACAAAACATAACATAACACAAAACATAACATAACAGAAAACATAACACATAACATAACACAACACAAAACACAACATAACAATAAACATAACATAACACATAACAAAACATAACATAACACAATACATAACATAACATAACACAACACAAAACATAATATAACACAAAACATAACATAACATAACACAACACAAAACATAACATTACACAAAATATAACATAACAAAACACAACACAAAACATAACACAACACAAAACAGAACATAACACAAAGCATAACATAACACAACACAAAACATAACATAACACATAACATAACACAACACCAAACATAGCATAACATAACACAAAACATACCATAACATAACACAACACAAAACATAACACAACATAACATAACACAAAACATAACACAACATAAAACATAACATAACTCAAAACATAACACAAATCAAGACATAACTTAACATAACACAACACAAAACATAACATAACATAACACAATACAAAACATAACATAACACAACACAAAACATAACATAACACAACACATAACATAACACAAAACATAACATAACATAACACAACACAAAACATAACATAACATAACACAAAACATACCATAACATAACACAAAACATACCATAACATAACACAACACAAAACATAACACAACATAACATAACACAAAACATAACACAACATAAAACATAACATAACTCAAAACATAACACAAATCAAGACATAACTTAACATAACACAACACAAAACATAACATAACATAACACAATACAAAACATAACATAACACAACACAAAACATAACATAACACAAAACATAACATAACATAACACAAAACATAACATAACATAACACAAAACATAACATAACAAAACACAAAACATAGCATAACACAAAACAAAACATAACACAACACAAAACATAACATAACATAACACAACACAAAACATAACATAACACAAAACATAACATAACATAACACAAAACATATAATAACATAACACAACACAAAACATAACATAACATAACACAACACAAAACATAACATAACATAACACAACAGAAAACATAACATAACATAACACAAAACATAACATAACATAACACAAAACATAACATAACACATAACATAACACAACACAAAACATCACATAACACAAAACATAACATAACATAACACAAAACATAGCACAAATCAAAACATAACATAACACAACACAAAACATAACATAACATAACACAACACAAAACATAACATAACACAGAACATAACATAACACAAAACATAACATAACACAAACATAACATAACACAAAACATAACATAACACAAAACATAACATAACATAACACAACACAAAACATAACATAACACAAAACATAACACAATACAAAACATAACACAACACAAAACATAACATAACACAAAACATAACATAACACAAAACATAACATAACACAAAACATAACATAGCACAAAACATAACATAACATAACACAGAACATAACATAACACAAAACATAACATAACATAACACAACACAAAACATAACATAACACAACACAAAACATAACATAACACAACACAAAACATAACATAACATATCATAACACAACACAAATCATAACATAAAACAAAACATAACATAACATAACATAGCACAACACAAAACATAACATAACACAAAATATAACATAACATAACGCAACACAAAACATAACAAAACACAAAACATAACATAACACAAAACATAACATAACACAACACAAAACATAACACAAAACATAACATAACACAACACAAAACATAACATAACATATCACAAAATATAACATAACATAAAACATAACATAACACAACATAACACAAAACATAACATAACACAAAACATAACATAACACAAAACATAACATAACATAACATAACTCAAAACATAACATAACACAACACAAAACATAACATAACATAACACAACACAAAACATAACATAACATAACACAAAATATAACATAAAACATAACATAACACAACATAACACAAAACATAACATAACACAAAACATAAAATAACACAAAACATAACATAACATAAAACAAAACATAACATAACATAACACAAAACATAACATAACATAACATTACACAAATCATAACATAACATAACATAACACAAAACATAACATAACATAAAATAACACAAAACATAACATAACATAACATAACACAAAACATAACATAACACAACACAAAACATAAAATAACACAAAACATAACATAACACAACACAAAACATAACATAACAGTAAAACATAACATAACACAAAACATAACATAACACAAAACATAACATAACATAACATAACACAAGACATAACATAACATAGCATAACACAAAACATAATACAACATAAAATATAACATAACATAACATAAGACAAAACATAACACAAATCAAAACATAACACAAATCAAATATAACAGAACATAACACAACACATAACATAACATAACACAACACAAAACATAACATAACATAACACAACACAAAACATAACATAACACAAAACATAACATAACATAACACAAAACATAACCTAACACAAAACATAACATAACATAACACAAAACATAAAGTACCTAACACAAAACATAACATAACATAACACAAAACATAACATAACACGAAACATAACATAACATAACACAAAACATAACATAACACAAAATATAACATAACACAACACAAAACATAACATAACACAACACAAAACATAACATAACATAACATAACATAACACAACACAAAACATAACATAACATAACGCAACACAAAACATAACATAACATAACACAACACAAAACATAACATAACACAAAACAAAACATAACATAACATAACACAAAACATAACATAACATAACATAACACAAAACATAACATAACACAAAACATAACATAACACAAAACATAACATAACACAAAACATAACATAACATAACACAGAACATAACATAACACAAAACATAACATAACACAACACAAAACATAACATAACGCAACACAAAACATAACATAACATATCATAACACAACACAAATCATAACATAAAACAAAACATAACATAACATAACGCAACACAAAACATAACGTAACACAAAACATAACATACCACAAAACATAACATAGCACAACACAAAACATAACACAAAACATAACATAACACAACACAAAACATAACATAACATAACACAACACAAAACATAACATAACATAACACAAAACATAACATAACATAAAACATAACATAACATAACACAAAACATAACATAACACAAAACATAACATAACAGAAAGCATAACATAACACATAACATAACACAACACAAAACATAACATAACAAAAAACATAACATATCACATAACAAAACATAACATAACACAATACATAACATAACATAACACAACACAAAACATAATATAACACAAAACATAACATAACATAACGTAACATAACACAACACAAAACATAACGTTACACAAAATATAACATAACATAACACAACACATAACATAACACAACACAAAACATAACATAACACATAACATAACAACACAAAACATAACATAACACAACATAACACAAAACATAACATAACACAACACATAACATAACACAAAACATAACATAACATAGCATAACACAACACAAAACATAACATAACATAACACAAAACATACCATAACATAACACAACACAAAACATAACACAACATAACATAACACAAAACATAACACAACATAAAACATAACATAACTCAAAACATAACACAAAACATAACATAACAAAACACAAAACATAACATAACAAAAAACATAACATAACACATAACAAAACATAACATAACACAATACATAACATAACATAACACAACACAAAACATAATATAACACAAAACATAACATAACATAACGTAACATAACACAACACAAAACATAACATTACACAAAATATAACATAACATAACACAACACAAAACATAACATAACACAAAACAGAACATAACACAAAACATAACATAACACAACACAAAACATAACATAACACATAACATAACACAACACAAAACATAACATAACATAACATAACACAAAACATAACATAACATAACACAACACATAACATAACACAAAACATAACATAACATAACATAACACTACACAAAACATAACATAACATAACACAAAACATACCATAACATAACACATCACAAATCATAACACAACATAACATAACACAAAACATAACACAACATAAAACATAACATAACTCAAAACATAATACAAATCAAAACATAACATAACATAACACAACACAAAACATAACATAACATAACATAACATAACATAACATAACATAACATAACATAACACAATACAAAACATAACATAACATAACATAACACAACACAAAACATAACATAACACAAAACATAACATAACATAACACAAAACATAACATAACATAACACAAAACATAACACAAAACATAACATAACAAAACACAAAACATTACATAACACAAAACAAAACATAACACAACACAAAACATAACATAACATAACACAACACAAAACAAAACATAACATAACACAAAACATAACATAACACAAAACATAACAACACAACACAAAACATAACATAACACATAACATAACACAACACAAAACATATCATAACACAAAACATAACATAGCACAACACCTAACATAACACAAAACATAACAGAACACAAAACATAACATAACATAACACAAAACATAACATAACATAACACAAAACATAACATAACACAACACATAACATAACACAACATAACACAAAACATAACATAACATAACACAAAACATAACATAACATAACATAACACAAAACATAACATAACAAAAAACATAACATAACACAACACAAAACATAACATAACACAAAAACATAGCATAACAATACACAAAACATAACATAACATAACACAAAACATAACATAACATAACACAAAACATAACTTAACATAACACAAAATATAACATATCATAACACAAAAAATAATATAACACAAAACATAACATTACACAAAACATAACATAACAAAACACAAAACAAAACATAACATAACAAAACATAACATAACACAAAACATACCATAACATTACACAAAACATAACATAACATAACACAAAACATAACATAACACAAAACATAACATAACACAAAACATAACATAACATAGCACAAAACATAACATAACATAACACAAAACATAACATAACACAAAACATAACATAACATAACACAACATAAAACTTAACATATCATAACACAACACAAATCATAACATAACATAACACAACACAAAACATAACATAACACAAAACATAACATAACACAAAACATAACATAACACATTACATAACATAACATAAAACATAAAACAAAACATAACACAACATAACACAAAACATAACACAAAACATAACATAACATAACATAACACAAAACATAACACAAAACATAACATAACATAACACAAAACATAACATAACATAACACAAAACATAACATAACATAACACAAAGCATAACATAACATAACATAACACAAAACATGACACAACACAAAACATAACATAACACAACACAAAACATAACATAACACAACACAAAATATAACATAAAACAAAACATAACATAACATAACATAACGCAACACAAAACATAACGTAACACAAAACATAACATACCACAAAACATAACATAGCACAACACAAAACATAACACAAAACATAACATAACACAACACATAACATAACATAACACAACACAAAACATAACATAACATAACACAAAACATAACATAAGATAAAACATAACATAACATAACACAAAACATAACATAACACAAAACATAACATAACAGAAAGCATAACATAACACATAACATAACACAACACAAAACATAACATAACAAAAAACATAACATAGCACATAACAAAACATAACATAACACAATACATAACATAACATAACACAACACAAAACATAATATAACACAAAACATAACATAACATAACGTAACATAACACAACACAAAACATAACATTACACAAAATATAACATAACATAACACAACACATAACATAACACAACACAAAACATAACATAACACATAACATAACAACACAAAACATAACATAACACAACATAACACAAAACATAACATAACACAACACATAACATAACACAAAACATAACATAACATAGCATAACACAACACAAAACATAACATAACATAACACAAAACATACCATAACATAACACAACACAAAACATAACACAACATAACATAACACAAAACATAACACAACATAAAACATAACATAACTCAAAACATAACACAAATCAAAACATAACATAACATCACACAACACAAAACATAACTTAACATAACACAATACAAAACATAACTTAACATAACACAACACAAAACATAACATAACACAAAACATAACATAACATAACTCAAAACATAACACAAAACATAACATAACAAAACACAAAACATAACATAACAAAAAACATAACATAACACATAACAAAACATAACATAACACAATACATAACATAACACAACACAAAACATAATATAACACAAAACATAACATAACATAACGTAACATAACACAACACAAAACATAACATTACACAAAATATAACATAACATAACACAACACAAAACATAACATAACACAAAACAGAACATAACACAAAACATAACATAACACAACACAAAACATAACATAACACATAACATAACACAACACAAAACATAACATAACATAACACAAAACATAACATAACATAACACAACACATAACATAACATAACACAACACAAAACATAAAATAACACAAAACATAACATAACAGAACACAAAACATAACATAACAGTAAAACATAACATAACATAACACAAAACATAACATAACACAAAACATAACATAACATAACATAACACAAGACATAACATAACATAACATAACACAAAACATAATACAACATAAAATATAACATAACATAACATAAGACAAAACATAACACAAATCAAAACATAACATAACATAACACAACACATAACATAACATAACACAAAACATAACATAACATAACATTACACAAAACATAACATAACATAACATAACACAAAACATAACATAACATAAAATAACACAAAACATAACATAACATAACACAAAGCATAACTAACATAACATAACATAACACAAAACATAACATTACATAACATAACACAAAATATAACATAACACAACACAAAACATAAAATAACACAAAACATAACATACCAGAACACAAAACATAACATAACAGTAGAACATAACATAACATAACACAAAACATAACATAACACAAAACATAACATAACATAACACAAGACATAACACAACATAACATAACACAAAACATAATACAACATAAAATATAACATAACATAACATAAGAAAAACATAACACAAATCAAAACATAACATAACATAACACAACACATAACATAACATAACACAACACAAAACATAACATAACACAAAACATAACATAACATAACACAAAACATAACCTAACACAAAACATAACATAACATAACACAAAACATAAAGTACCTAACACAAAAAATAACATAACATAACACAAAACATAACATAACATAACATAACACAAAACATAACATAACATAACACAAAACATAACATAACACAAAATATAACATAACACCACACAAAACATAACATAACACAACACAAAACATAACATAACATAACACAAAATATAACATAACATAAAACATAACATAACATAACGCAAAACATAACATAACATAACACAAAACATAACATAACATAACGCAACACAAAACATAACACAACACAAAACATAACATAACACAACACAAAACATAACATAACATAACACAACACAAAACATAACATAACATAACACAAAACATAACATAACATAAAACATAACATAACATAACACAAAACATAACATAACACAAAACATAACATAACAGAAAACATAACACATAACATAACACAACACAAAACACAACATAACAATAAACATAACATAACACATAACAAAACATAACATAACACAATACATAACATAACATAACACAACACAAAACATAATATAACACAAAACATAACATAACATAACACAACACAAAACATAACATTACACAAAATAAAACATAACAAAACACAACACAAAACATAACATAACACAAAACAGAACATAACACAAAGCATAACATAACACAACACAAAACATAACATAACACATAACATAACACAACACAAAACATAGCATAACATAACATAACACAAAACATAACATAACACAACACATAACATAACACAAAACATAACATAACATAACACAACACAAAACATAACATAACACAAAACATACCATAACATAACACAAAACATACCATAACATAACACAACACAAAACATAACACAACATAACATAACACAAAACATAACACAACATAAAACATAACATAACTCAAAACATAACACAAATCAAGACATAACTTAACATAACACAACACAAAACATAACATAACATAACACAATACAAAACATAACATAACACAACACAAAACATAACATAACACAAAACATAACATAACATAACACAAAACATAACATAACATAACACAAAACATAACATAACAAAACACAAAACATAGCATAACACAAAACAAAACATAACACAACACAAAACATAACATAACATAACACAACACAAAACATAACATAACACAAAACATAACATAACACAAAACATAACATAACATAACACAACACAAAACATAACATAACATAACACAACACAAAACATAACATAACATAACACAACACAAAACATAACATAACATAACACAAAACATAACATAACATAACACAAAACATAACATAACACAAAACATAACATAACACATAACATAACACAACACAAAACATCACATAACACAAGACATAACATAACATAACACAAAACATAGCACAAATCAAAACATAACATAACACAACACAAAACATAACATAACATAACACAACACAAAACATAACATAACACAGAACATAACATAACACAAAACATAACATAACACAAACATAACATAACACAAAACATAACATAACACAAAACATAACATAACATAACACAACACAAAACATAACATAACACAAAACATAACACAATACAAAACATAACACAACACAAAACATAACATAACACAAAACATAACATAACACAAAACATAACATAACACAAAACATAACATAGCACAAAACATAACATAACATAACACAGAACATAACATAACACAAAACATAACATAACATAACACAACACAAAACATAACATAACACAACACAAAACATAACATAACATATCATAACACAACACAAATCATAACATAAAACAAAACATAACATAACATAACATAGCACAACACAAAACGTAACATAACACAAAATATAACATAACATAACGCAACACAAAACATAACAAAACACAAAACATAACATAACACAAAACATAACATAACACAACACAAAACATAACACAAAACATAACATAACACAACACAAAACATAACATAACATATCACAAAATATAACATAACATAAAACATAACATAACACAACATAACACAAAACATAACATAACACAAAACATAACATAACATAACATAACATAACATAACACAAAACATTACATAACACAACACAAAACATAACATAACATAACACAACACAAAACATAACATAACATAACACAAAATATAACATAAAACATAACATAACACAACATAACACAAAACATAACATAATACAAAACATAAAATAACACAAAACATAACATAACATAAAACAAAACATAACATAACATAACACAAAACATAACATAACATTACACAAAACATAACTAACATAACATAACATAACACAAAACATAACATTACATAACATAACACAAAACATAACACAACATAACACAAAACATAACACAACACATAACATAACATAACATAACACAAAACATAACATAACATAAAATAACACAAAACATAACATAACATAACACAAAACATAACTAACATAACATAACATAACACAAAACATAACATTACATAACATAACACAAAACATAACATAACACAACACAAAACATAAAATAACACAAAACATAACATAACACAACACAAAACATAACATAACAGTAAAACATAACATAACATAACACAAAACATAACATAACACAAAACATAACATAACATAACATAACACAAGACATAACATAACATAACATAACACAAAACATAATACAACATAAAATATAACATAACATAACATAAGACAAAACATAACACAAATCAAAACATAACACAAATCAAATATAACAGAACATAACACAACACATAACATAACATAACACAACACAAAACATAACATAACATAACACAACACAAAACATAACATAACACAAAACATAACATAACATAACACAAAACATAACCTAACACAAAACATAACATAACATAACACAAAACATAAAGTACCTAACACAAAACATAACATAACATAACACAAAACATAACATAACATAACATAACACGAAACATAACATAACATAACACAAAACATAACATAACACAAAATATAACATAACACAACACAAAACATAACATAACACAACACAAAACATAAAATAACATAACATAACATAACATAACATAACACAACACAAAACATAACATAACATAACGCAACACAAAACATAACATAACATAACACAACACAAAACATAACATAACACAAAACAAAACATAACATAACACAAAACATAACATAACATAACATAACACAAAACATAACATAACACAAAACATAACATAACACAAAACATAACATAACATAACACAGAACATAACATAACACAAAACATAACATAACACAACACAAAACATAACATAACGCAACACAAAACATAACATAACATATCATAACACAACACAAATCATAACATAAAACAAAACATAACATAACATAACGCAACACAAAACATAACGTAACACAAAACATAACATACCACAAAACATAACATAGCACAACACAAAACATAACACAAAACATAACATAACACAACACAAAACATAACATAACATAACACAACACAAAACATAACATAACATAACACAAAACATAACATAACATAAAACATAACATAACATAAGACAAAACATAACATAACACAAAACATAACATAACAGAAAGCATAACATAACACATAACATAACACAACACAAAACATAACATAACAAAAAACATAACATAACACATAACAAAACATAACATAACACAATACATAACATAACATAACACAACACAAAACATAATATAACACAAAACATAACATAACATAACGTAACATAACACAACACAAAACATAACATTACATAAATATAACATAACATAACACAACACATAACATAACACAACACAAAACATAACATAACACATAACATAACAACACAAAACATAACATAACACAACATAACACAAAACATAACATAACACAACACATAACATAACACAAAACATAACATAACATAGCATAACACAACACAAAACATAACATAACATAACACAAAACATACCATAACATAACACAACACAAAACATAACACAACATAACATAACACAAAACATAACACAACGTAAAACATAACATAACTCAAAACATAACACAAATCAAAACATAACATAACATCACACAACACAAAACATAACATAACATAACATAACACAATACAAAACATAACATAACATAACACAACACAAAACATAACATAACACAAAACATAACATAACATAACTCAAAACAAACACAAAACATAACATAACAAAACACAAAACATAACATAACAAAAAACATAACATAACACATAACAAAACATAACATAACACAATACATAACATAACATAACACAACACAAAACATAATATAACACAAAACATAACATAACATAATGTAACATAACACAACACAAAACATAACATTACACAAAATATAACATAACACATCACAAAACATAACATAACACAAAACACAACATAACACAAAACATAACATAACACAACACAAAACATAACATAACACATAACATAACACAACACAAAACATAACATAACATAACATAACACAAAACATAACATAACATAACACAACACATAACATAACACAAAACATAACATAACATAACATAACACTACACAAAACATAACATAACATAACACAAAACATAACATTACATAACACAACACAAATCATAACACAACATAACATAACACAAAACATAACACAACATAAAACATAACATAACTCAAAACATAACACAAATCAAAACATAACATAACTTAACACAACACAAAACATAGCATAACATAACATAACATAACATAACATAACATAACATAACATAACATAACACAATACAAAACATAACATAACATAACACAACACAAAACATAACATAACACAAAACATAACATAACATAACACAAAACATAACATAACATAACACAAAACATAACACAAAACATAACATAACAAAACACAAAACATTACATAACACAAAACAAAACATAACACAACACAAAACATAACATAACATAACACAACACAAAACATAACATAACACAAAACATAACATAACACAAAACATAACAACACAACACAAAACATAACATAACACATAACATAACACAACACAAAACATATCATAACACAAAACATAACATAGCACAACACCTAACATAACACAAAACATAACAGAACACAAAACATAACATAACATAACACAAAACATAACATAACATAACATAACACAAAACATAACACAACATAAAACATAACATAACTCAAAACATAATACAAATCAAAACATAACATAACATAACACAACACAAAACATAACATAACATAACATAACATAACATAACATAACATAACATAACATAACATAACATAACACAATACAAAACATAACATAACATAACATAACACAACACAAAACATAACATAACACAAAACATAACATAACATAACACAAAACATAACATAACATAACACAAAACATAACACAAAACATAACATAACAAAACACAAAACATTACATAACACAAAACAAAACATAACACAACACAAAACATAACATAACATAACACAACACAAAACAAAACATAACATAACACAAAACATAACATAACACAAAACATAACAACACAACACAAAACATAACATAACACATAACATAACACAACACAAAACATATCATAACACAAAACATAACATAGCACAACACCTAACATAACACAAAACATAACAGAACACAAAACATAACATAACATAACACAAAACATAACATAACATAACACAAAACATAACATAACACAACACATAACATAACACAACATAACACAAAACATAACATAACATAACACAAAACATAACATAACATAACATAACACAAAACATAACATAACAAAAAACATAACATAACACAACACAAAACATAACATAACACAAAAACATAGCATAACAATACACAAAACATAACATAACATAACACAAAACATAACATAACATAACACAAAACATAACTTAACATAACACAAAATATAACATATCATAACACAAAAAATAATATAACACAAAACATAACATTACACAAAACATAACATAACAAAACACAAAACAAAACATAACATAACAAAACATAACATAACACAAAACATACCATAACATTACACAAAACATAACATAACATAACACAAAACATAACATAACACAAAACATAACATAACACAAAACATAACATAACATAGCACAAAACATAACATAACATAACACAAAACATAACATAACACAAAACATAACATAACATAACACAACATAAAACTTAACATATCATAACACAACACAAATCATAACATAACATAACACAACACAAAACATAACATAACACAAAACATAACATAACACAAAACATAACATAACACATTACATAACATAACATAAAACATAAAACAAAACATAACACAACATAACACAAAACATAACACAAAACATAACATAACATAACATAACACAAAACATAACACAAAACATAACATAACATAACACAAAACATAACATAACATAACACAAAACATAACATAACATAACACAAAGCATAACATAACATAACATAACACAAAACATGACACAACACAAAACATAACATAACACAACACAAAACATAACATAACACAACACAAAATATAACATAAAACAAAACATAACATAACATAACATAACGCAACACAAAACATAACGTAACACAAAACATAACATACCACAAAACATAACATAGCACAACACAAAACATAACACAAAACATAACATAACACAACACATAACATAACATAACACAACACAAAACATAACATAACATAACACAAAACATAACATAAGATAAAACATAACATAACATAACACAAAACATAACATAACACAAAACATAACATAACAGAAAGCATAACATAACACATAACATAACACAACACAAAACATAACATAACAAAAAACATAACATAGCACATAACAAAACATAACATAACACAATACATAACATAACATAACACAACACAAAACATAATATAACACAAAACATAACATAACATAACGTAACATAACACAACACAAAACATAACATTACACAAAATATAACATAACATAACACAACACATAACATAACACAACACAAAACATAACATAACACATAACATAACAACACAAAACATAACATAACACAACATAACACAAAACATAACATAACACAACACATAACATAACACAAAACATAACATAACATAGCATAACACAACACAAAACATAACATAACATAACACAAAACATACCATAACATAACACAACACAAAACATAACACAACATAACATAACACAAAACATAACACAACATAAAACATAACATAACTCAAAACATAACACAAATCAAAACATAACATAACATCACACAACACAAAACATAACTTAACATAACACAATACAAAACATAACTTAACATAACACAACACAAAACATAACATAACACAAAACATAACATAACATAACTCAAAACATAACACAAAACATAACATAACAAAACACAAAACATAACATAACAAAAAACATAACATAACACATAACAAAACATAACATAACACAATACATAACATAACACAACACAAAACATAATATAACACAAAACATAACATAACATAACGTAACATAACACAACACAAAACATAACATTACACAAAATATAACATAACATAACACAACACAAAACATAACATAACACAAAACAGAACATAACACAAAACATAACATAACACAACACAAAACATAACATAACACATAACATAACACAACACAAAACATAACATAACATAACACAAAACATAACATAACATAACACAACACATAACATAACATAACACAACACAAAACATAAAATAACACAAAACATAACATAACAGAACACAAAACATAACATAACAGTAAAACATAACATAACATAACACAAAACATAACATAACACAAAACATAACATAACATAACATAACACAAGACATAACATAACATAACATAACACAAAACATAATACAACATAAAATATAACATAACATAACATAAGACAAAACATAACACAAATCAAAACATAACATAACATAACACAACACATAACATAACATAACACAAAACATAACATAACATAACATTACACAAAACATAACATAACATAACATAACACAAAACATAACATAACATAAAATAACACAAAACATAACATAACATAACACAAAGCATAACTAACATAACATAACATAACACAAAACATAACATTACATAACATAACACAAAATATAACATAACACAACACAAAACATAAAATAACACAAAACATAACATACCAGAACACAAAACATAACATAACAGTAGAACATAACATAACATAACACAAAACATAACATAACACAAAACATAACATAACATAACACAAGACATAACACAACATAACATAACACAAAACATAATACAACATAAAATATAACATAACATAACATAAGAAAAACATAACACAAATCAAAACATAACATAACATAACACAACACATAACATAACATAACACAACACAAAACATAACATAACACAAAACATAACATAACATAACACAAAACATAACCTAACACAAAACATAACATAACATAACACAAAACATAAAGTACCTAACACAAAAAATAACATAACATAACACAAAACATAACATAACATAACATAACACAAAACATAACATAACATAACACAAAACATAACATAACACAAAATATAACATAACACCACACAAAACATAACATAACACAACACAAAACATAACATAACATAACACAAAATATAACATAACATAAAACATAACATAACATAACGCAAAACATAACATAACATAACACAAAACATAACATAACATAACGCAACACAAAACATAACACAACACAAAACATAACATAACACAACACAAAACATAACATAACATAACACAACACAAAACATAACATAACATAACACAAAACATAACATAACATAAAACATAACATAACATAACACAAAACATAACATAACACAAAACATAACATAACAGAAAACATAACACATAACATAACACAACACAAAACACAACATAACAATAAACATAACATAACACATAACAAAACATAACATAACACAATACATAACATAACATAACACAACACAAAACATAATATAACACAAAACATAACATAACATAACACAACACAAAACATAACATTACACAAAATAAAACATAACAAAACACAACACAAAACATAACATAACACAAAACAGAACATAACACAAAGCATAACATAACACAACACAAAACATAACATAACACATAACATAACACAACACAAAACATAGCATAACATAACATAACACAAAACATAACATAACACAACACATAACATAACACAAAACATAACATAACATAACACAACACAAAACATAACATAACACAAAACATACCATAACATAACACAAAACATACCATAACATAACACAACACAAAACATAACACAACATAACATAACACAAAACATAACACAACATAAAACATAACATAACTCAAAACATAACACAAATCAAGACATAACTTAACATAACACAACACAAAACATAACATAACATAACACAATACAAAACATAACATAACACAACACAAAACATAACATAACACAAAACATAACATAACATAACACAAAACATAACATAACATAACACAAAACATAACATAACAAAACACAAAACATAGCATAACACAAAACAAAACATAACACAACACAAAACATAACATAACATAACACAACACAAAACATAACATAACACAAAACATAACATAACACAAAACATAACATAACATAACACAACACAAAACATAACATAACATAACACAACACAAAACATAACATAACATAACACAACACAAAACATAACATAACATAACACAAAACATAACATAACATAACACAAAACATAACATAACACAAAACATAACATAACACATAACATAACACAACACAAAACATCACATAACACAAGACATAACATAACATAACACAAAACATAGCACAAATCAAAACATAACATAACACAACACAAAACATAACATAACATAACACAACACAAAACATAACATAACACAGAACATAACATAACACAAAACATAACATAACACAAACATAACATAACACAAAACATAACATAACACAAAACATAACATAACATAACACAACACAAAACATAACATAACACAAAACATAACACAATACAAAACATAACACAACACAAAACATAACATAACACAAAACATAACATAACACAAAACATAACATAACACAAAACATAACATAGCACAAAACATAACATAACATAACACAGAACATAACATAACACAAAACATAACATAACATAACACAACACAAAACATAACATAACACAACACAAAACATAACATAACATATCATAACACAACACAAATCATAACATAAAACAAAACATAACATAACATAACATAGCACAACACAAAACGTAACATAACACAAAATATAACATAACATAACGCAACACAAAACATAACAAAACACAAAACATAACATAACACAAAACATAACATAACACAACACAAAACATAACACAAAACATAACATAACACAACACAAAACATAACATAACATATCACAAAATATAACATAACATAAAACATAACATAACACAACATAACACAAAACATAACATAACACAAAACATAACATAACATAACATAACATAACATAACACAAAACATTACATAACACAACACAAAACATAACATAACATAACACAACACAAAACATAACATAACATAACACAAAATATAACATAAAACATAACATAACACAACATAACACAAAACATAACATAATACAAAACATAAAATAACACAAAACATAACATAACATAAAACAAAACATAACATAACATAACACAAAACATAACATAACATTACACAAAACATAACTAACATAACATAACATAACACAAAACATAACATTACATAACATAACACAAAACATAACACAACATAACACAAAACATAACACAACACATAACATAACATAACATAACACAAAACATAACATAACATAAAATAACACAAAACATAACATAACATAACACAAAACATAACTAACATAACATAACATAACACAAAACATAACATTACATAACATAACACAAAACATAACATAACACAACACAAAACATAAAATAACACAAAACATAACATAACACAACACAAAACATAACATAACAGTAAAACATAACATAACATAACACAAAACATAACATAACACAAAACATAACATAACATAACATAACACAAGACATAACATAACATAACATAACACAAAACATAATACAACATAAAATATAACATAACATAACATAAGACAAAACATAACACAAATCAAAACATAACACAAATCAAATATAACAGAACATAACACAACACATAACATAACATAACACAACACAAAACATAACATAACATAACACAACACAAAACATAACATAACACAAAACATAACATAACATAACACAAAACATAACCTAACACAAAACATAACATAACATAACACAAAACATAAAGTACCTAACACAAAACATAACATAACATAACACAAAACATAACATAACATAACATAACACGAAACATAACATAACATAACACAAAACATAACATAACACAAAATATAACATAACACAACACAAAACATAACATAACACAACACAAAACATAAAATAACATAACATAACATAACATAACATAACACAACACAAAACATAACATAACATAACGCAACACAAAACATAACATAACATAACACAACACAAAACATAACATAACACAAAACAAAACATAACATAACACAAAACATAACATAACATAACATAACACAAAACATAACATAACACAAAACATAACATAACACAAAACATAACATAACATAACACAGAACATAACATAACACAAAACATAACATAACACAACACAAAACATAACATAACGCAACACAAAACATAACATAACATATCATAACACAACACAAATCATAACATAAAACAAAACATAACATAACATAACGCAACACAAAACATAACGTAACACAAAACATAACATACCACAAAACATAACATAGCACAACACAAAACATAACACAAAACATAACATAACACAACACAAAACATAACATAACATAACACAACACAAAACATAACATAACATAACACAAAACATAACATAACATAAAACATAACATAACATAAGACAAAACATAACATAACACAAAACATAACATAACAGAAAGCATAACATAACACATAACATAACACAACACAAAACATAACATAACAAAAAACATAACATAACACATAACAAAACATAACATAACACAATACATAACATAACATAACACAACACAAAACATAATATAACACAAAACATAACATAACATAACGTAACATAACACAACACAAAACATAACATTACATAAATATAACATAACATAACACAACACATAACATAACACAACACAAAACATAACATAACACATAACATAACAACACAAAACATAACATAACACAACATAACACAAAACATAACATAACACAACACATAACATAACACAAAACATAACATAACATAGCATAACACAACACAAAACATAACATAACATAACACAAAACATACCATAACATAACACAACACAAAACATAACACAACATAACATAACACAAAACATAACACAACGTAAAACATAACATAACTCAAAACATAACACAAATCAAAACATAACATAACATCACACAACACAAAACATAACATAACATAACATAACACAATACAAAACATAACATAACATAACACAACACAAAACATAACATAACACAAAACATAACATAACATAACTCAAAACATAACACAAAACATAACATAACAAAACACAAAACATAACATAACAAAAAACATAACATAACACATAACAAAACATAACATAACACAATACATAACATAACATAACACAACACAAAACATAATATAACACAAAACATAACATAACATAATGTAACATAACACAACACAAAACATAACATTACACAAAATATAACATAACACATCACAAAACATAACATAACACAAAACACAACATAACACAAAACATAACATAACACAACACAAAACATAACATAACACATAACATAACACAACACAAAACATAACATAACATAACATAACACAAAACATAACATAACATAACACAACACATAACATAACACAAAACATAACATAACATAACATAACACTACACAAAACATAACATAACATAACACAAAACATAACATTACATAACACAACACAAATCATAACACAACATAACATAACACAAAACATAACACAACATAAAACATAACATAACTCAAAACATAACACAAATCAAAACATAACATAACTTAACAGAACACAAAACATAGCATAACATAACATAACATAACATAACATAACATAACATAACATAACATAACACAATACAAAACATAACATAACATAACACAACACAAAACATAACATAACACAAAACATAACATAACATAACACAAAACATAACATAACATAACACAAAACATAACACAAAACATAACATAACAAAACACAAAACATTACATAACACAAAACAAAACATAACACAACACAAAACATAACATAACATAACACAACACAAAACATAACATAACACAAAACATAACATAACACAAAACATAACAACACAACACAAAACATAACATAACACATAACATAACACAACACAAAACATATCATAACACAAAACATAACATAGCACAACACCTAACATAACACAAAACATAACAGAACACAAAACATAACATAACATAACACAAAACATAACATAACATAACATAACACAAAACATAACATAACACAAAACATAACATAACACAACATAACACAAAACATAACATAACATAACACAAAACATAACATAACATAACACAAAACATAACATAACAAAAAACATAACATAACACAACACAAAACATAACATAACACAAAAACATAGCATAACAATACACATAACATAACATAACATAACACAAAACATAACATAACATAACACAAAACATAACTTAACATAACACAAAATATAACATATCATAACACAAAAAATAATATAACACAAAACATAACATTACACAAAACATAACATAACAAAACACAAAACAAAACATAACAAAACAAAACATAACATAACACAAAACATACCATAACATTACACAAAACATAACATAACATAACACAAAACATAACATAACACAAAACATAACATAACACAAAACATAACATAACATAGCACAAAACATAACATAACATAACACAAAACATAACATAACATAACACAACATAAAACTTAACATATCATAACACAACACAAAACATAACATAACATAACACAACACAAAACATAACATAACACAAAACATAACATAACACAAAACATAACATAACACATAACATAACATAATATAAAACATAACACAAAACATAACACAACATAACACAAAACATAACACAAAACATAACATAACATAACATAACACAAAACATAACACAAAACATAACATAACATAACACAAAACATAACATAACATAACACAAAACATAACATAACATAACACAAAGCATAACATAACATAACATAACACAAAACATAACACAACACAAAACATAACATAACACAACACAAAACATAACATAACACAACACAAAATATAACACAACACAAAACATAACATTACACATAACATAACACAACACAAAACATAACATAACATAACACAAAACATAACATAACATAACATAACACAACACAAAACATAACATAACATAACACAAAACATAACATAACACAACACATAACATAACATAACACAACACAAAACATAACATAACATAACATAACACAAAACATAACATAACAGAACTCAAAACATAACATAACATAACATAACACAAAACATAACACAACATAAAACATAACATTACGCATAACATAACACAACACAAAACATAACATAACATAACACAAAACATAACATAACACAAAACATAAAATAACATAACACAACACAAAACATAACATAACACAACACAAAACATAACATAACATAACACAACACAAAACATAACATAACATAACACAACACAAAACATAACATAACATAACACAACACAAAACATAACATAACATATTACAACACATAACATAACACAACACAAAACATAACATAACACAGAACATAACATAACATAACACAACACAAAACATAACATAACACAAAACATAACATAACATAACACAAAACATAACATAACATAACATAACATAACACAACACAAAACATAACATAACACAAAACATAACATAACATAACACAACACAAAACATTACATTACATTACATAACATAACATAACACAAAAGATAACATAACACAAAACATAACATAACATAACACAACACAAAACATAACATAACATTATACAACACAAAACATAACATAACACAAAACATAACATAACACAACACAAAACATAACATAACATAACACAACACAACACATAACGTAACATAAAACAAAACATAACATAAAATAACACAAAACATAACATAACATAACACAAAACATAACATTACATAACATAACTCAAAACATAACTTAACACAACACAAAACATAACATAACATAATACAAATCATAACATAACTTAACATTACACAGAACATAACATAACATAACACAAAACATAACATAACATAACACAAAACATAACATAACATAAAATAACACAAAACATAACATAACATAACACAAAACATAACATTACATAACATAACTCAAAACATAACTTAACACAACACAAAACATAACATAACACAAAACATAACATAACACAACACAAAACATAACATAACAGTAAAACATAACATAACATAACATAACACAAAACATAACATAACACAAAAAATAACATAACATAACACAAGACATAACATAACATAACATAACACAAAACATAATACAACATAAAACATAACATAACATAACATAAGACAAAACATAACACAAATCAAAACATAACATAACATAACATAACACAACACAAAACATAACATAACATAACACAACACAAAACATAACATAACATAACACAACACAAAACATAACATAACACAAAACATAACATAACATAACACAAAACATAACATAACACAAAACATAACATAACATAACACAAAACATAACATAACATAACACAAAACATAACATAACATAACACAAAACATAGCATAACACAAAACATAACATAACATAACCCAAAACATAACATAACACAAAATATAACATAACACAACGCAAAACATAACATAACATAACACAACACAAAACATAACATAACATAACACAACACAAAACATAACATAACACAATACAAAACATAACATAACATAACACAACACAAAACATAACATAACACAAAACATAACATAACACAGAACATAAAATAACATAACATAAAACATAACATAACATAACACATACCATAACATGACACAAAAACATAAGACAAAACATAACACAAAACATAACATAACACAAAACATAACATAACACAACACAAAACATAACATAACACAAAACATAACATAACACAACACAAAACATAACATAACAGTAAAACATAACATAACATAACACAAAACATAACATAACACAAAAAATAACATAACATAACACAAGACATAACATAACATAACATAACACAAAACATAATACAACATAAAACATAACATAACATAACATAAGACAAAACATAACACAAATCAAAACATAACATAACATAACATAACACAACACATAACATAACATAACATAACACAACACAAAACATAACATAACATAACACAACACAAAACATAACATAACACAAAACATAACATAACATAACACAAAACATAACATAACACAAAACATAACATAACATAACACAAAACATAACATAACATAACACAAAACATAACATAACATAACACAAAACATAACATAACACAAAACATAACATAACATAACCCAAAACATAACATAACACAAAATATAACATAACACAACGCAAAACATAACATAACATAACACAACACAAAACATAAAATAACATAACACAACACAAAACAACATAACACAATACAAAACATAACATAACATAACACAACACAAAACATAACATAACACAAAACATAACATAACACAGAACATAAAATAACATAACATAAAACATAACATAACATAACACATACCATAACATGACACAAAAACATAAGACAAAACATAACACAAAACATAACATAACATAACACAAAACATAACATAACATAACACAAAACATAACACAACATAACATGACACAAACATAACATAACACAACACAAAACATAACATAACACAACACAACACAAAACATAACATAACACATCACAAAACATAACATAACACAACACAAAACATAACAGCATAACACAACACAAAACATAACATAACATAACACAACTCAAAACATAACATAACACAAAACATAACATAACACAAAACATAACATAACACATAACATAACATAACATAAAACATAACACAAAACATAACAAAACACAAAACATAACACAAAACATAACATAACATAACACAAAACATAACACAAAACATAACATAACATAACACAAAACATAACATAACACAAAACATAACATAACATAACACAAAGCATAACATAACATAACATAACATAACACAAAACATAACACAACACAAAACATAACATAACACAACACAAAACATAACATAACACAACACAAAATATAACACAACACAAAACATAACATTACACATAACATAACACAACACAAAACATAACATAACATAACACAAAACATAACATAACATAACACAACACAAAACATAACATAACACAAAACATAACATAACACAACACAAAACATAACATAACATAACACAACACAAAACATAACATAACATAACATAACACAAAACATAACATAACATAACAGAACTCAAAACATAACATAACATAACATAACACAAAACATAACACAACATAAAACATAACATTACACATAACATAACACAACACAAAACATAACATAACATAACACAAAACGTAACACAACACAAAACATAACATAACATAACACAACACAAAACATAACATAACACAAAACATAACATAACATAACACAACACAAAACATAACATAACACAAAACATAACATAACATAACACAACACAAAACATAACATAACACAAAACATAACATAACATAACACAACACAAAACATAACATAACACAAAACATAACATAACATAACACAACCCAAAACATTACATTACATAACATAACATAACACAAAAGATAACATAACACAAAACATAACATAACATAACACAACACAAAACATAACATAACATTATACAACACAAAACATAACATAACATAACACAAAACATAACATAACACAAAACATAACATAACACAAAACGTTACATAACTTATCATAACATAACATAACATAACATAACATAACATAACATAACATAACACAACACAAAACATAACATAACATTACGCAACACAAAACATAACATAACATAACACAACACAACACATAACGTAACATAAAACAAAACATAACATAAAATAACACAAAACATAACATAACACAAAACATAACATAACATAACATTACACAGAACATAACATAACACAAAACATAACATAAATAAAATAACACAAAACATAACATAACATAACACAAAACATAACATAACATAACACAAAACATAACATTACATAACATAACTCAAAACATAACATAACACAACACAAAACATAACATAACACAAAACATAACATAACACAACACAAATCATAACATAACATTAAAACATAACATAACATAACATAACACAAAACATAACATAACACAAAAAATAACATAACATAACACAAGACATAACATAACATAACATAACACAAAACATAATACAACATAAAACATAACATAACATAACATAAGACAAAACATAACACAAATCAAAACATAACATAACATAACACAACACAAAACATAACATAACATAACACAACACAAAACATAACATAACATAACACAACACAAAACATAACATAACACAAAACATAACATAACATAACACAAAACATATCATAACACAAAACATAACATAACATAACACAAAACATAACATAACATAACACAAAGCATAACATAACACAAAACATAACATAACACAAAACGTAACATAACATAACCCAAAACATAACATAACATAACACAAAATATAACATAACACAACGCAAAGCATAACATAACATAACACAACACAAAACATAACATAACATAACACAACACAAAACATAACATAACACAATACAAAACATAACATAACATAACACAACACAAAACATAACATAACACAAAACATAACATAACATAACACAAAACATAACATAACATAACATAACACAAAGCATAACATAACATAACACAAAACATAACACAACACAAAACATAACATAACACAACACAAAACATAACATAACACAACACAAAATATAACACAACACAAAACATAACATTACACATAACATAACACAACACAAAACATAACATAACATAACACAAAACATAACATAACATAACACAACACAAAACATAACATAACACAAAACATAACATAACACAACACAAAACATAACATAACATAACACAACACAAAACATAACATAACATAACATAACATAACACAAAACATAACACAACATAACAGAACTCAAAACATAACATAACATAACATAACACAAAACATAACACAACATAAAACATAACATTACACATAACATAACACAACACAAAACATAACATAACATAACACAAAACATAACATAACACAAAACATAAAATAACATAACACAACACAAAACATAACATAACACAACACAAAACATAAGATAACATAACACAACACAAAACATAACATAACATAACACAACACAAAACATAACATAACATAACACAACACAAAACATAACATAACATATTACAACACATAACATAACACAACACAAAACATAACATAACACAGAACATAACATAACACAACACAAAACATAACATAACACAAAACATAACATAACATAACATAACACAACACAAAACATAACATAACACAAAACATAACATAACATAACACAACACAAAACATAACATAACACAAAACATAACATAACATAACACAACACAAAACATTACATTACATAACATAACATAACACAAAAGATAACATAACACAAAACATAACATAACATAACACAACACAAAACATAACATAACATTATACAACACAAAACATAACATAATATAACACAAAACATAACATAATACAAAACGTTACATAACTTAACATAACATAACATAACACAACACAAAACATAACATAACATTACACAACACAAAACATAACATAACATAACATAACACAACACAACACATAACGTAACATAAAACAAAACATAACATAAAATAACACAAAACATAACATAACATAACATAACAGAAAACATAACATAACATAACATTACACAGAACATAACATAACATAACACAAAACATAACATAACATAACACAAAACATAACATACCATAAAATAGCACAAAACATAACATAACATAACACAAAACATAACTAACATAACATAACATAACACAAAACATAACATTACATAACATAACTCAAAACATAACATAACACAACACAAAACATAACATAACACAAAACATAACATAACACAACACAAAACATAACATAACAGTAAAACATAACATAACATAACACAAAACATAACATAACACAAAAAATAACATAACATAACACAAGACATAACATAACATAACACAAAACATAATACAACATAAAACATAACATAACATAACATAACATAAGACAAAACATAACACAAATCAAAACATAACATAACATAACATAACACAACACAAAACATAACATAACATAACACAACACAAAACATAACATAACATAACACAACACAACACAAAACATAACATAACACAAAACATAACATAACATAACACAAAACATAACATAACACAAAACATAACATAACATAACACAAAACATAACATAACATAACACAAAACATAACATAACACAAAACATAACATAACAGAAAGCATAACATAACACATAACATAACACAACACAAAACATAACATAACAAAAAACATAACATAACACATAACAAAACATAACATAACACAATACATAACATAACATAACACAACACAAAACATAATATAACACAAAACATAACATCACATAACGTAACATAACACAACACAAAACATAACATTACACAAAATATAACATAACATAACTCAACACATAACATAACACAACACAAAGCATAACATAACACATAACATAACAACACAAAACATAACATAACACAACATAACACAAAACATAACATAACACAACACATAACATAACACAAAACATAACATAGCATAGCATAACACAACACAAAACATAACATAACATAACACAAAACATACCATAACATAACACAACACAAAACATAACACAACATAACATAACACGAAACATAACACAACATAAAACATAACATAACTCAAAACATAACACAAATCAAAACATAACATAACATCACACAACACAAAACATAACATAACATAACACAATACAAAACATAACATAACATAACACAACACAAAACATAACATAACACAAAACATAACATAACATAACTCAAAACATAACACAAAACATAACATAACAAAACACAAAACATAACATAACAAAAAACATAACATAACACATAACAAAACGTAACATAACACAATACATAACATAACATAACACAACACAAAACATAATATAACACAAAACATAACCTAACATAACGTAACATAACACAACACAAAACATAACATTACACAAAATATAACATAACATAACACAACACAAAACATAACATAACACAAAACAGAACATAACACAAAACATAACATAACACAACACAAAACATAACATAACACATAACATAACACAACACAAAACATAACATAACATAACATAACACAAAACATAACATAACATAACACAACACATAACATAACATAACACAACACAAAACATAAAATAACACAAAACATAACATAACAGAACACAAAACATAACATAACAGTAAAACATAACATAACATAACACAAAACATAACATAACACAAAACATAACATAACATAACATAACACAAGACATAACATAACATAACACAAAACATAATACAACATAAAATATAACATAACATAACATAACATAAGACAAAACATAACACAAATCAAAACATAACATAACACAACACATAACATAACATAACATAACACAAAACATAACATAACATAACATTACACAAAACATAACATAACATAACATTTCACAAAACATAACATAACATAAAATAACACAAAACATAACATAACATAACACAAAGCATAACTAACATAACATAACATAACACAAAACATAACATTACATAACATAACACAAAACATAACATAACACAACACAAAACATAAAATAACACAAAACATAACATAACAGAACACAAAACATAACATAACAGTAAAACATAACATAACATAACACAAAACATAACATAACACAAAACATAACATAACATAACATAACACAAGACATAACACAACATAACATAACACAAAACATAATACAACATAAAATATAACATAACATAACCTAAGACAAAACATAACACAAATCAAAACATAACATAACATAACACAACACATAACATAACATAACACAACACAAAACGTAACATAACATAACACAACACAAAACATAACATAACACAAAACATAACATAACATAACACAAAACATAACCTAACACAAAACATAACATAACATAACACAAAACATAAAGTACCTAACACAAAAAATAACATAACATAACACAAAACATAACATAACATAACATAACACAAAACATAACATAACATAACACAAAACATAACACAAAATATAACATAACACCACACAAAACATAACATAACACAACACAAAACATAACATAACATAACATAACACAAAACATAACATAACATAAAACATAACATAACATTACACAAAACATAACATAA
This sequence comes from Tenodera sinensis, assembly GCA_030765045.1. Classification (NCBI taxonomy): domain Eukaryota; kingdom Metazoa; phylum Arthropoda; class Insecta; order Mantodea; family Mantidae; genus Tenodera; species Tenodera sinensis. The sequence continues at coordinate 168,597 of JAUKNM010000162.1, forward strand.
CATAACACAAAACATAACATAACATAACGCAACACAAAACATAACATAACACAACACAAAACATAACATAACACAACACAAAACATAACATAACATAACACAACACAAAACATAACATAACATAACACAAAACATAACATAACATAAAACATAACATAACATAACACAAAACATAACATAACACAAAACATAACATAACAGAAAACATAACACATAACATAACACAACACAAAACACAACATAACAATAAACATAACATAACACATAACAAAACATAACATAACACAATACATAACATAACATAACACAACACAAAACATAATATAACACAAAACATAACATAACATAACACAACACAAAACATAACATTACACAAAATATAACATAACAAAACACAACACAAAACATAACATAACACAAAACAGAACATAACACAAAGCATAACATAACACAACACAAAACATAACATAACACATAACATAACACAACACAAAACATAGCATAACATAACATAACACAAAACATAACATAACACAACACATAACATAACACAAAACATAACATAACATAACACAACACAAAACATAACATAACATAACACAAAACATACCATAACATAACACAAAACATACCATAACATAACACAACACAAAACATAACACAACATAACATAACACAAAACATAACACAACATAAAACATAACATAACTCAAAACATAACACAAATCAAGACATAACTTAACATAACACAACACAAAACATAACATAACATAACACAATACAAAACATAACATAACACAACACAAAACATAACATAACACAAAACATAACATAACATAACACAAAACATAACATAACATAACACAAAACATAACATAACAAAACACAAAACATAGCATAACACAAAACAAAACATAACACAACACAAAACATAACATAACATAACACAACACAAAACATAACATAACACAAAACATAACATAACATAACACAAAACATAACATAACATAACACAACACAAAACATAACATAACATAACACAACACAAAACATAACATAACATAACACAACACAAAACATAACATAACATAACACAAAACATAACATAACATAACACAAAACATAACATAACACAAAACATAACATAACACATAACATAACACAACACAAAACATCACATAACACAAAACATAACATAACATAACATAACACAAAACATAGCACAAATCAAAACATAACATAACACAACACAAAACATAACGTAACATAACACAACACAAAACATAACATAACACAGACCATAACATAACACAAAACATAACATAACACAAACATAACATAACACAAAACATAACATAACACAAAACATAACATAACATAACACAACACAAAAGATAACATAACACAAAACATAACACAATACAAAACATAACACAACACAAAACATAACATAACACAAAACATAACATAACACAAAACATAACATAACACAAAACATAACATAGCACAAAACATAACATAACATAACACAGAACATAACATAACACAAAACATAACATAACATAACACAACACAAAACATAACATAACACAACACAAAACATAACATAACACAACACAAAACATAACATAACATATCATAACACAACACAAATCATAACATAAAACAAAACATAACATAACATAACATAGCACAACACAAAACATAACATAACACAAAATATAACATAACATAACGCAACACAAAACATAACAAAACACAAAACATAACATAACACAAAACATAACATAACACAACACAAAACATAACACAAAACATAACATAACACAACACAGAACATAACATAAAATATCACAAAATATAACATAACATAAAACATAACATAACACAACATAACACAAAACATAACATAACACAAAACATAACATAACACAAAACATAATATAACATAACATAACATAACACAAAACATAACATAACACAACACAAAACACAACATAACATAACACAACACAAAACATAACATAACATAACACAAAATATAACATAAAACATAACATAACACAACATAACACAAAACATAACATAACACAAAACATAAAATAACACAAAACATAACATAACATAAAACAAAACATAACATAACATAACACAAAACATAACATAACATAACATTACACAAATCATAACATAACATAACATAACACAAAACATAACATAACATAAAATAACACAAAACATAACATAACATAACACAAAACATAACTAACATAACTTAACATAACACAAAACATAACATTACATAACATAACACAAAACATAACATAACACAACACAAAACATAAAATAACACAAAACATAACATAACACAACACAAAACATAACATAACAGTAAAACATAACATAACATAACACAAAACATAAAATAACACAAAACATAACATAACATAACACAAAACATAACTAACATAACATAACATAACACAAAACATAACATTACATAACATAACTCAAAACATAACATAACACAACACAAAACATAACATAACACAAAACATAACATAACACAACACAAATCATAACATAACATTAAAACATAACATAACATAACATAACACAAAACATAACATAACACAAAAAATAACATAACATAACACAAGACATAACATAACATAACATAACACAAAACATAATACAACATAAAACATAACATAACATAACATAAGACAAAACATAACACAAATCAAAACATAACATAACATAACACAACACAAAACATAACATAACATAACACAACACAAAACATAACATAACATAACACAACACAAAACATAACATAACACAAAACATAACATAACATAACACAAAACATATCATAACACAAAACATAACATAACATAACACAAAACATAACATAACATAACACAAAACATAACATAACACAAAACATAACATAACACAAAACGTAACATAACATAACCCAAAACATAACATAACATAACACAAAATATAACATAACACAACGCAAAGCATAACATAACATAACACAACACAAAACATAACATAACATAACACAACACAAAACATAACATAACACAATACAAAACATAACATAACATAACACAACACAAAACATAACATAACACAAAACATAACATAACACAGAACATAAAATAGCATAACATAAAACATAACATAACATAACACATAACATAACATGACACAAAAACATAAGACAAAACATAACACAAAACATAACATAACAAAAAACATAACATAACATAACACAAAACATAACACAACATAACATGACACAAAACATAACATAACACAACACAAAACATAACATAACACAACACAAAACATAACATAACACAACACAAAACATAACACAATACATAACATAACACAACACAAATCATAACATAACATAACACAAAACATAACACAAAACATAACATAACATAACACAAAACATAACATAACATAACACAAAACATAACATAACATAACATAACACAAAGCATAACATAACATAACACAAAACATAACACAACACAAAACATAACATAACACAACACAAAACATAACATAACACAACACAAAATATAACACAACACAAAACATAACATTACACATAACATAACACAACACAAAACATAACATAACATAACACAAAACATAACATATCATAACACAACACAAAACATAACATAACACAAAACATAACATAACACAACACAAAACATAACATAACATAACACAACACAAAACATAACATAACATAACATAACACAAAACATAACACAACATAACAGAACTCAAAACATAACATAACATAACATAACACAAAACATAACACAACATAAAACATATTATTACACATAACATAACACAACACAAAACATAACATAACATAACACAAAACATAACATAACACAAAACATAAAATAACATAACACAACACAAAACATAACATAACACAACACAAAACATAAGATAACATAACACAACACAAAACATAACATAACATAACACAACACAAAACATAACATAACATAACACAACACAAAACATAACATAACATATTACAACACATAACATAACACAACACAAAACATAACATAACACAGAACATAACATAACATAACACAGCACAAAACATAACATAACACAAAACATAACATAACATAACACAACACAAAACATAACATAACACAAAACATAACATAACATAACACAACACAAAACATTACATTACATAACATAACATAACACAAAAGATAACATAACACAAAACATAACATAACATAACACAACACAAAACATAACATAACATTATACAACACAAAACATAACATAATATAACACAAAACATAACATAATACAAAACGTTACATAACTTAACATAACATAACATAACACAACACAAAACATAACATAACATTACACAACACAAAACATAACATAACATAACATAACACAACACAACACATAACGTAACATAAAACAAAACATAACATAAAATAACACAAAACATAACATAACATAACAGAAAACATAACATAACATAACATTACACAGAACATAACATAACATAACACAAAACATAACATAACATAACACAAAACATAACATAACATAAAATAACACAAAACATAACATAACATAACACAAAACATAACTAACATAACATAACATAACACAAAACATAACATTACATAACATAACTCAAAACATAACATAACACAACACAAAACATAACATAACACAAAACATAACATAACACAACACAAAACATAACATAACAGTAAAACATAACATAACATAACACAAAACATAACATAACACAAAAAATAACATAACATAACACAAGACATAACATAACATAACATAACACAAAACATAATACAACATAAAACATAACATAACATAACATAAGACAAAACATAACACAAATCAAAACATAACATAACATAACACAACACAAAACATAACATAACATAACACAACACAAAACATAACATAACATAACACAACACAACACAAAACATAACATAACACAAAACATAACATAACATAACACAAAACATAACATAACACAAAACATAACATAACATAACACAAAACATAACATAACATAACACAAAACATAACATAACACAAAACATAACATAACAGAAAGCATAACATAACACATAACATAACACAACACAAAACATAACATAACAAAAAACATAACATAACACATAACAAAACATAACATAACACAATACATAACATAACATAACACAACACAAAACATAATATAACACAAAACATAACATCACATAACGTAACATAACACAACACAAAACATAACATTACACAAAATATAACATAACATAACACAACACATAACATAACACAACACAAAACATAACATAACACATAACATAACAACACAAAACATAACATAACACAACATAACACAAAACATAACATAACACAACACATAACATAACACAAAACATAACATAACATAGCATAACACAACACAAAACATAACATAACATAACACAAAACATACCATAACATAACACAACACAAAACATAACACAACATAACATAACACAAAACATAACACAACATAAAACATAACATAACTCAAAACATAACACAAATCAAAACATAACATAACATCACACAACACAAAACATAACATAACATAACATAACACAATACAAAACATAACATAACATAACACAACACAAAACATAACATAACACAAAACATAACATAACATAACTCAAAACATAACACAAAACATAACATAACAAAACACAAAACATAACATAACAAAAAACATAACATAACACATAACAAAACGTAACATAACACAATACATAACATAACATAACACAACACAAAACATAATATAACACAAAACATAACCTAACATAACGTAACATAACACAACACAAAACATAACATTACACAAAATATAACATAACATAACACAACACAAAACATAACATAACACAAAACAGAACATAACACAAAACATAACATAACACAACACAAAACATAACATAACACATAACATAACACAACACAAAACATAACATAACATAACATAACACAAAACATAACATAACATAACATAACACAATACATAACATAACATAACACAACACAAAACATAAAATAACACAAAACATAACATAACAGAACACAAAACATAACATAACAGTAAAACATAACATAACATAACACAAAACATAACATAACACAAAACATAACATAACATAACATAACACAAGACATAACATAACATAACACAAAACATAATACAACATAAAATATAACATAACATAACATAAGACAAAACATAACACAAATCAAAACATAACATAACACAACACATAACATAACATAACATAACACAAAACATAACATAACATAACATTACACAAAACGTAACATAACATAACATAACACAAAACATAACATAACATAAAATAACACAAAACATAACATAACATAACACAAAGCATAACTAACATAACATAACATAACACAAAACATAACATTACATAACATAACACAAAACATAACATAACACAACACAAAACATAAAATAACACAAAACATAACATAGCAGAACACAAAACATAACATAACAGTAAAACATAACATAACATAACACAAAACATAACATAACACAAAACATAAAATAACATAACATAACACAAGACATAACACAACATAACATAACACAAAACATAATACAACATAAAATATAACATAACATAACATAAGACAAAACATAACACAAATCAAAACATAACATAACATAACACAACACATAACATAACATAACACAACACAAAACATAACATAACATAACACAACACAAAACATAATATAACACAAAACATAACATATCATAACACAACACAAAACATAACATTACACAAAATATAACATAACAAAACACAACACAAAACATAACATAACACAAAACAGAACATAACACAAAGCATAACATAACACAACACAAAACATAACATAACACATAACATAACACAACACAAAACATAGCATAACATAACATAACACAAAACATAACATAACACAACACATAACATAACACAAAACATAACATAACATAACACAACACAAAACATAACATAACATAACACAAAACATACCATAACATAACACAAAACATACCATAACATAACACAACACAAAACATAACACAACATAACATAACACAAAACATAACACAACATAAAACATAACATAACTCAAAACATAACACAAATCAAGACATAACTTAACATAACACAACACAAAACATAACATAACATAACACAATACAAAACATAACATAACACAACACAAAACATAACATAACACAAAACATAACATAACATAACACAAAACATAACATAACATAACACAAAACATAACATAACAAAACACAAAACATAGCATAACACAAAACAAAACATAACACAACACAAAACATAACATAACATAACACAACACAAAACATAACATAACACAAAACATAACATAACATAACACAAAACATAACATAACATAACACAACACAAAACATAACATAACATAACACAACACAAAACATAACATAACATAACACAACACAAAACATAACATAACATAACACAAAACATAACATAACATAACACAAAACATAACATAACACAAAACATAACATAACACATAACATAACACAACACAAAACATCACATAACACAAAACATAACATAACATAACATAACACAAAACATAGCACAAATCAAAACATAACATAACACAACACAAAACATAACATAACATAACACAACACAAAACATAACATAACACAGACCATAACATAACACAAAACATAACATAACACAAACATAACATAACACAAAACATAACATAACACAAAACATAACATAACATAACACAACACAAAAGATAACATAACACAAAACATAACACAATACAAAACATAACACAACACAAAACATAACATAACACAAAACATAACATAACACAAAACATAACATAACACAAAACATAACATAGCACAAAACATAACATAACATAACACAGAACATAACATAACACAAAACATAACATAACATAACACAACACAAAACATAACATAACACAACACAAAACATAACATAACACAACACAAAACATAACATAACATATCATAACACAACACAAATCATAACATAAAACAAAACATAACATAACATAACATAGCACAACACAAAACATAACATAACACAAAATATAACATAACATAACGCAACACAAAACATAACAAAACACAAAACATAACATAACACAAAACATAACATAACACAACACAAAACATAACACAAAACATAACATAACACAACACAGAACATAACATAACATATCACAAAATATAACATAACATAAAACATAACATAACACAACATAACACAAAACATAACATAACACAAAACATAACATAACACAAAACATAATATAACATAACATAACATAACACAAAACATAACATAACACAACACAAAACATAACATAACATAACACAACACAAAACATAACATAACATAACACAAAATATAACATAAAACATAACATAACACAACATAACACAAAACATAACATAACACAAAACATAAAATAACACAAAACATAACATAACATAAAACAAAACATAACATAACATAACACAAAACATAACATAACATAACATTACACAAATCATAACATAACATAACATAACACAAAACATAACATAACATAAAATAACACAAAACATAACATAACATAACACAAAACATAACTAACATAACTTAACATAACACAAAACATAACATTACATAACATAACACAAAACATAACATAACACAACACAAAACATAAAATAACACAAAACATAACATAACACAACACAAAACATAACATAACAGTAAAACATAACATAACATAACACAAAACATAAAATAACACAAAACATAACATAACATAACACAAAACATAACTAACATAACATAACATAACACAAAACATAACATTACATAACATAACTCAAAACATAACATAACACAACACAAAACATAACATAACACAAAACATAACATAACACAACACAAATCATAACATAACATTAAAACATAACATAACATAACATAACACAAAACATAACATAACACAAAAAATAACATAACATAACACAAGACATAACATAACATAACATAACACAAAACATAATACAACATAAAACATAACATAACATAACATAAGACAAAACATAACACAAATCAAAACATAACATAACATAACACAACACAAAACATAACATAACATAACACAACACAAAACATAACATAACATAACACAACACAAAACATAACATAACACAAAACATAACATAACATAACACAAAACATATCATAACACAAAACATAACATAACATAACACAAAACATAACATAACATAACACAAAACATAACATAACACAAAACATAACATAACACAAAACGTAACATAACATAACCCAAAACATAACATAACATAACACAAAATATAACATAACACAACGCAAAGCATAACATAACATAACACAACACAAAACATAACATAACATAACACAACACAAAACATAACATAACACAATACAAAACATAACATAACATAACACAACACAAAACATAACATAACACAAAACATAACATAACACAGAACATAAAATAGCATAACATAAAACATAACATAACATAACACATAACATAACATGACACAAAAACATAAGACAAAACATAACACAAAACATAACATAACAAAAAACATAACATAACATAACACAAAACATAACACAACATAACATGACACAAAACATAACATAACACAACACAAAACATAACATAACACAACACAAAACATAACATAACACAACACAAAACATAACACAATACATAACATAACACAACACAAATCATAACATAACATAACATAACACAAAACATAACACAAAACATAACATAACATAACACAAAACATAACATAACATAACACAAAACATAACATAACATAACATAACACAAAGCATAACATAACATAACACAAAACATAACACAACACAAAACATAACATAACACAACACAAAACATAACATAACACAACACAAAATATAACACAACACAAAACATAACATTACACATAACATAACACAACACAAAACATAACATAACATAACACAAAACATAACATATCATAACACAACACAAAACATAACATAACACAAAACATAACATAACACAACACAAAACATAACATAACATAACACAACACAAAACATAACATAACATAACATAACACAAAACATAACACAACATAACAGAACTCAAAACATAACATAACATAACATAACACAAAACATAACACAACATAAAACATATTATTACACATAACATAACACAACACAAAACATAACATAACATAACACAAAACATAACATAACACAAAACATAAAATAACATAACACAACACAAAACATAACATAACACAACACAAAACATAAGATAACATAACACAACACAAAACATAACATAACATAACACAACACAAAACATAACATAACATAACACAACACAAAACATAACATAACATATTACAACACATAACATAACACAACACAAAACATAACATAACACAGAACATAACATAACATAACACAACACAAAACATAACATAACACAAAACATAACATAACATAACACAACACAAAACATAACATAACACAAAACATAACATAACATAACACAACACAAAACATTACATTACATAACATAACATAACACAAAAGATAACATAACACAAAACATAACATAACATAACACAACACAAAACATAACATAACATTATACAACACAAAACATAACATAATATAACACAAAACATAACATAATACAAAACGTTACATAACTTAACATAACATAACATAACACAACACAAAACATAACATAACATTACACAACACAAAACATAACATAACATAACATAACACAACACAACACATAACGTAACATAAAACAAAACATAACATAAAATAACACAAAACATAACATAACATAACAGAAAACATAACATAACATAACATTACACAGAACATAACATAACATAACACAAAACATAACATAACATAACACAAAACATAACATAACATAAAATAACACAAAACATAACATAACATAACACAAAACATAACTAACATAACATAACATAACACAAAACATAACATTACATAACATAACTCAAAACATAACATAACACAACACAAAACATAACATAACACAAAACATAACATAACACAACACAAAACATAACATAACAGTAAAACATAACATAACATAACACAAAACATAACATAACACAAAAAATAACATAACATAACACAAGACATAACATAACATAACATAACACAAAACATAATACAACATAAAACATAACATAACATAACATAAGACAAAACATAACACAAATCAAAACATAACATAACATAACATAACACAACACAAAACATAACATAACATAACACAACACAAAACATAACATAACATAACACAACACAACACAAAACATAACATAACACAAAACATAACATAACATAACACAAAACATAACATAACACAAAACATAACATAACATAACACAAAACATAACATAACATAACACAAAACATAACATAACACAAAACATAACATAACAGAAAGCATAACATAACACATAACATAACACAACACAAAACATAACATAACAAAAAACATAACATAACACATAACAAAACATAACATAACACAATACATAACATAACATAACACAACACAAAACATAATATAACACAAAACATAACATCACATAACGTAACATAACACAACACAAAACATAACATTACACAAAATATAACATAACATAACACAACACATAACATAACACAACACAAAACATAACATAACACATAACATAACAACACAAAACATAACATAACACAACATAACACAAAACATAACATAACACAACACATAACATAACACAAAACATAACATAACATAGCATAACACAACACAAAACATAACATAACATAACACAAAACATACCATAACATAACACAACACAAAACATAACACAACATAACATAACACAAAACATAACACAACATAAAACATAACATAACTCAAAACATAACACAAATCAAAACATAACATAACATCACACAACACAAAACATAACATAACATAACATAACACAATACAAAACATAACATAACATAACACAACACAAAACATAACATAACACAAAACATAACATAACATAACTCAAAACATAACACAAAACATAACATAACAAAACACAAAACATAACATAACAAAAAACATAACATAACACATAACAAAACGTAACATAACACAATACATAACATAACATAACACAACACAAAACATAATATAACACAAAACATAACCTAACATAACGTAACATAACACAACACAAAACATAACATTACACAAAATATAACATAACATAACACAACACAAAACATAACATAACACAAAACAGAACATAACACAAAACATAACATAACACAACACAAAACATAACATAACACATAACATAACACAACACAAAACATAACATAACATAACATAACACAAAACATAACATAACATAACATAACACAATACATAACATAACATAACACAACACAAAACATAAAATAACACAAAACATAACATAACAGAACACAAAACATAACATAACAGTAAAACATAACATAACATAACACAAAACATAACATAACACAAAACATAACATAACATAACATAACACAAGACATAACATAACATAACACAAAACATAATACAACATAAAATATAACATAACATAACATAAGACAAAACATAACACAAATCAAAACATAACATAACACAACACATAACATAACATAACATAACACAAAACATAACATAACATAACATTACACAAAACGTAACATAACATAACATAACACAAAACATAACATAACATAAAATAACACAAAACATAACATAACATAACACAAAGCATAACTAACATAACATAACATAACACAAAACATAACATTACATAACATAACACAAAACATAACATAACACAACACAAAACATAAAATAACACAAAACATAACATAGCAGAACACAAAACATAACATAACAGTAAAACATAACATAACATAACACAAAACATAACATAACACAAAACATAACATAACATAACATAACACAAGACATAACACAACATAACATAACACAAAACATAATACAACATAAAATATAACATAACATAACATAAGACAAAACATAACACAAATCAAAACATAACATAACATAACACAACACATAACATAACATAACACAACACAAAACATAACATAACATAACACAACACAAAACATAATATAACACAAAACATAACATAACATAACACAACACAAAACATAACATTACACAAAATATAACATAACAAAACACAACACAAAACATAACATAACACAAAACAGAACATAACACAAAGCATAACATAACACAACACAAAACATAACATAACACATAACATAACACAACACAAAACATAGCATAACATAACATAACACAAAACATAACATAACACAACACATAACATAACACAAAACATAACATAACATAACACAACACAAAACATAACATAACATAACACAAAACATACCATAACATAACACAAAACATACCATAACATAACACAACACAAAACATAACACAACATAACATAACACAAAACATAACACAACATAAAACATAACATAACTCAAAACATAACACAAATCAAGACATAACTTAACATAACACAACACAAAACATAACATAACATAACACAATACAAAACATAACATAACACAACACAAAACATAACATAACACAAAACATAACATAACATAACACAAAACATAACATAACATAACACAAAACATAACATAACAAAACACAAAACATAGCATAACACAAAACAAAACATAACACAACACAAAACATAACATAACATAACACAACACAAAACATAACATAACACAAAACATAACATAACATAACACAAAACATAACATAACATAACACAACACAAAACATAACATAACATAACACAACACAAAACATAACATAACACAACACAAAACATAACATAACATAACACAAAACATAACATAACATAACACAAAACATAACATAACACAAAACATAACATAACACATAACATAACACAACATAAAACATCACATAACACAAAACATAACATAACATAACATAACACAAAACATAGCACAAATCAAAACATAACATAACACAACACAAAACATAACATAACATAACATAACACAACACAAAACATAACATAACACAGACCATAACATAACACAAAACATAACATAACACAAACATAACATAACACAAAACATAACATAACACAAAACATAATATAACATAACACAACACAAAAGATAACATAACACAAAACATAACACAATACAAAACATAACACAACACAAAACATAACATAACACAAAACATAACATAACACAAAACATAACATAACACAAAACATAACATAGCACAAAACATAACATAACATAACACAGAACATAACATAACACAAAACATAACATAACATAACACAACACAAAACATAACATAACACAACACAAAACATAACATAACACAACACAAAACATAACATAACATATCATAACACAACACAAATCATAACATAAAACAAAACATAACATAACATAACATAGCACAACACAAAACATAACATAACACAAAATATAACATAACATAACGCAACACAAAACATAACAAAACACAAAACATAACATAACACAAAACATAACATAACACAACACAAAACATAACACAAAACATAACATAACACAACACAGAACATAACATAACATATCACAAAATATAACATAACATAAAACATAACATAACACAACATAACACAAAACATAACATAACACAAAACATAACATAACACAAAACATAACATAACATAACATAACACAAAACATAACATAACACAACACAAACATAACATAACATAACACAACACAAAACATAACATAACATAACACAAAATATAACATAAAACATAACATAACACAACATAACACAAAACATAACATAACACAAAGCATAAAATAACACAAAACATAACATAACATAAAACAAAACATAACATAACATAACACAAAACATAACATAACATAACATTACACAAATCATAACATAACATAACATAACACAAAACATAACATAACATAAAATAACACAAAACATAACATAACATAACACAAAACATAACTAACATAACTTAACATAACACAAAACATAACATTACATAACATAACACAAAACATAACATAACACAACACAAAACATAAAATAACACAAAACATAACATAACACAACACAAAACATAACATAACAGTAAAACATAACATAACATAACACAAAACATAACATAACACAAAACATAACATAACATAACATAACACAAGACATAACATAACATAACATAACATAACACAAAACATAATACAACATAAAATATAACATAACATAACATAAGACAAAACATAACACAAATCAAAACATACCACAAATCAAATATAACATAACATAACACAACACATAACATAACATAACACAACACAAAACATAACATAACATAACACAACACAAAACATAACATAACACAAAACATAACATAACATAACACAAAACATAACCTAACACAAAACATAACATAACATAACACAAAACATAAAGTACCTAACACAAAACATAACATAACATAACACAAAACATAACATAACATAACATAACACAAAACATAACATAACATAACACAAAACATAACATAACACAAAATATAACATAACACAACACAAAACATAACATAACACAACACAAAACATAACATAACATAACATAACATAACACAACACAAAACATAACATAACATAACGCAACACAAAACATAACATAACATAACACAACACAAAACATAACATAACAAAACAAAACATAACATAACATAACACAAAACATAACATAACATAACATAACATAACACAAAACATAACATAACACAAAACATAACATAACACAAAACATAACATAACACAAAACATAACATAACATAACACAGAACATAACATAACACAAAACATAACATAACACAACACAAAACATAACATAACGCAACACAAAACATAACATAACATATCATAACACAACACAAATCATAACATAAAACAAAACATAACATAACATAACATAACGCAACACAAAACATAACGTAACACAAAACATAACATACCACAAAACATAACATAGCACAACACAAAACATAACACAAAACATAACATAACACAACACAAAACATAACATAACATAACACAACACAAAACATAACATAACATAACACAAAACATAACATAACATAAAACATAACATAACATAACACAAAACATAACATAACACAAAACATAACATAACAGAAAGCATAACTTAACACATAACATAACACAACACAAAACATAACATAACAAAAAACATAACATAACACATAACAAAACATAACATAACACAATACATAACATAACATAACACAACACAAAACATAATATAACACAAAACATAACATAACATAACGTAACATAACACAACACAAAACATAACATTACACAAAATATAACATAACATAACACAACACATAACATAACACAACACAAAACATAACATAACACATAACATAACAACACAAAACATAACATAACACAACATAACACAAAACATAACATAACACAACACATAACATAACACAAAACATAACATAACATAGCATAACACAACACAAAACATAACATAACATAACACAAAACATACCATAACATAACACAACACAAAACATAACACAACATAACATAACACAAAACATAACACAACATAAAACATAACATAACTCAAAACATAACACAAATCAAAACATAACATAACATAACACAATACAAAACATAACATAACATAACATAACACAACACAAAACATAACATAACACAAAACATAACATAACATAACTCAAAACATAACACAAAACATAACATAACAAAACACAAAACATAACATAACAAAAAACATAACATAACACATAACAAAACATAACATAACACAATACATAACATAACATAACACAACACAAAACATAATATAACACAAAACATAACATAACATAACGTAACATAACACAACACAAAACATAACATTACACAAAATATAACATAACATAACACAACACAAAACATAACATAACACAAAACAGAACATAACACAAAACATAACATAACACAACACAAAACATAACATAACACATAACATAACACAACACAAAACATAACATAACATAACATAACACAAAACATAACATAACATAACATAACACAACACATAACATAACACAAAACATAACATAACATAACATAACACTACACAAAACATAACATAACATAACACAAAACATACCATAACATAACACAACACAAATCATAACACAACATAACATAACACAAAACATAACACAACATAAAACATAACATAACTCAAAACATAACACAAATCAAAACATAACATAACATAACACAACACAAAACATAACATAACATAACATAACATAACATAACATAACATAACATAACACAATACAAAACATAACATAACATAACACAACACAAAACATAACATAACACAAAACATAACATAACATAACACAAAACATAACATAACATAACACAAAACATAACACAAAACATAACATAACAAAACACAAAACATTACATAACACAAAACAAAACATAACACAACACAAAACATAACATAACATAACACAACACAAAACATAACATAACACAAAACATAACATAACACAAAACATAACAACACAACACAAAACATAACATAACACATAACATAACACAACACAAAACATATCATAACACAAAACATAACATAGCACAACACCTAACATAACACAAAACATAACAGAACACAAAACATAACATAACATAACACAAAACATAACATAACATAACACAAAACATAACATAACACAACATAACACAAAACATAACATAACATAACACAAAACATAACATAGCATAACATAACACAAAACATAACATAACAAAAAACATAACATAACACAACACAAAACATAGCATAACACAAAAACATAGCATAACAATACACAAAACATAACATAACATAACACAAAACATAACATAACATAACACAAAACATAACTTAACATAACACAAAATATAACATATCATAACACAAAAAATAATATAACAAAAAACATAACATTACACAAAACATAACATAACAAAACACAAAACAAAACATAACATAACAAAACATAACATAACACAAAACATACCATAACATTACACAAAACATAACATAACATAACACAAAACATAACATAACACAAAACATAACATAACACAAAACATAACATAACATAGCACAAAACATAACATAACATAACACAAAACATAACATAACACAAAACATAACATAACATAACACAACATAAAACTTAACATATCATAACACAACACAAAACATAACATAACATAACACAACACAAAACATAACATAACACAAAACATAACATAACACAAAACATAACATAACACATAACATAACATAACATAAAACATAACACAAAACATAACACAACATAACACAAAACACAACACAAAACATAACATAACATAACATAACACAAAACATAACACAAAACATAACATAACATAACACAAAACATAACATAACATAACACAAAACATAACATAACATAACACAAAGCATAACATAACATAACACAAACCATAACACAACACAAAACATAACATAACACAACACAAAACATAACATAACACAACACAAAATATAACACAACACAAAACATAACATTACACATAACATAACACAACACAAAACATAACATAACATAACACAAAACATAACATAACATAACACAACACAAAACATAACATAACATAACACAAAACATAACATAACACAACACATAACATAACATAACACAACACAAAACATAACATAACATAACATAACATAACATAACATAACACAAAACATAACACAACATAAAACATAACATTACACATAACATAACACAACACAAAACATAACATAACACAAAACATAACATAACACAAAACATAAAATAACATAACACAACACAAAACATAACATAACACAACACAAAACATAACATAACATAACACAAAACAAAACATAACATAACATAACATAACACAACACAAAACATAACATAACATAACACAACACAAAACATAACATAACATATTACAACACATAACATAACACAACACAAAACATAACATAACACAGAACATAACATAACATAACACAACACAAAACATAACATAACACAAAACATAACATAACATAACACAACACAAAACATAACATAACACAAAACATAACATAACATAACATAACACAACACAAAACATAACATAACACAAAACATAACATAACATAACATAACACAACACAAAACATTACATTACATAACATAACATAACACAAAAGATAACATAACACAAAACATAACATAACATAACACAACACAAAACATAACATAACATTATACAACACAAAACATAACATAACACAAAACATAACATAATACAAAACGTTACATAACTTAACATAACATAACATAACATAACATAACACAACACAAAACATAACATAACATAACACAACACAACACATAACGTAACATAAAACAAAACATAACATAAAATAACACAAAACATAACATAACATAACATAATACAAATCATAACATAACTTAACATTACACAGAACATAACATAACATAACACAAAACATAACATAACATAACACAAAATATAACATAACATAAAATAACACAAAACATAACATAACATAACACAAAACATAACTAACATAACATAACATAACACAAAACATAACATTACATAACATAACTCAAAACATAACATAACACAACACAAAACATAACATAACACAAAACATAACATAACACAACACAAAACATAACATAACAGTAAAACATAACGTAACATAACATAACACAAAACATAACATAACACAAAAAATAACATAACATAACACAAGACATAACATAACATAACATAACACAAAACATAATACAACATAAAACATATCATAACATAACATAAGACAAAACATAACACAAATCAAAACATAACATAACATAACATAACACAACACAAAACATAACATAACATAACACAACACAAAACATAACATAACATAACACAACACAAAACATAACATAACACAAAACATAACATAACATAACACAAAACATAACATAACACAAAACATAACATAACATAACACAAAACATAACATAACATAACACAAAACATAACATAACATAACACAAAACATAACATAACACAAAACATAACATAACATAACCCAAAACATAACATAACACAAAATATAACATAACACAACGCAAAACATAACATAACATAACACAACACAAAACATAACATAACATAACACAACACAAAACATAACATAACACAATACAAAACATAACATAACATAACACAACACAAAACATAACATAACACAAAACATAACATAACACAGAACATAAAATAACATAACATAAAACATAACATAACATAACACATACCATAACATGACACAAAAACATAAGACAAAACATAACACAAAACATAACATAACATAACACAAAACATAACATAACATAACACAAAACATAACACAACATAACATGACACAAAACATAACACAACATAAAACATAACATAACTCAAAACATAACACAAATCAAAACATAACATAACATCACACAACACAAAACATAACATAACATAACACAATACAAAACATAACATAACATAACACAACACAAAACATAACATAACACAAAACATAACATAACATAACTCAAAACATAACACAAAACATAACATAACAAAACACAAAACATAACATAACAAAAAACATAACATAACACATAACAAAACATAACATAACACAATACATAACATAACATAACACAACACAAAACATAATATAACACAAAACATAACATAACATAACGTAACATAACACAACACAAAACATAACATTACACAAAATATAACATAACATAACACAACACAAAATATAACATAACACAAAACAGAACATAACACAAAACATAACATAACACAACACAAAACATAACATAACACATAACATAACACAACACAAAACATAACATAACATAACATAACACAAAACATAACATAACATAACATAACACAACACATAACATAGCACAAAACATAACATAACATAACATAACACTACACAAAACATAACATAACATAACACAAAACATACCATAACATAACACAACACAAATCATAACACAACATAACATAACACAAAACATAACACAACATAAAACATAACATAACTCAAAACATAACACAAATCAAAACATAACATAACATAACACAACACAAAACATAACATAACATAACATAACATAACATAACATAACATAACATAACATAACATAACACAATACAAAACATAACATAACATAACACAACACAAAACATAACATAACACAAAACATAACATAACATAACACAAAACATAACATAACATAACACAAAACATAACACAAAACATAACATAACAAAACACAAAACATTACATAACACAAAACAAAACATAACACAACACAAAACATAACATAACATAACACAACACAAAACATAACATAACACAAAACATAACATAACACAAAACATAACAACACAACACAAAACATAACATAACACATAACATAACACAACACAAAACATATCATAACACAAAACATAACATAGCACAACACCTAACATAACACAAAACATAACAGAACACAAAACATAACATAACATAACACAAAACATAACATAACACAAAACATAACATAACACAAAACATAACATAACACAACATAACACAAAACATAACATAACATAACACAAAACATAACATAGCATAACATAACACAAAACATAACATAACAAAAAACATAACATAACACAACACAAAACATAACATAACACAAAAACATAGCATAACAATACACAAAACATAACATAACATAACACAAAACATAACATAACATAACACAAAACATAACTTAACATAACACAAAATATAACATATCATAACACAAAAAATAATATAACACAAAACATAACATTACACAAAACATAACATAACAAAACACAAAACAAAACATAACATAACAAAACATAACATAACACAAAACATACCATAACATTACACAAAACATAACATAACATAACACAAAACATAACATAACACAAAACATAACATAACACAAAACATAACATAACATAGCACAAAACATAACATAACATAACACAAAACATAACATAACACAAAACATAACATAACATAACACAACATAAAACTTAACATATCATAACACAACACAAAACATAACATAACATAACACAACACAAAACATAACATAACACAAAACATAACATAACACAAAACATAACATAACACATAACATAACATAACATAAAACATAACACAAAACATAACACAACATAACACAAAACATAACACAAAACATAACATAACATAACATAACACAAAACATAACACAAAACATAAAATAACATAACACAAAACATAACATAACATAACACAAAACATAACATAACATAACACAAAGCATAACATAACATAACACAAAACATAACACAACACAAAACATAACATAACACAACACAAAACATAACATAACACAACACAAAATATAACACAACACAAAACATAACATTACACATAACATAACACAACACAAAACATAACATAACATAACACAAAACATAACATAACATAACACAACACAAAACATAACATAACATAACACAAAACATAACATAACACAACACATAACATAACATAACACAACACAAAACATAACATAACATAACATAACATAACACAAAACATAACACAACATAAAACATAACATTACACATAACATAACACAACACAAAACATAACATAACACAAAACATAACATAACACAAAACATAAAATAACATAACACAACACAAAACATAACATAACACAACACAAAACATAACATAACATAACACAACACAAAACATAACATAACATAACACAACACAAAACATAACATAACATAACACAACACAAAACATAACATAACATATTACAACACATAACATAACACAACACAAAACATAACATAACACAGAACATAACATAACATAACACAACACAAAACATAACATAACACAAAACATAACATAACATAACACAACACAAAACATAACATAACAGCAAACATAACATAACATAACACAACACAAAACATTACATTACATAACATAACATAACACAAAAGATAACATAACACAAAACATAACATAACATAACACAACACAAAACATAACATAACATTATACAACACAAAACATAACATAGCACAAAACATAACATAATACAAAACGTTACATAACTTAACATAACATAACATAACATAACATAACATAACACAACACAAAACATAACATAACATAACACAACACAACACATAACGTAACATAAAACAAAACATAACATAAAATAACACAAAACATAACATAACATAACATAATACAAATCATAACATAACTTAACATTACACAGAACATAACATAACATAACACAAAACATAACATAACATAACACAAAATATAACATAACATAAAATAACACAAAACATAACATAACATAACACAAAACATAACTAACATAACATAACATAACACAAAACATAACATTACATAACATAACTCAAAACATAACATAACACAACACAAAACATAACATAACACAAAACATAACATAACACAACACAAAACATAACATAACAGTAAAACATAACGTAACATAACATAACACAAAACATAACATAACACAAAAAATAACATAACATAACACAAGACATAACATAACATAACACAAAACATAATACAACATAAAACATATCATAACATAACATAAGACAAAACATAACACAAATCAAAACATAACATAACATAACATAACACAACACAAAACATAACATAACATAACACAACACAAAACATAACATAACATAACACAACACAAAACATAACATAACACAAAACATAACATAACATAACACAAAACATAACATAACACAAAACATAACATAACATAACACAAAACATAACATAACATAACACAAAACATAACATAACATAACACAAAACATAACATAACACAAAACATAACATAACATAACCCAAAACATAACATAACACAAAATATAACATAACACAACGCAAAACATAACATAACATAACACAACACAAAACATAACATAACATAACATAACACAACACAAAACATAACATAACACAATACAAAACATAACATAACATAACACAACACAAAACATAACATAACACAAAACATAACATAACACAGAACATAAAATAACATAACATAAAACATAACATAACATAACACATACCATAACATGACACAAAAACATAAGACAAAACATAACACAAAACATAACATAACATAACACAAAACATAACATAACATAACACAAAACATAACACAACATAACATGACACAAAACATAACATAACACAACACAAAACATAACATAACACAACACAAAACATAACATAACACAACACAAAACATAACAACATAACACAACACAAAACATAACATAACATAACACAACTCAAAACATAACATAACACAAAACATAACATAACACAAAACATAACATAACACATAACACAACATAACATAAAACATAACACAAAACATAACATAACACAAAACATAACACAAAACATAACATAACATAACACAAAACATAACACAAAACATAACATAACACAAAACATAACATAACATAACACAAAACATAACATAACATAATACAAAGCATAACATAACATAACATAACACAAAACATAACACAACACAAAACATAACATAACACAACACAAAACATAACATCACACAACACAAAATATAACACAACACAAAACATAACATTACACATAACATAACACAACACAAAACATAACATAACATAACACAACACAAAACATAACATAACATAACACAACACAAAACATAACATAACACAAAACATAACATAACACAACACAAAACATAACATAACATAACACAACACAAAACATAACATAACATAACACAAAACATAACATAACATAACAGAACTCAAAACATAACATAACATAACATAACATAACACAAAACATAACACAACATAAAACATAACATTACACATAACATAACACAACACAAACCATAACATAACATAATACAAAACATAACACAACACAAAACATAACATAACATAACACAACACAAAACATAACATAACACAAAACATAACATAACATAACACAACACAAAACATAACATAACACAAAACATAACATAACATAACACAACACAAAACATAACATAACACAAAACATAACATAACATAACACAACACAAAACATAACATAACACAAAACATAACATAACATAACACAACCCAAAACATTACATAACATAACATAACACAAAAGATAACATAACACAAAACATAACATAACATAACACAACACAAAACATAACATAACATTATACAACACAAAACATAACATAACATAACACAAAACATAACATAACACAAAACGTTACATAACTTATCATAACATAACATAACATAACATAACATAACATAACATAACACAACACAAAACATAACATAACATTACGCAACACAAAACATAACATAACATAACACAACACAACACATAACGTAACATAAAACAAAACATAACATAAAATAACACAAAACATAACATAACACAAAACATAACATAACATAACATTACACAAAACATAACATAACACAAAACATAACATAACATAACCCAAAACATAACATAACATAACACAAAATATAACATAACACAACGCAAAGCATAACATAACATAACACAACACAAAACATAACATAACATAACACAACACAAAACATAACATAACACAATACAAAACATAACATAACATAACACAACACAAAACATAACATAACACAAAACATAACATAACAAAGAACATAAAATAGCATAACATAAAACATAACATAACATAACACATAACATAACATGACACAAAAACATAAGACAAAACATAACACAAAACATAACATAACAAAAAACAT
This sequence comes from Tenodera sinensis, assembly GCA_030765045.1. Classification (NCBI taxonomy): domain Eukaryota; kingdom Metazoa; phylum Arthropoda; class Insecta; order Mantodea; family Mantidae; genus Tenodera; species Tenodera sinensis. The sequence goes on from JAUKNM010000162.1 coordinate 195,178, forward strand.
AACATAACATAACACAAAACATAACACAACATAACATGACACAAAACATAACATAACACAACACAAAACATAACATAACACAACACAAAACATAACATAACACAACACAAAACATAACACAATACATAACATAACACAACACAAATCATAACATAACATAACATAACATAACACAAAACATAACACAAAACATAACATAACATAACACAAAACATAACATAACATAACACAAAACATAACATAACATAACATAACATAACACAAAGCATAACATAACATAACACAAAAAATAACACAACACAAAACATAACATAACACAACACAAAACATAACATAACACAACACAAAATATAACACAACACAAAACATAACATTACACATAACATAACACAACACAAAACATAACATAACATAACACAAAACATAACATAACATAACACAACACAAAACATAACATAACACAAAACATAACATAACACAACACAAAACATAACATAACATAACACAACACAAAACATAACATAACATAACATAAGATAACACAAACCATAACACAACATAACAGAACTCAAAACATAACATAACATAACATAACACAAAACATAACACAACATAAAACATAACATTACACATAACATAACACAACACAAAACATAACATAACATAACACAAAACATAACATAACACAAAACATAAAATAACATAACACAACACAAAACATAACATAACACAACACAAAACATAAGATAACATAACACAACACAGAACATAACATAACACAACACAAAACATAACATAACATAACACAACACAAAACATAACATAACATATTACAACGCATAACATAACACAACACAAAACATAGCATAACACAAAACATAACATAACATAACACAACACAAAACATAACATAACACAAAACATAACATAACATAACACAACACAAAACATAACATAACACAAAACATAACATAACATAACACAACACAAAACATTACATTACATAACATAACATAACACAAAAGATAACATAACACAAAACATAACATAACATAACACAACACAAAACATAACATAACATTATACAACACAAAACATAACATAATATAACACAAAACATAACATAATACAAAACGTTACATAACTTAACATAACATAACATAACATAACATAACACAACACAAAACATAACATAACATTACACAACACAAAACATAACATAACATAACATAACACAACACAACACATAACGTAACATAAAACAAAACATAACATAAAATAACACAAAACATAACATAACATAACATAACACAAAACATAACATAACATAACATTACACAGAACATAACATAACATAACACAAAACATAACATAACATAACACAAAACATAACATAACATAAAATAACACAAAACATAACATAACATAACACAAAACATAACTAACATAACATAACATAACACAAAACATAACATTACATAACATAACTCAAAACATAACATAACACAACACAAAACATAACATAACACAAAACATAACATAACACAACACAAAACATAACATAACAGTAAAACATAACATAACATAACACAAAACATAACATAACACAAAAAATAACATAACATAACACAAGACATAACATAACATAACATAACACAAAACATAATACAACATAAAACATAACATAACATAACATAAGACAAAACATAACACAAATCAAAACATAACATAACATAACATAACACAACACAAAACATAACATAACATAACACAACACAAAACATAACATAACATAACACAACACAACACAAAACATAACATAACACAAAACATAACATAACATAACACAAAACATAACATAACACAAAACATAACATAACATAACACAAAACATAACATAACATAACACAAAACATAACATAACATAACACAAAACATAACATAACATAACCCAAAACATAACATAACACAAAATATAACATAAAACAACGCAAAACATAACATAGCATAACACAACACAAAACATAACATAACATAACACAACACAAAACATAACATAACACAATACAAAACATAACATAACATAACACAACACAAAACATAACATAACACAAAGCATAACATAACACAGAACATAAAATAACATAACATAAAACATAACATAACATAACACATAACATAACATGACACAAAAACATAAGACAAAACATAACGCAAAACATAACATAACAAAAAACATAACAAAAAACATAACATAACATAACACAAAACATAACACAACATAACATGACACAAAACATAACATAACACAACACAAAACATAACATAACACAACACAAAACATAACATAACACAACACAAAACATAACACAATACATAACATAACACAACACAAATTATAACATAACATAACATAACATAACACAACACAAAACATAACATAACACAAAACATAACATAACACAAAACATAACATAACATAACACAACACAAAACATAACATAACATAACATAACATAACACAAAACATAACATAACATAACATAACACAAAACATAACATAACACAAAACATAACATAACACTACATAACACAAAACATAACATAACATAACACAAAACATAACATAACATAACATAACACAAAGCATAACATAACAAAAAACATAACATAACACAACACAAAACATAACATAACACAAAAACATAGCATAACAATACACAAAACATAACATAACATAACACAAAACATAACATAACACAAAACATAACATAACATAACACAAAATATAACATATCATAACACAAAAAATAACATAACACAAAACATAACATTACACAAAACATAACATAACACAACACAAAACAAAACATAACATAACAATACATAACATAACACAAAACATACCATAACATTACACAAAAGATAACATAACATAACACAAAACATAACATAACACAAAACATAACATAACACAAAACATAACCTAACATAACACAAAACATAACATAACATAACACAAAACATAACATAACACAAAACATAACATAACATAACACAACACAAAACATAACAACATAACACAACACAAAACATAACATAACATAACATAACACAAAACAAAACACAAAGCATAACATAACATAACACAAAACATAACATAACATAACACAAAGCATAACATAACATAACATAACACAAAGCATAACATAACATAACACAACACATAACACAACACAAAACATAACATAACACAACACAAAACATAACATAACACAACACAAAATATAACACAACAAAAAACATAACATTGCACATAACATAACACAACACAAAACATAACATAACATAACACAAAACATAACATAACAGAACATAACATAACACAAAACATAACATAACATAACAGAACTCAAAACATAACATAACAGAACATAACATAACACAAAACATAACATAACATAACAGAACTCAAAACATAACATAACATAACACAAAACATAACACAACACAAAACATAACATAACATAACACAACACAAAACATAACATAACAGAACATAACATAACACAAAACATAACATAACATAACAGAACTCAAAACATAACATAACACAAAACATAACACAACATAAAACATAACATTACACATAACATAACACAACACAAAACATAACATAACATAACACAAAACATAACACAACACAAAACATAACATAACATAACACAACACAAAACATAACATAACATAACACAACACAAAACATAACATAACATAACACAACACAAAACATAACATAACATATTACAACACATAACATAACACAACACAAAACAGAACATAACACAGAACATAACATAACATAACATAACACAACACAAAACATAACATAACACAAAACATAGCATAACATAACACAACACAAAACATAACATAACACAAAACATAACATAACATAACACAACACAAAACATAACATAACACAAAACATAACATAACACAACCCAAAACATTACATTACATAACATAACATAACACAAAAGATAACATAACACATAACATAACATAACATAACACAACACAAAACATAACATAACATTATACAACACAAAACATAACATAACATAACACAAAACATAACATAACACAAAACGTTACATAACTTAACATAACATAACATAACATAACATAACACAACACAAAACATAACATAACATTACACAACACAAAACATAACATAACATAACACAACACAACACATAACGTAACATAAAACAAAACATAACATAAAATAACACAAAACATAACATAACACAAAACATAACATAACATAACATTACACCGAACATAACATAACATAACACAAAACATAACATAACATAAAATAACACAAAACATAACATAACATAACACAAAACATAACTAACATAACATAACATAACACAAAACATAACATTACATAACATAACTCAAAACATAACATAACACAACACAAAGCATAACATAACACAAAACATAACATAACACAACACAAAACATAACATAACAGTAAAACATAACATAACATAACACAAAACATAACATAACACAAAAAATAACATAACATAACTCAAGACATAACATAACATAACATAACACAAAACATAATACAACATAAAACATAACATAACATAACATAAGACAAAACATAACACAAATCAAAACATAACATAACATAACACAACACAAAACATAACATAACATAACACAACTCAAAACATAACATAACACAACACAAAACATAACATAACACAAAACATAACATAACATAACACAAAACATAACATAACACAAAACATAACATAACATAACACAAAACATAACATAACATAACACAAAATATAACATAACATAACACAAAACATAACATAACACAAAACATAACATAACATAACCCAAAACATAACATTACATAACACAAAATATAACATAACACAACGCAAAACATAACATAACATAACACAACACAAAACATAACATAACATAACACAACACAAAACATAACATAACACAATACAAAACATAACATAACATAACACAACACAAAACATTACATAACACAAAACATAACATAACACAGAACATAAAATAACATAACATAAAACATAACATAACACATAACATAACATGACACAAAAACATAAGACAAAACATAACACAAAACATAACATAACAAAAAACATAACAAAAAACATAACATAACACAACACAAAACATAACATAACATAACACAACACAAAACATAACATAACATACAACACAAAACATAACATAACATAACACAAAACATAACATAACATAACACAACACAAAACATAACATAACATAACACAAAACATAACACAACATAAAACATAACATAACATAACACAAAACATAGCACAAATCAAAACATAACATAACACAAAACATAACATAACATAACATAACATAACACAAAACATAGCACAAATCAAAACATAACATAACACAACACAAAACATAACATAACATAACAGAACACAAAACATAACATAACACAGAACATAACATAACACAAAACATAACATAACACAAACATAACATAACACAACACAAAACATAACATAACACAAAACATAACATAACACAACACAAAACATAACATAACACAAAACATAACACAATACAAAACATAACATAACACAAAACATAACATAACACAAAACATAACATAACACAGAACATAACATAACACAAAACATAACATAACATAAGACAGAACATAACATAACACAAAACATAACATAACATAACACAACACAAAACATAACATAACACAACACAAAACATAACATAACACAACACAAAACATAACATAACATATCATAACACAACACAAATCATAACATAAAACATAACATAACATAACATAACACAACACAAAACATAACATAACACAAAATATAACCTAACATAACGCAACACAAAACATAACATAACACAACACAAAACATAACACAAAACATAACATAACACAACACAAAACATAACATAACATAGCACAACACAAAACATAACATAACATAACACAAAACATAACATAACATAAAACATAACATAACACAAAACATAACATAACACAAAACATAACATAACAGAAAACACAACACATAACATAACACAACACAAAACATAACATAACAATAAACATAACATAACACATAACAAAACATTACATAACACAATACATAACATAACATAACACAACACAAAACATAATATAACACAAAACATAACATAACATAACACAACACAAAACATAACATTACACAAAATATAACATAACATAACACAACACAAAACATAACATAACACAAAACAGAACATAACACAAAACATAACATAACACAACACAAAACATAACATAACACATAACATAACACAACACAAAACATAACATAACATAACATAACATAACACAAAACATAACATAACACAACACATAACATAACACAAAACATAACATAACATAACACAACACAAAACATAACATAACATAACACAAAACATACCATAACATAACACAACACAAAACATAACACAACATAACATAACACAAAACATAACACAACATAAAACATAACATAACTCAAAACATAACACAAATCAAAACATAACTTAACATAACACAACACAAAACATAACATAACATAACACAATACAAAACATAACATAACACAACACAAAACATAACATAACACAAAACATAACATAACATAACACAAAACATAACATAACATACCACAAAACATAACAAAACAAAAAAAAAACATAGCATAACACAAAACAAAACATAACACAACACAAAACATAACATAACATAACACAACACAAAACATAACATAATATAGCACAAAACATAACATAACATAACACAACACAAAACATAACATAACATAACATAACACAAAACATAACAAAACACATAACATAACACAACACAAAACATCACATAACACAAAACATAACATAACATAACACAAAACATAGCACAAATCAAAACATAACATAACACAACACAAAACATAACATAACACAACACAAAACATAACATAACACAGAACATAACATAACATAACACAAAACATAACATAACACAAACATAACATAACACAAAACATAACATAACACAAAAAATAACATAACATAACACAACACAAAACATAACATAACACAAACATAACATAACACAAAACATAACATAACACAAAACATAACATAACATAACACAACACAAAACATAACATAACACAAAACATAACACAATACAAAACATAACACAACACAAAACATAACATAACACAAAACATAACATAACACAAAACATAACATAACACAAAACATAACATAGCACAAAACATAACATAACACAGAACATAACATAACACAAAACATAACATACCATACCACAACACAAAACATAACATAACACAACACAAAAAATAACATAACACAACACAAAACATAACATAACATATCATAACACAACACAAATCATAACATAAAACAAAACATAACATAACATAACACAACACAAAACATAACATAACACAAAATATAACATAACATAACGCAACACAAAACATAACAAAACACAAAACATAACATAACACAAAACATAACATAACACAACACAAAACATAACACAAAACATAACATAACACAACACAAAACATAACATAACATAACACAACACAAAACATAACATAACATAACACAAAATATAACATAACATAAAACATAACATAACACAACATAACACAAAACATAACATAACACAAAACATAACATAACACAAAACATAACATAACATAACACAAAACATAAAATAACATAACACAAAACATAACATAACACAAAACATAACATAACACAACACAAAACATACCACAACACAACACAAAACATAACACAGCACAAAACATAACATAACACAATACATAACACAACACAAAACATAACATAACACAGCACAATACATAACACAATACATAACATAACACAACACAAAACATAACATAACACATAACATAACACAACACAAAACATAACATAACACAAAACATAACATAACGTAACACAAAACATAACATAACATAACACAACACAAAACATAACATATCATAACACAAAACATAACATAACATAACACAACACAAAACATAACATAACACAACACAAAACATAACATAACACAAAACATAACATAACACAACACAAAACATAACATAACATAACATAACACAAAACATAACACAACATAAAACATAACATAATATAACACAAAACATAGCACAAATCAAAACATAACATAACACAAGACAAAACATAACATAACATAACACAACACAAAACATAACATAACATAACACAACACAAAACATAACATAACATAACACAAAACATAACATAACATAACACAGAACATAACAACACAAAACATAACATAACACAACACAAAGCATAACACAACACAAAACATAACATAACACAACACATAACATAACATAAAACAAAACATAACATAACATAAAACAAAACATAACATAAAATAACACAAAACATAACATAACATAAAACAAAACATAACATAACATAACACAAAACATAACATAACATAACATTACACAAAATATAACATAACACAAAGCAAAACATAACATAACATAACACAATACAAAACATAACATAACATAACACAACACAAAACATTACATAACACAAAACATAACATAACACAGAACATAAAATAACATAACATAAAACATAACATAACATAACACATAACATAACATGACACAAAAACATAAGACAAAACATAACACAAAACATAACATAAACAAAAACATAACAAAAAACATAACATAACATAACACAAAACATAACACAACATAACACAACACAACACATAACGTAACATAAAACAAAACATAACATAAAATAACACAAAACATAACATAACACAAAACATAACATAACATTACACAGAACATAACATAACATAACACAAAACATAACATAACATAACACAAAACATAACATAACATAAAATAACACAAAACATAACATAACATAACACAAAACATAACTAACATAACATAACACAAAACATAACATTACATAACATAACTCAAAACATAACATAACACAACACAAAACATAACATAACACAAAACATAACATAACACAACACAAAACATAACATAACAGTAAAACTTAACATTACGTAACACAAAACATAACATAACACAAAAAATAACATAACATAACACAAGACATAACATAACATAACACAAAACATAATACAACATGAAACATAACATAACATAACATAAGACAAAACATAACACAAATCAAAACATAACATAACATAACACAACACAAAACATAACATAACATAACACAACACAAAACATAACATAACACAACACAAAACATAACATAACACAAAACATAACATAACATAACACAAAACATAACATAACACAAAACATAACATAACATAGCACAAAACATAACATAACATAACACAAAATATAACATAACATAACACAAAACATAACATAACACAAAACATAACATAACATAACCCAAAACATAACATAACATAACACAAAATATAACATAACACAACGCAAAACATAACATAACATAACACAACACAAAACATAACATAACATAACACAACACAAAACATAACATAACACAATACAAAACATAACATAACATAACACAACACAAAACATTACATAACACAAAACATAACATAACACAGAACATAAAATAACATAACATAAAACATAACATAACATAACACATAACATAACATGACACAAAAACATAAGACAAAACATAACACAAAACATAACATAAACAAAAACATAACAAAAAACATAACATAACATAACACAAAACATAACACAACATAACATGACACAAAACATAACATAACACAACACAAAACATAACATAACACAACACAAAACATAACATAACACAACACAAAACATAACACAATACATAACATAACACAACACAAATCATAACATAACATAACACAACACAAAACATAACATAACACAAAACATAACCTAACACAAAACATAACATAACATAACACAACACAAAACATAACATAACATAACACAACACAAAACATAACATAACATACAACACAAATTATAACATAACATAACACAAAACATAACATAACATAACACAACACAAAACATAACATAACATAACACAAAAAATAACACAACATAAAACATAACATAACATAACACAAAACATAGCACAAATCAAAACATAACAAAACACTAAACTTAACATAACATAACATAACACAAAACATAGCACAAATCAAAACATAACATAACACAACACAAAACATAACATAACATAACATAACACAACACAAAACATAACATAACACAGAACATAACATAACACAAAACATAACATAACACAAACATAACATAACACAACACAAAACATAACATAACACAAAACATAACATAACACAACACAAAACATAACATAACACAAAACATAACACAATACAAAACATAACATAACACAAAACACAACATAACACAAAACATAACATAACACAGAACATAACATAACACAAAACATAACATAACATAACACAGAACATAACATAACACAAAACATAACATAACATAACACAACACAAAACATAACATAACACAACACAAAACATAACATAACACAACACAAAACATAACATAACATATCATAACACAACACAAATCATAACATAAAACATAACATAACATAACACAACACAAAACATAAAATAACACAAAATATAACATAACATAACGCAACACAAAACATAACATAACACAACACAAAACATAACACAAAACATAACATAACACAACACAAAACATAACATAACATAACACAACACAAAACATAACATAACATAACACAAAATATAACATAACATAAAACATAACATAACATAACACAAAACATAACATAACACAAAACATAACATAACAGAAAACACAACACATAACATAACACAACACAAAACATAACATAACAATAAACATAACATAACACATAACAAAACATTACATAACACAATACATAACATAACATAACACAACACAAAACATAATATAACACAAAACATAACATAACATAACACAACACAAAACATAACATTACACAAAATATAACATAACATAACACAACACAAAACATAACATAACACAAAACAGAACATAACACAAAACATAACATAACACAACACAAAACATAACATAACACATAACATAACACAACACAAAACATAACATAACATAACACAAAACATAACATAACACAACACATAACATAACACAAAACATAACATAACATAACACAACACAAAACATAACATAACATAACACAAAACATACCATAACATAACTCAACACAAAACATAACACAACATAACATAACACAAAACATAACACAACATAAAACATAACATAACTCAAAACATAACACAAATCAAAACATAACTTAACATAACACAACACAAAACATAATATAACATAACACAATACAAAACATAACATAACACAACACAAAACATAACATAACATAAAACATAACATAACATAACACAAAACATAACATAACATAACACAAAACATAACATAACAAAACACAAAACATAGCATAACACAAAACAAAACATAACACAACACAAAACATAACATAACATAACACAACACAAAACATAACATAACACAAAACATAACATAATATAACACAAAACATAACATAACATAACACAACACAAAACATAACATAACATAACACAACACAAAACATAACATAACATAACACAACACAAAACATAACATAACATAACACAAAACATAACATAACATAACACAAAACATCACATAACACAAAACATAACATAACATAACACAAAACATAGCACAAATCAAAACATAACATAACACAACACAAAACATAAGATAACATAACACAACACAAAACATAACATAACACAGAACATAACATAACACAAAACATAACATAACACAAACATAACATAACACAAAACATAACATAACTAAAAACATAACATAACATAACACAACACAATACATTACATAACACAAAACATAACACAATACAATACATAACACAACACAAAACATAACATAACACAAAACATAACATACCACAAAACATAACATAACACAAAACATAACATAGCACAAAACATAACATAACACAGAACATAACATAACACAAAACATAACATAACATAACACAACACAAAACATAACATAACACAACACAAAACATAACATAACACAACACAAAAAATAACATAACATATCATAACACAACACAAATCATAACATAAAACAAAACATAACATAACATAACACAACACAAAACATAACATAACACAAAATATAACATAACATAACGCAACACAAAACATAACAAAACACAAAACATAACATAACACAAAACATAACATAAGACAACACAAAACATAACACAAAACATAACATAACACAGCACAAAACATAACATAACATAACACAACACAAAACATAACATAACATAACACAAAATATAACATAACATAAAACATAACATAACACTACATAACACAAAACATTACATAACACAAAACATAACATAACACAAAACATAACATAACATAACACAAAACATAAGATAACATAACACAAAACATAACATAACACAAAACATAACATAACACAACACAAAACATACCACAACACAACACAAAACATAACACAGCACAAAACATAACATAACACAATACATAACACAACACAAAACATAACATAACACAGCACAAAACATAACAAAATACATAACATAACACAACACAAAACATAACATAACACATAACATAACACAACACAAAACATAACATAACACAAAACATAACATAACATAACACAAAACATAACATAACATAACACAAAACATAACATATCATAACACAAAACATAACATAACATAACACAACACAAAACATAACATAACACAACACAAAACATAACATAACACAAAACATAACATAACATAACACAACACAAAACATAACATAACATAACACAAAACATAACACAACATAAAACATAACATAATATAACACAAAACATAGCACAAATCAAAACATAACATAACACAAGACAAAACATAACATAACATAACACAACACAAAACATAACATAACATAACACAACACAAAACATAACATAACATAACACAAAACATAACATAACATAACACAGAACATAACAACACAAAACATAACATAACACAAAACATAACATAACACAACACAAAACATAACATAACACAAAACATAACATAACACAACACATAACATAACATAAAACAAAACATAACATAACATAAAACAAAACATAACATAAAATAACACAAAACATAACATAACATAAAACAAAACATAACATAACATAAAACATAACATAACTCAAAACATAACACAAATCAAAACATAACTTAACATAACACAACACAAAACATAACATAACATAACACAATACAAAACATAACATAACACAACACAAAACATAACATAACACAAAACATAACATAACATAACACAAAACATAACATAACATAACACAAAACATAACATAACAAAACACAAAACATAGCATAACACAAAACAAAACATAACACAACACAAAACATAACATAACATAACACAACACAAAACATAACATAACACAAAACATAACATAATATAACACAAAACATAACATAACGTAACACAACACAAAACATAACATAACATAACACAACACAAAACATAACATAACATAACACAACACAAAACATAACATAACATAACACAAAACATAACATAACATAACACAAAACATAACATAACACAAAACATAACATAACACATAACATAACACAACACAAAACATCACATAACACAAAACATAACATAACATAACACAAAACATAGCACAAATCAAAACATAACATAACACAACACAAAACATAACATAACATAACACAACACAAAACATAACATAACACAGAACATAACATAACACAAAACATAACATTACACAAACATAACATAACACAAAACATAACATAACTAAAAACATAACATAACATAACACAACACAATACATTACATAACACAAAACATAACACAATACAAAACATAACACAACACAAAACATAACATAACACAAAACATAACATACCACAAAACATAACATAACACAAAACATAACATAGCACAAAACATAACATAACACAGAACATAACATAACACAAAACATAACATAACATAACACAACACAAAACATAACATAACACAACACAAAACATAACATAACACAACACAAAACATAACATATCATAACACAACACAAATCATAACATAAAATAAAACATGACATAACATAACACAACACAAAACATAACATAACACAAAATATAACATAACATAACGCAACACAAAACATAACAAAACACAAAACATTACATAACACAAAACATAACATAAGACAACACAAAACATAACACAAAACATAACATAACACAGCACAAAACATAACATAACATAACACAACACAAAACATAACATAACATAACACAAAATATAACATAACATAAAACATAACATAACACTACATAACACAAAACATTACATAACACAAAACATAACATAACACAAAACATAACATAACATAACACAAAACATAAGATAACATAACACACAACATAACATAACACAAAACATAACATAACACAACACAAAACATACCACAACACAACACAAAACATAACACAGCACAAAACATAACACAATACATAACATAACACAACACAAAACATAACATAACACATAACATAACACAACACAAAACATAACATAACACAAAACATAACATAACATAACACAAAACATAACATAACATAACACAACACAAAACATAACATATCATAACACAAAACATAACATAACATAACACAACACAAAACATAACATAACACAACACAAAACATAACATAACACAAAACATAACATAACATAACACAACACAAAACATAGCATAACATAACACAAAACATAACACAACATAAAACATAACATAATATAACACAAAACATAGCACAAATCAAAACATAACATAACACAAGACAAAACATAACATAACATAACACAACACAAAACATAACATAACATAACACAACACAAAACATAACATAACATAACACAAAACATAACATAACATAACACAGAACATAACAACACAAAACATAACATAACACAAAACATAACATAACACAACACAAAACATAACATAACACAAAACATAACATAACACAACACATAACATAACATAAAACAAAACATAACATAACATAAAACAAAACATAACATAAAATAACACAAAACATAACATAACATAAAACAAAACATAACATAACATAACATAACACAAAACATAACATAACATAACATTACACAAAACATAACATAACATAACACAAA
Source organism: Tenodera sinensis (assembly GCA_030765045.1). Taxonomy (NCBI): domain Eukaryota; kingdom Metazoa; phylum Arthropoda; class Insecta; order Mantodea; family Mantidae; genus Tenodera; species Tenodera sinensis. The sequence continues at coordinate 210,821 of JAUKNM010000162.1, forward strand.
ACATAACATAACATAACACAAAACATAACATAACATAAAATAACACAAAACATAACATAACATAAGACAAAACATAACTAACATAACATAACATAACACAAAACATAACATTACATAACATAACACAAAACATAACATAACACAACACAAAACATAAAATAACACAAAACATAACATAACACAACACAAAACATAACATAACATAACATTACACAAAACATAACATAACATAACACAAAACATAACATAACATAACACAAAACATAACATTACATAAAATAACACAAAACATAACATAACATAACACAAAACATAACTAACATAACATAACATAACTCAAAGTATAACATTACATAACATAACACAAAACATAACATAACATAACACAAAACATAACATAACACAAAACATAACATAACATAACACAAGACATAACATAACATAACACAAAACATAATACAACATAAAATATAACATAGCATAACATAAGACAAAACATAACACAAATCAAAACATAACATAACATAACACAACACATAACATAACATAACAAAACACAAAAACATAACATAACATAACACAACACAAAACATAACATAACACAAAACATAACATAACACAAAACATAACATAACCTAACACAAAACATAACATAACATAACACAAAACATAACATAACATAACACAAAACATAACATAACATAACATAACGCAAAACATAACATAACATAACACAAAACATAACACAACATAACACAAAATATAACATAACACAACACAAAACATAACATAACACAACACAAAACATAACATAACATAACATAACACAACACAAAGCATAACATAACATAACACAACACAAAACATAACATAACATAACACAACACAAAACATAACATAACACAACGCAAAACATAACATAACATAACACAAGACATAACATAACATAACATAAAACATAACATAACACAAAACATGACATAACACTAAACATAACATAACATAACACAGAACATAACATAACACAAAACATAACATAACATAACATAACACAACACAAAACATAACATAACACAACGCAAAACATAACATAACGCAACACAAAATATAACATAACATATCATAACACAACACAAATCATAACATAAAACAAAACATAACATAACATAACACAACACAAATCATAACATAAAACAAAACATAACATAACATAACGCAACACAAAACAACATAACACAAAACATAACATAACACAAAACATAACATAACACAACACAAAACATAACACAAAACATAACATAACACAACACAAAACATAACATAACATAACACAAAACATAACATAACATAACACATAGTATAACATAACACAAAACATAACATAACACAAAACATAACATAACACAAAACTTAACATAACACATAAGATAACACAACACAAAACATAACATAACAAAAAAACATAACATAACATAACACATAACAAAACATAACATAACACAATACATAACATAACATAACACAACACAAAACATAATATAACACAAAACATAACATAACATAACCTAACATAACACAACACAAAACATAACATTACACAAAATATAACATAACATAACACAACACAAAACATAACTTAACACCAAACAGAACATAACACAAAACATAACATAACACAACACAAAACATAACATAACACATAACATAACACAACACAAAACATAACATAACATAACATAACATAACATAACACAAAACATAACATAACACAACACATAACATAACACAAAACATAACATACAATGAAAATGTTTATGTTTTGATGTACATTTCTTGTATATACAATGAAAAGGTGTATGTTGTGATGTACATTTCTGGTATATACAGTGAAAATGTGTATGTTTTGATGTACTTTCTGGAATATACAATGAAAATGTGTATGATTTGATGTACATTTCTTGAATGTACACTGCAAATGTGTATGTTTTGATATACATTTCTTGTATATACAATGAAAGTGTGTATGTTTTGATGTACATTACTTGTATTTACAATCAAAATGCGTAGCTTTTGATGTGCATTACTTGTATTTACAATGAAAATGTGTATGTTTTGATGTACATTACTTGAGTGTACACTGAAAATGTGTAGTTTTTGAAGTACATTTCTTATATTTACAATGAAAGTGTGTATGTTTTGATGTACATTACTTGAGTGTACACTGAAAATGTGTAGTTTTTGAAGTATATTACTTGAGTGTGCACTGAAAATGTGTAGTTTTTGATGTACATTACTTGTATTTACAATGAAAATGTGTATGTTTTGATGTACATTACTTGAGTGTACACTGAAAATGTGTAGTTTTTGAGGTACATTTCTTGTATTTACAATGAAAATGTGTATGTTTTGATGTACATTACTTGAGTGTACACTGAAAATGTGTAGTTTTTGAAGTATATTACTTGAGTGTACACTGAAAATGTGTAGTTTTTGATGTACATTACTTGTATTTACAATGAAAATGTGTATGTTTTGATGTACATTACTTGAGTGTACACTGAAAATGTGTAGTTTTTGAAGTATATTACTTGAGTGTACACTGAAAATGTGTAGTTTTTGATGTACATTACTTGTATTTACAATGAAAATGTGTAGTTTTTGATGTACATTACTTGAGTGTACACTGAAAATGTGTAGTTTTTGATGTACATTACTTGAGTGTACACTGAAAATGTGTATGTTTTTGATGTATATTACTTGAGTGTACACTGAAAATGTGTAGTTTTTGAAGTACATTCCTTGAGTGTACACTGAAAATGTGTATGTTTTTGATGTATATTACTTGAGTGTACACTGAAAATGTGTAGTTTTTGATGTACATTACTTGAGTGTACACTGAAAATGTGTAGTTTTTGATGTACATTACTTGAGTGTACACTGAAAATGTGTATGTTTTTGATGTATATTACTTGAGTGTACACTGAAAATGTGTAGTTTTTGATGTACATTACTTGAGTGTACACTGAAAATGTGTAGTTTTTCAAGTACATTCCTTGAGTGTACACTGAAAATGTGTAGTTTTTGATGTACATTACTTGAGTGTACATTGAAAATGTGTAGTTTTTGAAGTACATTCCTTGAGTGTACACTGAAAATGTGTATGTTTTTGATGTATATTACTTGAGTGTACACTGAAAATGTGTAGTTTTTGATGTACATTACTTGAGTGTACACTGAAAATGTGTAGTTTTTCAAGTACATTCCTTGAGTGTACACTGAAAATGTGTAGTTTTTGATGTACATTACTTGAGTGTACATTGAAAATGTGTAGTTTTTGAAGTACATTCCTTGAGTGTACACTGAAAATGTGTATGTTTTTGATGTATATTACTTGAGTGTACACTGAAAATGTGTAGTTTTTGATGTACATTACTTGAGTGTACACTGAAAATGTGTAGTTTTTGAAGTACATTCATTGAGTGTACACTGAAAATGTGTATGTTTTTGATGTATATTACTTGAGTGTACACTGAAAATGTGTAGTTTTTGATGTATATTACTTGAGTGTACACTGAAAATGTGTAGTTTTTGATGTACATTTCTTGAATGTACACTGAAAATGTGTAGTTTTTGATGTATATTACTTGAGTGTACACTGAAAATGTGTAGTTTTTGATGTACATTACTTGAGTGTACACTGAAAATGTGTAGTTTTTCAAGTACATTCCTTGAGTGTACACTGAAAATGTTTAGTTTTTGAAGTACATTACTTGAGTGTACACTGAAAATGTGTAGTTTTTGATGTACATTACTTGAGTGTACACTGAAAATGTGTAGTTTTTGAAGTATATTACTTGAGTGTACACTGAAAATGTGTAGTTTTTGATGTACATTACTTGAGTGTACACTGAAAATGTGTAGTTTTTGATGTATATTACTTGAGTGTACACTGAAAATGTGTAGTTTTTGAAGTATATTACTTGAGTGTACACTGAAAATGTGTAGTTTTTGATGTACATTACTTGAGTGTACACTGAAAATGTGTGGTTTTTGATGTACATTACTTGAGTGTACACTGAAAATGTTTAGTTTTTGAAGTACATTACTTGAGTGTACACTGAAAATGTGTAGTTTTTGATGTATATTACTTGAGTGTACACTGAAAATGTGTAGTTTTTGAAGTACATTCCTTGAGTGTACACTGAAAATGTGTATGTTTTTGATGTATATTACTTGAGTGTACACTGAAAATGTGTGGTTTTTGATGTACATTACTTGAGTGTACACTGAAAATGTGTAGTTTTTGAAGTACATTCCTTGAGTGTACACTGAAAATGTGTATGCTTTTGATGTATATTACTTGAATGTACACTGAAAATGTGTAGTTTTTGAAGTACATTCCTTGAGTGTACACTGAAAATGTGTAGTTTTTGATGTATATTACTTGAGTGTACACTGAAAATGTGTAGTTTTTGATGTACATTTCTTGAATGTACACTGAAAATGTGTATGTTTTTGATGTATATTACTTGAGTGTACACTGAAAATGTGTAGTTTTTGAAGTACATTACTTGAGTGTACACTGAAAATGTGTAGTTTTTGAAGTACATTCCTTGAGTGTACACTGAAAATGTGTATGTTTTTGATGTATATTACTTGAGTGTACACTGAAAATGTGTAGTTTTTGATGTACATTACTTGAGTGTACACTGAAAATGTGTAGTTATTGAAGTACATTCCTTGAGGGTACACTGAAAATGTGTAGTTTTTGATGTACATTACTTGAGTGTACACTGAAAATGTGTAGTTTTTGATGTATATTACTTGAGTGTACACTGAAAATGTGTAGTTTTTGATGTATATTACTTGAGTGTACACTGAAAATGTGTAGTTTTTGAAGTACATTACTTAAGTGTACACTGAAAATGTTTAGTTTTTGAAGTACATTCCTTGAGTGTACACTGAAAATGTGTATGTTTTTGATGTATATTACTTGAGTGTACACTGAAAATGTGTAGTTTTTGAAGTACATTACTTGAGTGTACACTGAAAATGTGTAGTTTTTGATGTACATTACTTGAGTGTACACTGAAAATGTGTAGTTTTTGATGTACATTACTTGAGTGTACACTGAAAATGTGTAGTTTTTGATGTACATTACTTGAGTGTACACTGAAAATGTGTAGTTTTTGATGTACATTACTTGAGTGTACACTGAAAATGTGTAGTTTTTGATGTATATTACTTGAGTGTACACTGAAAATGTGTAGTTTTTGATGTACATTACTTGAGTGTACACTGAAAATGTGTAGTTTTTGATGTACATTACTTGAGTGTACACTGAAAATGTGTAGTTTTTGATGTATATTACTTGAGTGTACACTGAAAATGTGTAGTTTTTGATGTACATTACTTGAGTGTACACTGAAAATGTGTAGTTTTTGATGTACATTACTTGAGTGTACACTGAAAATGTGTAGTTTTTGATGTATATTACTTGAGTGTACACTGAAAATGTGTAGTTTTTGATGTATATTACTTGAGTGTACACTGAAAATGTGTAGTTTTTGATGTATATTACTTGAGTGTACACTGAAAATGTGTAGTTTTTGATGTACATTACTTGAGTGTACACTGAAAATGTGTAGTTTTTGATGTACATTACTTGTATTTACAATGAAAATGTGTAGTTTTTGATGTACATTACTTGTATTTACAATGAAAATGTGTAGTTTTTGATGTACATTACTTGAGTGTACACTGAAAATGTGTAGTTTTTGATGTACATTACTTGAGTGTACACTGAAAATGTGTAGTTTTTGATGTACATTACTTGAGTGTACACTGAAAATGTGTAGTTTTTGATGTACATTACTTGAGTGTACACTGAAAATGTGTAGTTTTTGATGTACATTACTTGAGTGTACACTGAAAATGTGTAGTTTTTGATGTACATTACTTGTATTTACAATGAAAATGTGTAGTTTTTGATGTACATTACTTGTATTTACAATGAAAATGTGTAGTTTTTGATGTACATTACTTGAGTGTACACTGAAAATGTGTAGTTTTTGATGTACATTACTTGAGTGTACACTGAAAATGTGTAGTTTTTGATGTACATTACTTGAGTGTACACTGAAAATGTGTAGTTTTTGATGTACATTACTTGAGTGTACACTGAAAATGTGTAGTTTTTGATGTACATTACTTGAGTGTACACTGAAAATGTGTAGTTTTTGATGTACATTACTTGAATGTACACTGAAAATGTGTAGTTTTTGATGTACATTACTTGAGTGTACACTGAAAATGTGTAGTTTTTGATGTACATTACTTGAGTGTACACTGAAAATGTGTAGTTTTTGATGTACATTACTTGTATTTACAATGAAAATGTGTAGTTTTTGATGTACATTACTTGAGTGTACACTGAAAATGTGTAGTTTTTGATGTACATTACTTGAGTGTACACTGAAAATGTGTAGTTTTTGATGTACATTACTTGAGTGTACACTGAAAATGTGTAGTTTTTGATGTACATTACTTGAGTGTACACTGAAAATGTGTAGTTTTTGATGTACATTACTTGAGTGTACACTGAAAATGTGTAGTTTTTGATGTACATTACTTGTATTTACAATGAAAATGTGTAGTTTTTGATGTACATTACTTGAGTGTACACTGAAAATGTGTAGTTTTTGATGTACATTACTTGAGTGTACACTGAAAATGTGTAGTTTTTGATGTACATTACTTGAGTCTACACTGAAAATGTGTAGTTTTTGATGTACATTACTTGAGTGTACACTGAAAATGTGTAGTTTTTGATGTACATTACTTGAGTGTACACTGAAAATGTGTAGTTTTTGATGTACATTACTTGAGTGTACACTGAAAATGTGTAGTTTTTGATGTACATTACTTGAGTGTACACTGAAAATGTGTAGTTTTTGATGTATATTACTTGAGTGTACACTGAAAATGTGTAGTTTTTGATGTACATTACTTGAGTGTACACTGAAAATGTGTAGTTTTTGATGTACATTACTTGAGTGTACACTGAAAATGTGTAGTTTTTGATGTACATTACTTGAGTGTACACTGAAAATGTGTAGTTTTTGATGTACATTACTTGAGTGTACACTGAAAATGTGTAGTTTTTGATGTACATTACTTGAGTGTACACTGAAAATGTGTAGTTTTTGATGTACATTACTTGAGTGTACACTGAAAATGTGTAGTTTTTGATGTATATTACTTGAGTGTACACTGAAAATGTGTAGTTTTTGATGTACATTACTTGAGTGTACACTGAAAATGTGTAGTTTTTGATGTACATTACTTGAGTGTACACTGAAAATGTGTAGTTTTTGATGTATATTACTTGAGTGTGCACTGAAAATGTGTAGTTTTGGATGTATATTACTTGAGTGTACACTGAAAATGTGTAGTTTTTGATGTACATTACTTGAGTGTACACTGAAAATGTGTAGTTTTTGATGTACATTACTTGTATTTACACTGAAAATGTGTAGTTTTTGATGTATATTACTTGAGTGTACACTGAAAATGTGTAGTTTTTGATGTACATTACTTGAGTGTACACTGAAAATGTGTAGCTTTTGATGTACATTTCTTGAATGTACACTGAAAATGTGTAGTTTTGGATGTACATTACTTGAGTGTACACTGAAAATGTGTAGTTTTTGAAGTACATTCCTTGAGTGTACACTGAAAATGTGTAGTTTTTTATGTATATTACTTGAGTGTACACTGAAAATGTGTGTTTTTGATGTACATTACTTGAGTGTACACTGAAAATGTGTAGCTTTTGATGTACATTTCTTGAATGTACACTGAAAATGTGTAGTTTTTGATGTACATTTCTTGAATGTACACTGAAAATGTGTAGTTTTTGATGTACATTACTTGAGTGTACACTGAAAATGTGTAGTTTTCGATGTACATTACTTGAGTGTACACTGAAAATGTGTAGTTTTTGATGTACATTACTTGAGTGTACACTGAAAATGTGTAGTTTTTGATGTATATTACTTGAGTGTACACTGAAAATGTGTAGTTTTGGATGTATATTACTTGAGTGTACACTGAAAATGTGTAGTTTTTGATGTACATTACTTGAGTGTACACTGAAAATGTGTAGCTTTGATGTACATTACTTGTATTTACAATGAAAATGTGTAGTTTTTGATGTACATTACTTGAGTGTACACTGAAAATGTGTAGTTTTTGATGTACATTACTTGAGTGTACACTGAAAATGTGTAGTTTTTGATGTACATTACTTGAGTGTACACTGAAAATGTGTAGTTTTTGATGTACATTACTTGAGTGTACACTGAAAATGTGTAGTTTTTGATGTATATTACTTGAGTGTACACTGAAAATGTGTAGTTTTGGATGTATATTACTTGAGTGTACACTGAAAATGTGTAGTTTTTGATGTACATTACTTGTATTTACAATGAAAATGTGTAGTTTTTGATGTACATTACTTGTATTTACAATGAAAATGTGTAGTTTTTGATGTATATTACTTGAGTGTACACTGAAAATGTGTAGCTTTGATGTACATTACTTGTATTTACAATGAAAATGTGTAGTTTTGGATGTATATTACTTGAGTGTACACTGAAAATGTGTAGCTTTGATGTACATTACTTGTATTTACAATGAAAATGTGTAGTTTTTGATGTATATTACTTGAGTGTACACTGAAAATGTGTAGTTTTTGATGTACATTACTTGAGTGTACACTGAAAATGTGTAGTTTTTGATGTACATTACTTGAGTGTACACTGAAAATGTGTAGTTTTTGATGTACATTACTTGAGTGTACACTGAAAATGTGTAGTTTTTGATGTACATTACTTGAGTGTACACTGAAAATGTGTAGTTTTTGATGTACATTACTTGAGTGTACACTGAAAATGTGTAGTTTTTGATGTACATTACTTGAGTGTACACTGAAAATGTGTAGTTTTTGATGTATATTACTTGAGTGTACACTGAAAATGTGTAGTTTTGGATGTATATTACTTGAGTGTACACTGAAAATGTGTAGTTTTTGATGTACATTACTTGAGTGTACACTGAAAATGTGTAGTTTTTGATGTACATTACTTGTATTTACAATGAAAATGTGTAGTTTTTGATGTACATTACTTGAGTGTACACTGAAAATGTGTAGTTTTTGATGTACATTACTTGAGTGTACACTGAAAATGTGTAGTTTTTGATGTACATTACTTGAGTGTACACTGAAAATGTGTAGTTTTTGATGTACATTACTTGAGTGTACACTGAAAATGTGTAGTTTTTGATGTATATTACTTGAGTGTACACTGAAAATGTGTAGTTTTGGATGTATATTACTTGAGTGTACACTGAAAATGTGTAGTTTTTGATGTACATTACTTGAGTGTACACTGAAAATGTGTAGTTTTTGATGTACATTACTTGTATTTACAATGAAAATGTGTAGTTTTTGATGTACATTACTTGAGTGTACACTGAAAATGTGTAGTTTTTGATGTACATTACTTGAGTGTACACTGAAAATGTGTAGTTTTTGATGTACATTACTTGAGTGTACACTGAAAATGTGTAGTTTTTGATGTACATTACTTGAGTGTACACTGAAAATGTGTAGCTTTTGATGTACATTACTTGAGTGTACACTGAAAATGTGTAGCTTTTGATGTACATTACTTGAGTGTACACTGAAAATGTGTAGTTTTTGATGTACATTACTTGAGTGTACACTGAAAATGTGTAGTTTTTGATGTACATTACTTGAGTGTACACTGAAAATGTGTAGTTTTTGATGTACATTACTTGAGTGTACACTGAAAATGTGTAGTTTTTGATGTATATTACTTGAGTGTACACTGAAAATGTGTAGTTTTTGATGTACATTACTTGAGTGTACACTGAAAATGTGTAGTTTTTGATGTACATTACTTGAGTGTACACTGAAAATGTGTAGTTTTTGATGTATATTACTTGAGTGTACACTGAAAATGTGTAGTTTTTGATGTACATTACTTGAGTGTACACTGAAAATGTGTAGTTTTTGATGTACATTACTTGAGTGTACACTGAAAATGTGTAGTTTTTGATGTATATTACTTGAGTGTACACTGAAAATGTGTAGTTTTTGATGTATATTACTTGAGTGTACACTGAAAATGTGTAGTTTTTGATGTATATTACTTGAGTGTACACTGAAAATGTGTAGCTTTTGATGTACATTACTTGAGTGTACACTGAAAATGTGTAGTTTTTGATGTATATTACTTGAGTGTACACTGAAAATGTGTAGTTTTTGATGTATATTACTTGAGTGTACACTGAAAATGTGTAGCTTTTGATGTATATTACTTGAGTGTACACTGAAAATGTGTAGTTTTTGATGTATATTACTTGAGTGTACACTGAAAATGTGTAGTTTTTGATGTATATTACTTGAGTGTACACTGAAAATGTGTAGCTTTTGATGTATATTACTTGAGTGTACACTGAAAATGTGTAGTTTTTGATGTATATTACTTGAGTGTACACTGAAAATGTGTAGTTTTTGATGTACATTACTTGAGTGTACACTGAAAATGTGTAGCTTTTGATGTACATTACTTGAGTGTACACTGAAAATGTGTAGTTTTTGATGTATATTACTTGAGTGTACACTGAAAATGTGTAGTTTTTGATGTATATTACTTGAGTGTACACTGAAAATGTGTAGCTTTTGATGTACATTACTTGAGTGTACACTGAAAATGTGTAGTTTTTGATGTATATTACTTGAGTGTACACTGAAAATGTGTAGTTTTTGATGTATATTACTTGAGTGTACACTGAAAATGTGTAGCTTTTGATGTATATTACTTGAGTGTACACTGAAAATGTGTAGTTTTTGATGTATATTACTTGAGTGTACACTGAAAATGTGTAGTTTTTGATGTATATTACTTGAGTGTACACTGAAAATGTGTAGCTTTTGATGTATATTACTTGAGTGTACACTGAAAATGTGTAGTTTTTGATGTATATTACTTGAGTGTACACTGAAAATGTGTAGTTTTTGATGTATATTACTTGAGTGTACACTGAAAATGTGTAGTTTTTGATGTATATTACTTGAGTGTACACTGAAAATGTGTAGTTTTTGATGTATATTACTTGAGTGTACACTGAAAATGTGTAGTTTTTGATGTACATTACTTGAGTGTACACTGAAAATGTGTAGTTTTTGATGTACATTACTTGAGTGTACACTGAAAATGTGTAGTTTTTGAAGTACATTCCTTGAGTGTACACTGAAAATGTGTAGTTTTTGATGTACATTACTTGAGTGTACACTGAAAATGTGTAGCTTTTGATGTACATTACTTGAGTGTACACTGAAAATGTGTAGTTTTTGATGTACATTACTTGAGTGTACACTGAAAATGTGTAGTTTTTGATGTACATTACTTCAGTGTACACTGAAAATGTGTAGTTTTTGATGTACATTACTTGAGTGTACACTGAAAATGTGTAGTTTTTGATGTATATTACTTGAGTGTACACTGAAAATGTGTAGTTTTTGATGTACATTACTTGAGTGTACACTGAAAATGTGTAGTTTTTGATGTACATTACTTGAGTGTACACTGAAAATGTGTAGTTTTTGATGTACATTACTTGAGTGTACACTGAAAATGTGTAGTTTTTGATGTACATTACTTGAGTGTACACTGAAAATGTGTAGTTTTTGATGTACATTACTTGAGTGTACACTGAAAATGTGTAGTTTTTGATGTATATTACTTGAGTGTACACTGAAAATGTGTAGTTTTTGATGTATATTACTTGAGTGTACACTGAAAATGTGTAGTTTTTGATGTACATTACTTGAGTGTACACTGAAAATGTGTAGTTTTTGATGTATATTACTTGAGTGTACACTGAAAATGTGTAGTTTTTGATGTATATTACTTGAGTGTACACTGAAAATGTGTAGTTTTTAGAGTACATTCCTTGAGTGTACACTGAAAATGTTTAGTTTTTGAAGTACATTACTTGAGTGTACACTGAAAATTTGTAGTTTTTGAAGTACATTCCTTGAGTGTACACTGAAAATGTGTATGTTTTTGATGTATATTACTTGAGTGTACACTGAAAATGTGTATGTTTTTGATGTATATTACTTGAGTGTACACTGAAAATGTGTAGTTTTTAGAGTACATTCCTTGAGTGTACACTGAAAATGTTTAGTTTTTGAAGTACATTACTTGAGTGTACACTGAAAATTTGTAGTTTTTGAAGTACATTCCTTGAGTGTACACTGAAAATGTGTATGTTTTTGATGTATATTACTTGAGTGTACACTGAAAATGTGTAGTTTTTGATGTATATTACTTGAGTGTACACTGAAAATGTGTAGTTTTTGATGTATATTACTTGAGTGTACACTGAAAATGTGTAGTTTTTAGAGTACATTCCTTGAGTGTACACTGAAAATGTTTAGTTTTTGAAGTACATTACTTGAGTGTACACTGAAAATTTGTAGTTTTTGAAGTACATTCCTTGAGTGTACACTGAAAATGTGTATGTTTTTGATGTATATTACTTGAGTGTACACTGAAAATGTGTAGTTTTTGATGTATATTACTTGAGTGTACACTGAAAATGTGTAGTTTTTGATGTATATTACTTGAGTGTACACTGAAAATGTGTAGTTTTTGATGTATATTACTTGAGTGTACACTGAAAATGTGTAGTTTTTGATGTATATTACTTGAGTGTACACTGAAAATGTGTAGTTTTTAGAGTACATTCCTTGAGTGTACACTGAAAATGTTTAGTTTTTGAAGTACATTACTTGAGTGTACACTGAAAATTTGTAGTTTTTGAAGTACATTCCTTGAGTGTACACTGAAAATGTGTATGTTTTTGATGTACATTACTTGAGTGTACACTGAAAATGTGTAGTTTTTGATGTACATTACTTGAGTGTACACTGAAAATGTGTAGTTTTTGATGTACATTACTTGAGTGTACACTGAAAATGTGTAGTTTTTGATGTACATTACTTGAGTGTACACTGAAAATGTGTAGTTTTTGATGTATATTACTTGAGTGTACACTGAAAATGTGTAGTTTTTGATGTATATTACTTGAGTGTACACTGAAAATGTGTAGTTTTTGATGTACATTACTTGAGTGTACACTGAAAATGTGTAGTTTTTGATGTATATTACTTGAGTGTACACTGAAAATGTGTAGTTTTTGATGTACATTACTTGAGTGTACACTGAAAATGTGTAGTTTTTGATGTATATTACTTGAGTGTACACTGAAAATGTGTAGTTTTTGATGTATATTACTTGAGTGTACACTGAAAATGTGTAGTTTTTGATGTATATTACTTGAGTGTACACTGAAAATGTGTAGTTTTTAGAGTACATTCCTTGAGTGTACACTGAAAATGTTTAGTTTTTGAAGTACATTACTTGAGTGTACACTGAAAATTTGTAGTTTTTGAAGTACATTCCTTGAGTGTACACTGAAAATGTGTATGTTTTGATGTATATTACTTGAGTGTACACTGAAAATGTGTAGTTTTTGATGTACATTACTTGAGTGTACACTGAAAATGTGTAGTTTTTGATGTACATTACTTGAGTGTACACTGAAAATGTGTATGTTTTGATGTATATTACTTCAGTGTACACTGAAAATGTGTAGTTTTTGGTGTACATTACTTGAGTGTACACTGAAAATGTGTATGCTTTTGATGTATATTACTTGAGTGTACACTGAAAATGTGTAGTTTTTGATGTACATTACTTGAGTGTACACTGAAAATGTGTAGTTTTTGATGTATATTACTTGAGTGTACACTGAAAATGTGTATGCTTTGATGTATATTACTTGAGTGTACACTGAAAATGTGTATGTTTTTGATGTATATTACTTGAGTGTACACTGAAAATGTGTAGTTTTTGAAGTACATTACTTGAGTGTACACTGAAAATCTGTAGTTTTTGAAGTACATTCCTTGAGTGTACACTGAAAATGTGTATGTTTTTGATGTATATTACTTGAGTGTACACTGAAAATGTGTAGTTTTTGATGTACATTACTTGAGTGTACACTGAAAATGTGTAGTTTTTCAAGTACATTCCTTGAGTGTACACTGAAAATGTTTAGTTTTTGAAGTACATTACTTGAGTGTACACTGAAAATGTGTAGTTTTTGATGTACATTACTTGAGTGTACACTGAAAATGTGTAGCTTTTGATGTACATTTCTTGAATGTACACTGAAAATGTGTAGTTTTGGATGTACATTACTTGAGTGTACACTGAAAATGTGTAGTTTTTGAAGTACATTCCTTGAGTGTACACTGAAAATGTGTAGTTTTTTATGTATATTACTTGAGTGTACACTGAAAATGTGTGTTTTTGATGTACATTACTTGAGTGTACACTGAAAATGTGTAGCTTTTGATGTACATTTCTTGAATGTACACTGAAAATGTGTAGTTTTTGATGTACATTTCTTGAATGTACACTGAAAATGTGTAGTTTTTGATGTACATTACTTGAGTGTACACTGAAAATGTGTAGTTTTCGATGTACATTACTTGAGTGTACACTGAAAATGTGTAGTTTTTGATGTACATTACTTGAGTGTACACTGAAAATGTGTAGTTTTTGATGTATATTACTTGAGTGTACACTGAAAATGTGTAGTTTTGGATGTATATTACTTGAGTGTACACTGAAAATGTGTAGTTTTTGATGTACATTACTTGAGTGTACACTGAAAATGTGTAGCTTTGATGTACATTACTTGTATTTACAATGAAAATGTGTAGTTTTTGATGTACATTACTTGAGTGTACACTGAAAATGTGTAGTTTTTGATGTACATTACTTGAGTGTACACTGAAAATGTGTAGTTTTTGATGTACATTACTTGAGTGTACACTGAAAATGTGTAGTTTTTGATGTACATTACTTGAGTGTACACTGAAAATGTGTAGTTTTTGATGTATATTACTTGAGTGTACACTGAAAATGTGTAGTTTTGGATGTATATTACTTGAGTGTACACTGAAAATGTGTAGTTTTTGATGTACATTACTTGTATTTACAATGAAAATGTGTAGTTTTTGATGTACATTACTTGTATTTACAATGAAAATGTGTAGTTTTTGATGTATATTACTTGAGTGTACACTGAAAATGTGTAGCTTTGATGTACATTACTTGTATTTACAATGAAAATGTGTAGTTTTGGATGTATATTACTTGAGTGTACACTGAAAATGTGTAGCTTTGATGTACATTACTTGTATTTACAATGAAAATGTGTAGTTTTTGATGTATATTACTTGAGTGTACACTGAAAATGTGTAGTTTTTGATGTACATTACTTGAGTGTACACTGAAAATGTGTAGTTTTTGATGTACATTACTTGAGTGTACACTGAAAATGTGTAGTTTTTGATGTACATTACTTGAGTGTACACTGAAAATGTGTAGTTTTTGATGTACATTACTTGAGTGTACACTGAAAATGTGTAGTTTTTGATGTACATTACTTGAGTGTACACTGAAAATGTGTAGTTTTTGATGTACATTACTTGAGTGTACACTGAAAATGTGTAGTTTTTGATGTATATTACTTGAGTGTACACTGAAAATGTGTAGTTTTGGATGTATATTACTTGAGTGTACACTGAAAATGTGTAGTTTTTGATGTACATTACTTGAGTGTACACTGAAAATGTGTAGTTTTTGATGTACATTACTTGTATTTACAATGAAAATGTGTAGTTTTTGATGTACATTACTTGAGTGTACACTGAAAATGTGTAGTTTTTGATGTACATTACTTGAGTGTACACTGAAAATGTGTAGTTTTTGATGTACATTACTTGAGTGTACACTGAAAATGTGTAGTTTTTGATGTACATTACTTGAGTGTACACTGAAAATGTGTAGTTTTTGATGTATATTACTTGAGTGTACACTGAAAATGTGTAGTTTTGGATGTATATTACTTGAGTGTACACTGAAAATGTGTAGTTTTTGATGTACATTACTTGAGTGTACACTGAAAATGTGTAGTTTTTGATGTACATTACTTGTATTTACAATGAAAATGTGTAGTTTTTGATGTACATTACTTGAGTGTACACTGAAAATGTGTAGTTTTTGATGTACATTACTTGAGTGTACACTGAAAATGTGTAGTTTTTGATGTACATTACTTGAGTGTACACTGAAAATGTGTAGTTTTTGATGTACATTACTTGAGTGTACACTGAAAATGTGTAGCTTTTGATGTACATTACTTGAGTGTACACTGAAAATGTGTAGCTTTTGATGTACATTACTTGAGTGTACACTGAAAATGTGTAGTTTTTGATGTACATTACTTGAGTGTACACTGAAAATGTGTAGTTTTTGATGTACATTACTTGAGTGTACACTGAAAATGTGTAGTTTTTGATGTACATTACTTGAGTGTACACTGAAAATGTGTAGTTTTTGATGTATATTACTTGAGTGTACACTGAAAATGTGTAGTTTTTGATGTACATTACTTGAGTGTACACTGAAAATGTGTAGTTTTTGATGTACATTACTTGAGTGTACACTGAAAATGTGTAGTTTTTGATGTATATTACTTGAGTGTACACTGAAAATGTGTAGTTTTTGATGTACATTACTTGAGTGTACACTGAAAATGTGTAGTTTTTGATGTACATTACTTGAGTGTACACTGAAAATGTGTAGTTTTTGATGTATATTACTTGAGTGTACACTGAAAATGTGTAGTTTTTGATGTATATTACTTGAGTGTACACTGAAAATGTGTAGTTTTTGATGTATATTACTTGAGTGTACACTGAAAATGTGTAGCTTTTGATGTACATTACTTGAGTGTACACTGAAAATGTGTAGTTTTTGATGTATATTACTTGAGTGTACACTGAAAATGTGTAGTTTTTGATGTATATTACTTGAGTGTACACTGAAAATGTGTAGCTTTTGATGTATATTACTTGAGTGTACACTGAAAATGTGTAGTTTTTGATGTATATTACTTGAGTGTACACTGAAAATGTGTAGTTTTTGATGTATATTACTTGAGTGTACACTGAAAATGTGTAGCTTTTGATGTATATTACTTGAGTGTACACTGAAAATGTGTAGTTTTTGATGTATATTACTTGAGTGTACACTGAAAATGTGTAGTTTTTGATGTACATTACTTGAGTGTACACTGAAAATGTGTAGCTTTTGATGTACATTACTTGAGTGTACACTGAAAATGTGTAGTTTTTGATGTATATTACTTGAGTGTACACTGAAAATGTGTAGTTTTTGATGTATATTACTTGAGTGTACACTGAAAATGTGTAGCTTTTGATGTACATTACTTGAGTGTACACTGAAAATGTGTAGTTTTTGATGTATATTACTTGAGTGTACACTGAAAATGTGTAGTTTTTGATGTATATTACTTGAGTGTACACTGAAAATGTGTAGCTTTTGATGTATATTACTTGAGTGTACACTGAAAATGTGTAGTTTTTGATGTATATTACTTGAGTGTACACTGAAAATGTGTAGTTTTTGATGTATATTACTTGAGTGTACACTGAAAATGTGTAGCTTTTGATGTATATTACTTGAGTGTACACTGAAAATGTGTAGTTTTTGATGTATATTACTTGAGTGTACACTGAAAATGTGTAGTTTTTGATGTATATTACTTGAGTGTACACTGAAAATGTGTAGTTTTTGATGTATATTACTTGAGTGTACACTGAAAATGTGTAGTTTTTGATGTATATTACTTGAGTGTACACTGAAAATGTGTAGTTTTTGATGTACATTACTTGAGTGTACACTGAAAATGTGTAGTTTTTGATGTACATTACTTGAGTGTACACTGAAAATGTGTAGTTTTTGAAGTACATTCCTTGAGTGTACACTGAAAATGTGTAGTTTTTGATGTACATTACTTGAGTGTACACTGAAAATGTGTAGCTTTTGATGTACATTACTTGAGTGTACACTGAAAATGTGTAGTTTTTGATGTACATTACTTGAGTGTACACTGAAAATGTGTAGTTTTTGATGTACATTACTTCAGTGTACACTGAAAATGTGTAGTTTTTGATGTACATTACTTGAGTGTACACTGAAAATGTGTAGTTTTTGATGTATATTACTTGAGTGTACACTGAAAATGTGTAGTTTTTGATGTACATTACTTGAGTGTACACTGAAAATGTGTAGTTTTTGATGTACATTACTTGAGTGTACACTGAAAATGTGTAGTTTTTGATGTACATTACTTGAGTGTACACTGAAAATGTGTAGTTTTTGATGTACATTACTTGAGTGTACACTGAAAATGTGTAGTTTTTGATGTACATTACTTGAGTGTACACTGAAAATGTGTAGTTTTTGATGTATATTACTTGAGTGTACACTGAAAATGTGTAGTTTTTGATGTATATTACTTGAGTGTACACTGAAAATGTGTAGTTTTTGATGTACATTACTTGAGTGTACACTGAAAATGTGTAGTTTTTGATGTATATTACTTGAGTGTACACTGAAAATGTGTAGTTTTTGATGTATATTACTTGAGTGTACACTGAAAATGTGTAGTTTTTAGAGTACATTCCTTGAGTGTACACTGAAAATGTTTAGTTTTTGAAGTACATTACTTGAGTGTACACTGAAAATTTGTAGTTTTTGAAGTACATTCCTTGAGTGTACACTGAAAATGTGTATGTTTTTGATGTATATTACTTGAGTGTACACTGAAAATGTGTATGTTTTTGATGTATATTACTTGAGTGTACACTGAAAATGTGTAGTTTTTAGAGTACATTCCTTGAGTGTACACTGAAAATGTTTAGTTTTTGAAGTACATTACTTGAGTGTACACTGAAAATTTGTAGTTTTTGAAGTACATTCCTTGAGTGTACACTGAAAATGTGTATGTTTTTGATGTATATTACTTGAGTGTACACTGAAAATGTGTAGTTTTTGATGTATATTACTTGAGTGTACACTGAAAATGTGTAGTTTTTGATGTATATTACTTGAGTGTACACTGAAAATGTGTAGTTTTTAGAGTACATTCCTTGAGTGTACACTGAAAATGTTTAGTTTTTGAAGTACATTACTTGAGTGTACACTGAAAATTTGTAGTTTTTGAAGTACATTCCTTGAGTGTACACTGAAAATGTGTATGTTTTTGATGTATATTACTTGAGTGTACACTGAAAATGTGTAGTTTTTGATGTATATTACTTGAGTGTACACTGAAAATGTGTAGTTTTTGATGTATATTACTTGAGTGTACACTGAAAATGTGTAGTTTTTGATGTATATTACTTGAGTGTACACTGAAAATGTGTAGTTTTTGATGTATATTACTTGAGTGTACACTGAAAATGTGTAGTTTTTAGAGTACATTCCTTGAGTGTACACTGAAAATGTTTAGTTTTTGAAGTACATTACTTGAGTGTACACTGAAAATTTGTAGTTTTTGAAGTACATTCCTTGAGTGTACACTGAAAATGTGTATGTTTTTGATGTACATTACTTGAGTGTACACTGAAAATGTGTAGTTTTTGATGTACATTACTTGAGTGTACACTGAAAATGTGTAGTTTTTGATGTACATTACTTGAGTGTACACTGAAAATGTGTAGTTTTTGATGTACATTACTTGAGTGTACACTGAAAATGTGTAGTTTTTGATGTATATTACTTGAGTGTACACTGAAAATGTGTAGTTTTTGATGTATATTACTTGAGTGTACACTGAAAATGTGTAGTTTTTGATGTACATTACTTGAGTGTACACTGAAAATGTGTAGTTTTTGATGTATATTACTTGAGTGTACACTGAAAATGTGTAGTTTTTGATGTACATTACTTGAGTGTACACTGAAAATGTGTAGTTTTTGATGTATATTACTTGAGTGTACACTGAAAATGTGTAGTTTTTGATGTATATTACTTGAGTGTACACTGAAAATGTGTAGTTTTTGATGTATATTACTTGAGTGTACACTGAAAATGTGTAGTTTTTAGAGTACATTCCTTGAGTGTACACTGAAAATGTTTAGTTTTTGAAGTACATTACTTGAGTGTACACTGAAAATTTGTAGTTTTTGAAGTACATTCCTTGAGTGTACACTGAAAATGTGTATGTTTTGATGTATATTACTTGAGTGTACACTGAAAATGTGTAGTTTTTGATGTACATTACTTGAGTGTACACTGAAAATGTGTAGTTTTTGATGTACATTACTTGAGTGTACACTGAAAATGTGTATGTTTTGATGTATATTACTTCAGTGTACACTGAAAATGTGTAGTTTTTGGTGTACATTACTTGAGTGTACACTGAAAATGTGTATGCTTTTGATGTATATTACTTGAGTGTACACTGAAAATGTGTAGTTTTTGATGTACATTACTTGAGTGTACACTGAAAATGTGTAGTTTTTGATGTATATTACTTGAGTGTACACTGAAAATGTGTATGCTTTGATGTATATTACTTGAGTGTACACTGAAAATGTGTATGTTTTTGATGTATATTACTTGAGTGTACACTGAAAATGTGTAGTTTTTGAAGTACATTACTTGAGTGTACACTGAAAATCTGTAGTTTTTGAAGTACATTCCTTGAGTGTACACTGAAAATGTGTATGTTTTTGATGTATATTACTTGAGTGTACACTGAAAATGTGTAGTTTTTGATGTACATTACTTGAGTGTACACTGAAAATGTGTAGTTTTTCAAGTACATTCCTTGAGTGTACACTGAAAATGTTTAGTTTTTGAAGTACATTACTTGAGTGTACACTGAAAATGTGTAGTTTTTGAAGTACATTCCTTGAGTGTACACTGAAAATGTGTATGTTTTTGATGTACATTATTTGAGTGTACACTGAAAATGTGTAGTTTTTGATGTACATTACTTGAGTGTACACTGAAAATGTGTAGTTTTTGAAGTACATTCCTTGAGTGTACACTGAAAATGTGTAGTTTTTTATGTATATTACTTGAGTGTACACTGAAAATGTGTGTTTTTGATGTATATTACTTGAGTGTACACTGAAAATGTGTAGTTTTTTATGTATATTACTTGAGTGTACACTGAAAATGTGTATGTTTTTGATGTATATTACTTGAGTGTACACTGAAAATGTGTAGTTTTTGATGTACATTACTTGAGTGTACACTGAAAATGTGTAGTTTTTGATGTATATTACTTGAGTGTACACTGAAAATGTGTAGTTTTTGATGTATATTACTTGAGTGTACACTGAAAATGTGTAGCTTTTGATGTACATTACTTGAGTGTACACTGAAAATGTGTAGTTTTTGATGTATATTACTTGAGTGTACACTGAAAATGTGTAGTTTTTGATGTATATTACTTGAGTGTACACTGAAAATGTGTAGCTTTTGATGTACATTACTTGAGTGTACACTGAAAATGTGTATGTTTTTGATGTACATTACTTGAGTGTACACTGAAAATGTGTAGTTTTTCAAGTACATTCCTTGAGTGTACACTGAAAATGTTTAGTTTTTGAAGTACATTACTTGAGTGTACACTGAAAATGTGTAGTTTTTGAAGTACATTCCTTGAGTGTACACTGAAAATGTGTATGTTTTTGATGTATATTACTTGAGTGTACACTGAAAATGTGTAGTTTTTGATGTACATTACTTGAGTGTACACTGAAAATGTGTAGTTTTTGATGTACATTACTTGAGTGTACACTGAAAATGTGTAGTTTTTGAAGTACATTCCTTGAGTGTACACTGAAAATGTGTATGTTTTTGATGTATATTACTTGAGTGTACACTGAAAATGTGTAGTTTTTGATGTACATTACTTGAGTGTACACTGAAAATGTGTAGTTTTTCAAGTACATTCCTTGAGTGTACACTGAAAATGTTTAGTTTTTGAAGTACATTACTTGAGTGTACACTGAAAATGTGTAGTTTTTTATGTATATTACTTGAGTGTACACTGAAAATGTGTAGTTTTTGATGTACATTACTTGAGTGTACACTGAAAATGTGTAGTTTTGGATGTACATTACTTGAGTGTACACTGAAAATGTGTAGCTTTTGATGTACATTACTTGAGTGTACACTGAAAATGTGTAGTTTTTGATGTACATTACTTGAGTGTACACTGAAAATGTGTAGTTTTTGATGTACATTACTTGAGTGTACACTGAAAATGTGTAGTTTTTGATGTATATTACTTGAGTGTACACTGAAAATGTGTAGTTTTTGATGTACATTACTTGAATGTACACTGAAAATGTGTAGTTTTTGATGTACATTACTTGAGTGTACACTGAAAATGTGTAGTTTTTGATGTACATTACTTGAGTGTACACTGAAAATGTGTAGTTTTTGATGTACATTACTTGAGTGTACACTGAAAATGTGTAGTTATTGATGTATATTACTTGAGTGTACACTGAAAATGTGTAGTTTTTGATGTACATTACTTGAACGTACACTGAAAATGTGTAGTTATTGATGTATATTACTTGAATGTACACTGAAAATGTGTAGTTTTTGATGTACATTACTTGAATGTACACTGAAAATGTGTAGTTTTTGATGTACATTACTTGAGTGTACACTGAAAATGTGTAGTTTTTGATGTACATTACTTGAGTGTACACTGAAAATGTGTAGTTATTGATGTATATTACTTGAGTGTACACTGAAAATGTGTAGTTTTTGATGTACATTACTTGAGTGTACACTGAAAATGTGTAGTTTTTGATGTACATTACTTGAGTGTACACTGAAAATGTGTAGTTTTTGATGTATATTACTTGAGTGTACACTGAAAATGTGTAGTTTTTGATGTATATTACTTGAGTGTACACTGAAAATGTGTAGCTTTTGATGTACATTACTTGAGTGTACACTGAAAATGAGTAGTTTTTGATGTATATTACTTGAGTGTACACTGAAAATGTGTAGTTTTTGATGTATATTACTTGAGTGTACACTGAAAATGTGTAGTTTTTGATGTACATTACTTGAGTGTACACTGAAAATGTGTAGCTTTTGATGTACATTACTTGAGTGTACACTGAAAATGTGTAGTTTTTGATGTATATTACTTGAGTGTACACTGAAAATGTGTAGTTTTTGATGTACATTACTTGAGTGTACACTGAAAATGTGTAGTTTTTGATGTACATTACTTGAGTGTACACTGAAAATGTGTAGTTTTTGATGTACATTACTTGAGTGTACACTGAAAATGTGTAGTTTTTGATGTACATTACTTGAGTGTACACTGAAAATGTGTAGCTTTTGATGTACATTACTTGAGTGTACACTGAAAATGTGTAGTTTTTGATGTACATTACTTGAGTGTACACTGAAAATGTGTAGCTTTTGATGTACATTACTTGAGTGTACACTGAAAATGTGTAGTTTTTGATGTACATTACTTGAGTGTACACTGAAAATGTGTAGCTTTTGATGTATATTACTTGAGTGTACACTGAAAATGTGTAGTTTTTGATGTACATTACTTGAGTGTACACTGAAGATGTGTAGTTTTTGATGTATATTACTTGAGTGTACACTGAAAATGTGTAGTTTTTGATGTACATTACTTGAGTGTACACTGAAAATGTGTAGTTTTTGATGTACATTACTTGAGTGTACACTGAAAATGTGTAGTTTTTGATGTACATTACTTGAGTGTACACTGAAAATGTGTAGTTTTTGATGTACATTACTTGAGTGTACACTGAAAATGTGTAGTTTTTGATGTACATTACTTGAGTGTACACTGAAAATGTGTAGTTTTTGATGTACATTTCTTGTATTTACAATGAAAATGTGTAGTTTTTGATGTACATTACTTGAGTGTACACTGAAAATGTGTAGTTTTTGATGTACATTACTTGAGTGTACACTGAAAATGTGTAGTCTTTGATGTACATTACTTGAGTGTACACTGAAAATGTGTAGTTTTTGATGTATATTACTTGAGTGTACACTGAAAATGTGTAGTTTATGATGTACATTACTTGAGTGTACACTGAAAATGTGTAGCTTTTGATGTACATTACTTGAGTGTACACTGAAATTGTGTAGTTTTTGATGTATATTACTTCAGTGTACACTGAAAATGTGTAGTTTTTGATGTACATTACTTGAGTGTACACTGAAAATGTGTAGTTTTTGATGTACATTTCTTGAGTGTACACTGAAAATGTGTAGTTTTTGATGTATATTACTTGAGTGTACACTGAAAATGTGTAGTTTTTGATGTACATTACTTGAGTGTACACTGAAAATGTGTAGCTTTTGATGTACATTACTTGAGTGTACACTGAAAATGTGTAGTCTTTGATGTACATTACTTGAGTGTACACTGAAAATGTGTAGTTTTTGATGTATATTACTTGAGTGTACACTGAAAATGTGTAGTTTTTGATGTACATTACTTGAGTGTACACTGAAAATGTGTAGCTTTTGATGTACATTACTTGAGTGTACACTGAAAATGTGTAGTTTTTGATGTACATTACTTGAGTGTACACTGAAAATGTGTAGTTTTTGATGTATATTACTTGAGTGTACACTGAAAATGTGTTGTTTTTGATGTACATTACTTGAGTGTACACTGAAAATGTGTAGCTTTTGATGTACATTACTTGAGTGTACACTGAAAATGTGTAGTTTTTGATGTATATTACTTGAGTGTACACTGAAAATGTGTAGCTTTTGATGTACATTACTTGAGTGTACACTGAAAATGTGTAGTTTTTGATGTATATTACTTGAGTGTACACTGAAAATGTGTTGTTTTTGATGTACATTACTTGAGTGTACACTGAAAATGTGTAGCTTTTGATGTATATTACTTGAGTGTACACTGAAAATGTGTTGTTTTTGATGTACATTACTTGAGTGTACACTGAAAATGTGTAGCTTTTGATGTACATTACTTGAGTGTACACTGAAAATGTGTAGTTTTTGATGTATATTACTTGAGTGTACACTGAAAATGTGTAGTTTTTGATGTACATTACTTGAGTGTACACTGAAAATGTGTAGTTTTTGATGTATATTACTTGAGTGTACACTGAAAATGTGTTGTTTTTGATGTACATTACTTGAGTGTACACTGAAAATGTGTAGCTTTTGATGTACATTACTTGAGTGTACACTGAAAATGTGTAGTTTTTGATGTATATTACTTGAGTGTACACTGAAAATGTGTAGTTTTTGATGTACATTACTTGAGTGTACACTGAAAATGTGTAGTTTTTGATGTACATTACTTGAGTGTACACTGAAAATGTGTAGCTTTTGATGTACATTACTTGAGTGTACACTGAAAATGTGTAGTTTTTGATGTATATTACTTGAGTGTACACTGAAAATGTGTAGCTTTTGATGTACATTACTTGAGTGTACACTGAAAATGTGTAGTTTTTGATGTATATTACTTGAGTGTACACTGAAAATGTGTTGTTTTTGATGTACATTACTTGAGTGTACACTGAAAATGTGTAGCTTTTGATGTACATTACTTGAGTGTACACTGAAAATGTGTAGTTTTTGATGTATATTACTTGAGTGTACACTGAAAATGTGTAGTTTTTGATGTACATTACTTGAGTGTACACTGAAAATGTGTAGCTTTTGATGTACATTACTTGAGTGTACACTGAAAATGTGTAGTTTTTGATGTATATTACTTGAGTGTACACTGAAAATGTGTTGTTTTTGATGTACATTACTTGAGTGTACACTGAAAATGTGTAGCTTTTGATGTACATTACTTGAGTGTACACTGAAAATGTGTAGTTTTTGATGTATATTACTTGAGTGTACACTGAAAATGTGTAGCTTTTGATGTATATTACTTGAGTGTACACTGAAAATGTGTAGCTTTTGATGTACATTACTTGAGTGTACACTGAAAATGTGTAGTTTTTGATGTATATTACTTGAGTGTACACTGAAAATGTGTTGTTTTTGATGTACATTACTTGAGTGTACACTGAAAATGTGTAGTTTTTGATGTATATTACTTGAGTGTACACTGAAAATGTGTAGTTTTTGATGTACATTACTTGAGTGTACACTGAAAATGTGTAGTTTTTGATGTATATTACTTGAGTGTACACTGAAAATGTGTAGCTTTTGATGTACATTACTTGAGTGTACACTGAAAATGTGTAGTTTTTGATGTATATTACTTGAGTGTACACTGAAAATGTGTTGTTTTTGATGTACATTACTTGAGTGTACACTGAAAATGTGTAGCTTTTGATGTATATTACTTGAGTGTACACTGAAAATGTGTAGTTTTTGATGTATATTACTTGAGTGTACACTGAAAATGTGTAGCTTTTGATGTACATTACTTGAGTGTACACTGAAAATGTGTAGTTTTTGATGTATATTACTTGAGTGTACACTGAAAATGTGTTGTTTTTGATGTACATTACTTGAGTGTACACTGAAAATGTGTAGCTTTTGATGTATATTACTTGAGTGTACACTGAAAATGTGTTGTTTTTGATGTACATTACTTGAGTGTACACTGAAAATGTGTAGCTTTTGATGTACATTACTTGAGTGTACACTGAAAATGTGTAGTTTTTGATGTATATTACTTGAGTGTACACTGAAAATGTGTAGTTTTTGATGTACATTACTTGAGTGTACACTGAAAATGTGTAGTTTTTGATGTATATTACTTGAGTGTACACTGAAAATGTGTTGTTTTTGATGTACATTACTTGAGTGTACACTGAAAATGTGTAGCTTTTGATGTACATCTCTTGAGTGTACACTGAAAATGTGTAGTTTTTGATGTATATTACTTGAGTGTACACTGAAAATGTGTAGCTTTTGATGTACATTACTTGAGTGTACACTGAAAATGTGTAGTTTTTGATGTATATTACTTGAGTGTACACTGAAAATGTGTTGTTTTTGATGTACATTACTTGAGTGTACACTGAAAATGTGTAGCTTTTGATGTATATTACTTGAGTGTACACTGAAAATGTGTTGTTTTTGATGTACATTACTTGAGTGTACACTGAAAATGTGTAGCTTTTGATGTACATTACTTGAGTGTACACTGAAAATGTGTAGTTTTTGATGTATATTACTTGAGTGTACACTGAAAATGTGTAGTTTTTGATGTACATTACTTGAGTGTACACTGAAAATGTGTAGTTTTTGATGTATATTACTTGAGTGTACACTGAAAATGTGTTGTTTTTGATGTACATTACTTGAGTGTACACTGAAAATGTGTAGCTTTTGATGTACATTACTTGAGTGTACACTGAAAATGTGTAGTTTTTGATGTATATTACTTGAGTGTACACTGAAAATGTGTAGTTTTTGATGTACATTACTTGAGTGTACACTGAAAATGTGTAGTTTTTGATGTACATTACTTGAGTGTACACTGAAAATGTGTAGTTTTTGATGTACATTACTTGAGTGTACACTGAAAATGTGTAGTTTTTGATGTACATTACTTGAGTGTACACTGAAAATGTGTAGTTTTTGATGTACATTACTTGAGTGTACACTGAAAATGTGTAGCTTTTGATGTACATTACTTGAGTGTACACTGAAAATGTGTAGTTTTTGATGTACATTACTTGAGTGTACACTGAAAATGTGTAGTTTTTGATGTACATTACTTGAGTGTACACTGAAAATGTGTAGTTTTTGATGTACATTACTTGAGTGTACACTGAAAATGTGTAGCTTTTGATGTACATTACTTGAGTGTACACTGAAAATGTGTAGTTTTTGATGTACATTACTTGAGTGTACACTGAAAATGTGTAGTTTTTGATGTACATTACTTGAGTGTACACTGAAAATGTGTAGCTTTTGATGTACATTACTTGAGTGTACACTGAAAATGTGTAGTTTTTGATGTACATTACTTGAGTGTACACTGAAAATGTGTAGTTTTTGATGTATATTACTTGAGTGTACACTGAAAATGTGTAGCTTTTGATGTACATTACTTGAGTGTACACTGAAAATGTGTAGTTTTTGATGTACATTACTTGAGTGTACACTGAAAATGTGTAGTTTTTGATGTACATTACTTGAGTGTACACTGAAAATGTGTAGTTTTTGATGTACATTACTTGAGTGTACACTGAAAATGTGTAGTTTTTGATGTACATTACTTGAGTGTACACTGAAAATGTGTAGTTTTTGATGTATATTACTTGAGTGTACACTGAAAATGTGTAGTTTTTGATGTACATTACTTGTATTTACAATGAAAATGTGTAGTTTTTGATGTACATTACTTGAGTGTACACTGAAAATGTGTAGTTTTTGAAGTACATTCCTTGAGTGTACACTGAAAATGTGTATGTTTTTGATGTATATTACTTGAGTGTACACTGAAAATGTGTAGTTTTTGATGTACATTACTTGAGTGTACACTGAAAATGTGTAGTTTTTGATGTACATTACTTGAGTGTACACTGAAAATGTGTAGTTTTTGAAGTACATTCCTTGAGTGTACACTGAAAATGTGTATGTTTTTGATGTATATTACTTGAGTGTACACTGAAAATGTGTAGTTTTTGATGTACATTACTTGAGTGTACACTGAAAATGTGTAGTTTTTCAAGTACATTCCTTGAGTGTACACTGAAAATGTTTAGTTTTTGAAGTACATTACTTGAGTGTACACTGAAAATGTGTAGTTTTTTATGTATATTACTTGAGTGTACACTGAAAATGTGTAGTTTTTGATGTACATTACTTGAGTGTACACTGAAAATGTGTAGTTTTGGATGTACATTACTTGAGTGTACACTGAAAATGTGTAGCTTTTGATGTACATTACTTGAGTGTACACTGAAAATGTGTAGTTTTTGATGTACATTACTTGAGTGTACACTGAAAATGTGTAGTTTTTGATGTACATTACTTGAGTGTACACTGAAAATGTGTAGTTTTTGATGTATATTACTTGAGTGTACACTGAAAATGTGTAGTTTTTGATGTACATTACTTGAATGTACACTGAAAATGTGTAGTTTTTGATGTACATTACTTGAGTGTACACTGAAAATGTGTAGTTTTTGATGTACATTACTTGAGTGTACACTGAAAATGTGTAGTTTTTGATGTATATTACTTGAGTGTACACTGAAAATGTGTAGTTTTTGATGTACATTACTTGAGTGTACACTGAAAATGTGTAGTTATTGATGTATATTACTTGAGTGTACACTGAAAATGTGTAGTTTTTGATGTACATTACTTGAGTGTACACTGAAAATGTGTAGTTTTTGATGTACATCTCTTGAGTGTACACTGAAAATGTGTAGTTTTTGATGTATATTACTTGAGTGTACACTGAAAATGTGTAGTTTTTTATGTACATCTCTTGAGTGTACACTGAAAATGTGTAGTTTTTGATGTATATTACTTGAGTGTACACTGAAAATGTGTAGCTTTTGATGTACATTACTTGAGTGTACACTGAAAATGTGTAGTTTTTGATGTATATTACTTGAGTGTACACTGAAAATGTGTAGTTTTTGATGTACATTACTTGAATGTACACTGAAAATGTGTAGTTTTTGATGTACATTACTTGAATGTACACTGAAAATGTGTAGTTTTTTATGTACATTACTTGTGTGAACACTGAAAATGTGTAGTTTTTGATGTATATTACTTGAGTGTACACTGAAAATGTGTAGTTTTTGATGTACATTACTTGAGTGTACACTGAAAATGTGTAGTTATTGATGTATATTACTTGAGTGTACACTGAAAATGTGTAGTTTTTGATGTACATTACTTGAGTGTACACTGAAAATGTGTAGTTTTTTATGTACATTACTTGAGTGTACACTGAAAATGTGTAGTTTTTGATGTATATTACTTGAGTGTACACTGAAAATGTGTAGTTTTTGATGTACATTACTTGAATGTACACTGAAAATGTGTAGTTTTTGATGTACATTACTTGAGTGTACACTGAAAATGTGTAGTTTTTGATGTACATTACTTGAGTGTACACTGAAAATGTGTAGTTTTTGATGTACATTACTTGAGTGTACACTGAAAATGTGTAGTTTTTGATGTATATTACTTGAGTGTACACTGAAAATGTGTAGTTTTTTATGTACATCTCTTGAGTGTACACTGAAAATGTGTAGTTTTTGATGTATATTACTTGAGTGTACACTGAAAATGTGTAGTTTTTGATGTACATTACTTGAATGTACACTGAAAATGTGTAGTTTTTGATGTACATTACTTGAATGTACACTGAAAATGTGTAGTTTTTTATGTACATTACTTGAGTGTACACTGAAAATGTGTAGCTTTTGATGTACATTACTTGAGTGTACACTGAAAATGTGTAGTTTTTGATGTATATTACTTGAGTGTACACTGAAAATGTGTAGTTTTTGATGTACATTACTTGAGTGTACACTGAAAATGTGTAGTTTTTGATGTATATTACTTGAGTGTACACTGAAAATGTGTAGTTTTTGATGTACATTACTTGAGTGTACACTGAAAATGTGTAGTTTTTGATGTACATTACTTGAGTGTACACTGAAAATGTGTAGCTTTTGATGTACATTACTTGAGTGTACACTGAAAATGTGTAGTTTTTGATGTACATTACTTGAGTGTACACTGAAAATGTGTAGTTTTTGATGTACATTTCTTGTATTTACAATGAAAATGTGTAGTTTTTGATGTACATTACTTGAGTGTACACTGAAAATGTGTAGTTTTTGATGTACATTACTTGAGTGTACACTGAAAATGTGTAGTCTTTGATGTACATTACTTGAGTGTACACTGAAAATGTGTAGTTTTTGATGTATATTACTTGAGTGTACACTGAAAATGTGTAGTTTATGATGTACATTACTTGAGTGTACACTGAAAATGTGTAGCTTTTGATGTACATTACTTGAGTGTACACTGAAATTGTGTAGTTTTTGATGTATATTACTTCAGTGTACACTGAAAATGTGTAGTTTTTGATGTACATTACTTGAGTGTACACTGAAAATGTGTAGTTTTTGATGTATATTACTTGAGTGTACACTGAAAATGTGTAGTTTTTGATGTACATTACTTGAGTGTACACTGAAAATGTGTAGCTTTTGATGTACATTACTTGAGTGTACACTGAAAATGTGTAGTTTTTGATGTACATTACTTGAGTGTACACTGAAAATGTGTAGTTTTTGATGTACATTACTTGAGTGTACACTGAAAATGTGTAGTTTTTGATGTACATTACTTGAGTGTACACTGAAAATGTGTAGTTTTTGATGTACATTACTTGAGTGTACACTGAAAATGTGTAGTTTTTGATGTACATTACTTGAGTGTACACTGAAAATGTGTAGTTTTTGATGTATATTACTTGAGTGTACACTGAAAATGTGTAGTTTTTGATGTACATTACTTGAGTGTACACTGAAAATGTGTAGTCTTTGATGTACATTACTTGAGTGTACACTGAAAATGTGTAGTTTTTGATTTACATTACTTGAGTGTACACTGAAAATGTGTAGTTTTTGATGTATATTACTTGAGTGTACACTGAAAATGTGTAGTTTTTGATGTACATTACTTGAGTGTACACTGAAAATGTGTAGTTTTTGATGTATATTACTTGAGTGTACACTGAAAATGTGTAG
Organism: Tenodera sinensis; assembly: GCA_030765045.1. Classification (NCBI taxonomy): domain Eukaryota; kingdom Metazoa; phylum Arthropoda; class Insecta; order Mantodea; family Mantidae; genus Tenodera; species Tenodera sinensis. Next base: position 242,649 of record JAUKNM010000162.1, read on the forward strand.
TTTTTGATGTACATTACTTGAGTGTACACTGAAAATGTGTAGCTTTTGATGTACATTACTTGAGTGTACACTGAAAATGTGTAGTTTTTGAAGTACATTCCTTGAGGGTACACTGAAAATGTGTAGTTTTTGATGTACATTACTTGAGTGTACACTGAAAATGTGTAGTTTTTTATGTATATTACTTGAGTGTACACTGAAAATGTGTAGTTTTTGATGTATATTACTTGAGTGTACACTGAAAATGTGTAGTTTTTGATGTATATTACTTGAGTGTACACTGAAAATGTGTAGTTTATGATGTACATTACTTGAGTGTACACTGAAAATGTGTAGCTTTTGATGTACATTACTTGAGTGTACACTGAAATTGTGTAGTTTTTGATGTATATTACTTCAGTGTACACTGAAAATGTGTAGTTTTTGATGTACATTACTTGAGTGTACACTGAAAATGTGTAGTTTTTGATGTATATTACTTGAGTGTACACTGAAAATGTGTAGTTTTTGATGTACATTACTTGAGTGTACACTGAAAATGTGTAGCTTTTGATGTACATTACTTGAGTGTACACTGAAAATGTGTAGTCTTTGATGTACATTACTTGAGTGTACACTGAAAATGTGTAGTTTTTGATGTATATTACTTGAGTGTACACTGAAAATGTGTAGCTTTTGATGTACATTACTTGAGTGTACACTGAAAATGTGTAGTTTTTGATGTATATTACTTGAGTGTACACTGAAAATGTGTAGTTTTTGATGTACATTACTTGAGTGTACACTGAAAATGTGTAGTTTTTGATGTATATTACTTGAGTGTACACTGAAAATGTGTTGTTTTTGATGTACATTACTTGAGTGTACACTGAAAATGTGTAGCTTTTGATGTACATTACTTGAGTGTACACTGAAAATGTGTAGTCTTTGATGTACATTACTTGAGTGTACACTGAAAATGTGTAGTTTTTGATGTATATTACTTGAGTGTACACTGAAAATGTGTAGCTTTTGATGTACATTACTTGAGTGTACACTGAAAATGTGTAGTTTTTGATGTATATTACTTGAGTGTACACTGAAAATGTGTAGTTTTTGATGTACATTACTTGAGTGTACACTGAAAATGTGTAGTTTTTGATGTATATTACTTGAGTGTACACTGAAAATGTGTAGTTTTTGATGTACATCTCTTGAGTGTACACTGAAAATGTGTAGTTTTTGATGTACATTACTTGAGTGTACACTGAAAATGTGTAGTTTTTGATGTACATTACTTGAGTGTACACTGAAAATGTGTAGTTTTTGATGTACATTACTTGAGTGTACACTGAAAATGTGTAGCTTTTGATGTACATTACTTGAGTGTACACTGAAAATGTGTAGTTTTTGATGTACATTACTTGAGTGTACACTGAAAATGTGTAGCTTTTGATGTACATTACTTGAGTGTACACTGAAAATGTGTAGTTTTTGATGTATATTACTTGAGTGTACACTGAAAATGTGTAGTTTTTGATGTACATTACTTGAGTGTACACTGAAAATGTGTAGTTTTTGATGTATATTACTTGAGTGTACACTGAAAATGTGTTGTTTTTGATGTACATTACTTGAGTGTACACTGAAAATGTGTAGCTTTTGATGTACATTACTTGAGTGTACACTGAAAATGTGTAGTTTTTGATGTATATTACTTGAGTGTACACTGAAAATGTGTAGTTTTTGATGTACATTACTTGAGTGTACACTGAAAATGTGTAGTTTTTGATGTATATTACTTGAGTGTACACTGAAAATGTGTAGTTTTTTATGTATATTACTTGAGTGTACACTGAAAATGTGTAGTTTTTGATGTACATTACTTGTATTTACAATGAAAATGTGTAGTTTTTGATGTACATTACTTGTATTTACAATGAAAATGTGTAGTTTTTGATGTACATTACTTGAGTGTACACTGAAAATGTGTAGTTTTTGATGTACATTACTTGAGTGTACACTGAAAATGTGTAGCTTTTGATGTACATTACTTGAGTGTACACTGAAAATGTGTAGTTTTTGATGTACATTACTTGAGTGTACACTGAAAATGTGTAGCTTTTGATGTATATTACTTGAGTGTACACTGAAAATGTGTAGCTTTTGATGTACATTACTTGAGTGTACACTGAAAATGTGTAGTTTTTGATGTACATTACTTGAGTGTACACTGAAAATGTGTAGTTTTTGATGTACATTACTTGAGTGTACACTGAAAATGTGTAGTTTTTGATGTACATTACTTGAGTGTACACTGAAAATGTGTAGTTTTTGATGTACATTACTTGAGTGTACACTGAAAATGTGTAGTTTTTGATGTATATTACTTGAGTGTACACTGAAAATGTGTAGTTTTTGATGTACATTACTTGTATTTACAATGAAAATGTGTAGTTTTTGATGTACATTACTTGAGTGTACACTGAAAATGTGTAGTTTTTTATGTATATTACTTGAGTGTACACTGAAAATGTGTAGTTTTTTATGTATATTACTTGAGTGTACACTGAAAATGTGTAGTTTTTGATGTACATTACTTGTATTTACAATGAAAATGTGTAGTTTTTGATGTACATTACTTGTATTTACAATGAAAATGTGTAGTTTTTGATGTACATTACTTGAGTGTACACTGAAAATGTGTAGTCTTTGATGTACATTACTTGTATTTACAATGAAAATGTGTAGTTTTTGATGTATATTACTTGAATGTACACTGAAAATGTGTAGTTTTTGATGTACATTACTTGTATTTACAATGAAAATGTGTAGTTTTTGATGTACATTACTTGTATTTACAATGAAAATGTGTAGTTTTTGATGTACATTACTTGAGTGTACACTGAAAATGTGTAGTTTTTGATGTACATTACTTGTATTTACAATGAAAATGTGTAGTTTTTGATGTACATTACTTGTATTTACAATGAAAATGTGTAGTTTTTGATGTACATTACTTGTATTTACAATGAAAATGTGTAGTCTTTGATGTACATTACTTGTATTTACAATGAAAATGTGTAGTTTTTTATGTATATTACTTGTATTTACAATGAAAATGTGTAGTTTTTGATGTATATTACTTGAGTGTACACTGAAAATGTGTAGTTTTTGATATACATTACTTGAGTGTACACTGAAAATGTGTAGTTTTTCAAGTACATTCCTTGAGTGTACACTGAAAATGTTTAGTTTTTGAAGTACATTACTTGAGTGTACACTGAAAATGTGTAGTTTTTGAAGTACATTCCTTGAGTGTACACTGAAAATGTGTATGTTTTTGATGTATATTACTTGAGTGTACACTGAAAATGTGTAGTTTTTGATATATATTACTTGAATGTACACTGAAAATGTGTAGTTTTTGATGTACATTACTTGTATTTACAATGAAAATGTGTAGTTTTTGATGTACATTACTTGTATTTACAATGAAAATGTGTAGTTTTTGATGTATATTACTTGAATGTACACTGAAAATGTGTAGTTTTTGATGTACATTACTTGTATTTACAATGAAAATGTGTAGTCTTTGATGTACATTACTTGTATTTACAATGAAAATGTGTAGTTTTTTATGTATATTACTTGTATTTACAATGAAAATGTGTAGTTTTTGATGTATATATCTTGAGTGTACACTGAAAATGTGTAGTTTTTGATGTACATTACTTGTATTTACAATGAAAATGTGTAGTTTTTGATGTACATTACTTGTATTTACAATGAAAATGTGTAGTTTTTGATGTACATTACTTGTATTTACAATGAAAATGTGTAGTTTTTGATGTACATTACTTGAGTGTACACTGAAAATGTGTAGTCTTTGATGTACATTACTTGTATTTACAATGAAAATGTGTAGTTTTTGATGTACATTACTTGTATTTACAATGAAAATGTGTAGTTTTTGATGTACATTACTTGTATTTACAATGAAAATGTGTAGTTTTTGATGTACATTACTTGAGTGTACACTGAAAATGTGTAGTCTTTGATGTACATTACTTGTATTTACAATGAAAATGTGTAGTTTTTGATGTATATTACTTGAATGTACACTGAAAATGTGTAGTTTTTGATGTACATTACTTGAGTGTACACTGAAAATGTGTAGTTTTTGATGTACATTACTTGAGTGTACACTGAAAATGTGTAGTTTTTGATGTACATTACTTGAGTGTACACTGAAAATGTGTAGTTTTTGATGTATATTACTTGAGTGTACACTGAAAATGTGTAGTTTTTGATGTACATTACTTGAGTGTACACTGAAAATGTGTAGTCTTTGATGTACATTACTTGAGTGTACACTGAAAATGTGTAGTTTTTGATTTACATTACTTGAGTGTACACTGAAAATGTGTAGTTTTTGATGTATATTACTTGAGTGTACACTGAAAATGTGTAGTTTTTGATGTACATTACTTGAGTGTACACTGAAAATGTGTAGTTTTTGATGTATATTACTTGAGTGTACACTGAAAATGTGTAGTTTTTGATGTACATTACTTGAGTGTACACTGAAAATGTGTAGCTTTTGATGTACATTACTTGAGTGTACACTGAAAATGTGTAGTTTTTGAAGTACATTCCTTGAGGGTACACTGAAAATGTGTAGTTTTTGATGTACATTACTTGAGTGTACACTGAAAATGTGTAGTTTTTTATGTATATTACTTGAGTGTACACTGAAAATGTGTAGTTTTTGATGTATATTACTTGAGTGTACACTGAAAATGTGTAGTTTTTGATGTATATTACTTGAGTGTACACTGAAAATGTGTAGTTTATGATGTACATTACTTGAGTGTACACTGAAAATGTGTAGCTTTTGATGTACATTACTTGAGTGTACACTGAAATTGTGTAGTTTTTGATGTATATTACTTCAGTGTACACTGAAAATGTGTAGTTTTTGATGTACATTACTTGAGTGTACACTGAAAATGTGTAGTTTTTGATGTATATTACTTGAGTGTACACTGAAAATGTGTAGTTTTTGATGTACATTACTTGAGTGTACACTGAAAATGTGTAGCTTTTGATGTACATTACTTGAGTGTACACTGAAAATGTGTAGTCTTTGATGTACATTACTTGAGTGTACACTGAAAATGTGTAGTTTTTGATGTATATTACTTGAGTGTACACTGAAAATGTGTAGCTTTTGATGTACATTACTTGAGTGTACACTGAAAATGTGTAGTTTTTGATGTATATTACTTGAGTGTACACTGAAAATGTGTAGTTTTTGATGTACATTACTTGAGTGTACACTGAAAATGTGTAGTTTTTGATGTATATTACTTGAGTGTACACTGAAAATGTGTTGTTTTTGATGTACATTACTTGAGTGTACACTGAAAATGTGTAGCTTTTGATGTACATTACTTGAGTGTACACTGAAAATATGTAGTCTTTGATGTACATTACTTGAGTGTACACTGAAAATGTGTAGTTTTTGATGTATATTACTTGAGTGTACACTGAAAATGTGTAGCTTTTGATGTACATTACTTGAGTGTACACTGAAAATGTGTAGTTTTTGATGTATATTACTTGAGTGTACACTGAAAATGTGTAGTTTTTGATGTACATTACTTGAGTGTACACTGAAAATGTGTAGTTTTTGATGTATATTACTTGAGTGTACACTGAAAATGTGTAGTTTTTGATGTACATCTCTTGAGTGTACACTGAAAATGTGTAGTTTTTGATGTACATTACTTGAGTGTACACTGAAAATGTGTAGTTTTTGATGTACATTACTTGAGTGTACACTGAAAATGTGTAGTTTTTGATGTACATTACTTGAGTGTACACTGAAAATGTGTAGCTTTTGATGTACATTACTTGAGTGTACACTGAAAATGTGTAGTTTTTGATGTACATTACTTGAGTGTACACTGAAAATGTGTAGCTTTTGATGTACATTACTTGAGTGTACACTGAAAATGTGTAGTTTTTGATGTATATTACTTGAGTGTACACTGAAAATGTGTAGTTTTTGATGTACATTACTTGAGTGTACACTGAAAATGTGTAGTTTTTGATGTATATTACTTGAGTGTACACTGAAAATGTGTTGTTTTTGATGTACATTACTTGAGTGTACACTGAAAATGTGTAGCTTTTGATGTACATTACTTGAGTGTACACTGAAAATGTGTAGTTTTTGATGTATATTACTTGAGTGTACACTGAAAATGTGTAGTTTTTGATGTACATTACTTGAGTGTACACTGAAAATGTGTAGTTTTTGATGTATATTACTTGAGTGTACACTGAAAATGTGTAGTTTTTTATGTATATTACTTGAGTGTACACTGAAAATGTGTAGTTTTTGATGTACATTACTTGTATTTACAATGAAAATGTGTAGTTTTTGATGTACATTACTTGTATTTACAATGAAAATGTGTAGTTTTTGATGTACATTACTTGAGTGTACACTGAAAATGTGTAGTTTTTGATGTACATTACTTGAGTGTACACTGAAAATGTGTAGCTTTTGATGTACATTACTTGAGTGTACACTGAAAATGTGTAGTTTTTGATGTACATTACTTGAGTGTACACTGAAAATGTGTAGCTTTTGATGTATATTACTTGAGTGTACACTGAAAATGTGTAGCTTTTGATGTACATTACTTGAGTGTACACTGAAAATGTGTAGTTTTTGATGTACATTACTTGAGTGTACACTGAAAATGTGTAGTTTTTGATGTACATTACTTGAGTGTACACTGAAAATGTGTAGTTTTTGATGTACATTACTTGAGTGTACACTGAAAATGTGTAGTTTTTGATGTACATTACTTGAGTGTACACTGAAAATGTGTAGTTTTTGATGTATATTACTTGAGTGTACACTGAAAATGTGTAGTTTTTGATGTACATTACTTGTATTTACAATGAAAATGTGTAGTTTTTGATGTACATTACTTGAGTGTACACTGAAAATGTGTAGTTTTTTATGTATATTACTTGAGTGTACACTGAAAATGTGTAGTTTTTGATGTACATTACTTGTATTTACAATGAAAATGTGTAGTTTTTGATGTACATTACTTGTATTTACAATGAAAATGTGTAGTTTTTGATGTACATTACTTGAGTGTACACTGAAAATGTGTAGTCTTTGATGTACATTACTTGTATTTACAATGAAAATGTGTAGTTTTTGATGTATATTACTTGAATGTACACTGAAAATGTGTAGTTTTTGATGTACATTACTTGTATTTACAATGAAAATGTGTAGTTTTTGATGTACATTACTTGTATTTACAATGAAAATGTGTAGTTTTTGATGTACATTACTTGAGTGTACACTGAAAATGTGTAGTTTTTGATGTACATTACTTGTATTTACAATGAAAATGTGTAGTTTTTGATGTACATTACTTGTATTTACAATGAAAATGTGTAGTTTTTGATGTACATTACTTGTATTTACAATGAAAATGTGTAGTCTTTGATGTACATTACTTGTATTTACAATGAAAATGTGTAGTTTTTTATGTATATTACTTGTATTTACAATGAAAATGTGTAGTTTTTGATGTATATTACTTGAGTGTACACTGAAAATGTGTAGTTTTTGATATACATTACTTGAGTGTACACTGAAAATGTGTAGTTTTTCAAGTACATTCCTTGAGTGTACACTGAAAATGTTTAGTTTTTGAAGTACATTACTTGAGTGTACACTGAAAATGTGTAGTTTTTGAAGTACATTCCTTGAGTGTACACTGAAAATGTGTATGTTTTTGATGTATATTACTTGAGTGTACACTGAAAATGTGTAGTTTTTGATATATATTACTTGAATGTACACTGAAAATGTGTAGTTTTTGATGTACATTACTTGTATTTACAATGAAAATGTGTAGTTTTTGATGTACATTACTTGTATTTACAATGAAAATGTGTAGTTTTTGATGTATATTACTTGAATGTACACTGAAAATGTGTAGTTTTTGATGTACATTACTTGTATTTACAATGAAAATGTGTAGTCTTTGATGTACATTACTTGTATTTACAATGAAAATGTGTAGTTTTTTATGTATATTACTTGTATTTACAATGAAAATGTGTAGTTTTTGATGTATATATCTTGAGTGTACACTGAAAATGTGTAGTTTTTGATGTACATTACTTGTATTTACAATGAAAATGTGTAGTTTTTGATGTACATTACTTGTATTTACAATGAAAATGTGTAGTTTTTGATGTACATTACTTGTATTTACAATGAAAATGTGTAGTTTTTGATGTACATTACTTGAGTGTACACTGAAAATGTGTAGTCTTTGATGTACATTACTTGTATTTACAATGAAAATGTGTAGTTTTTGATGTACATTACTTGTATTTACAATGAAAATGTGTAGTTTTTGATGTACATTACTTGTATTTACAATGAAAATGTGTAGTTTTTGATGTACATTACTTGAGTGTACACTGAAAATGTGTAGTCTTTGATGTACATTACTTGTATTTACAATGAAAATGTGTAGTTTTTGATGTATATTACTTGAATGTACACTGAAAATGTGTAGTTTTTGATGTACATTACTTGTATTTACAATGAAAATGTGTAGTTTTTGATGTACATTACTTGTATTTACAATGAAAATGTGTAGTTTTTGATGTACATTACTTGAGTGTACACTGAAAATGTGTAGTTTTTGATGTACATTACTTGTATTTACAATGAAAATGTGTAGTTTTTGATGTACATTACTTGTATTTACAATGAAAATGTGTAGTTTTTGATGTACATTACTTGTATTTACAATGAAAATGTGTAGTCTTTGATGTACATTACTTGTATTTACAATGAAAATGTGTAGTTTTTTATGTATATTACTTGTATTTACAATGAAAATGTGTAGTTTTTGATGTACATTACTTGAGTGTACACTGAAAATGTGTAGTTTTTGATGTACATTACTTGTATTTACAATGAAAATGTGTAGTTTTTGATGTACATTACTTGTATTTACAATGAAAATGTGTAGTTTTTGATGTACATTACTTGTATTTACAATGAAAATGTGTAGTCTTTGATGTACATTACTTGTATTTACAATGAAAATGTGTAGTTTTTTATGTATATTACTTGTATTTACAATGAAAATGTGTAGTTTTTGATGTATATTACTTGAGTGTACACTGAAAATGTGTAGTTTTTGATATACATTACTTGAGTGTACACTGAAAATGTGTAGTTTTTCAAGTACATTCCTTGAGTGTACACTGAAAATGTTTAGTTTTTGAAGTACATTACTTGAGTGTACACTGAAAATGTGTAGTTTTTGAAGTACATTCCTTGAGTGTACACTGAAAATGTGTATGTTTTTGATGTATATTACTTGAGTGTACACTGAATATGTGTAGTTTTTGATGTATATTACTTGAATGTACACTGAAAATGTGTAGTTTTTGATGTACATTACTTGTATTTACAATGAAAATGTGTAGTTTTTGATGTACATTACTTGTATTTACAATGAAAATGTGTAGTTTTTGATGTATATTACTTGAATGTACACTGAAAATGTGTAGTTTTTGATGTACATTACTTGTATTTACAATGAAAATGTGTAGTCTTTGATGTACATTACTTGTATTTACAATGAAAATGTGTAGTTTTTTATGTATATTACTTGTATTTACAATGAAAATGTGTAGTTTTTGATGTATATTACTTGAGTGTACACTGAAAATGTGTAGTTTTTGATATACATTACTTGAGTGTACACTGAAAATGTGTAGTTTTTCAAGTACATTCCTTGAGTGTACACTGAAAATGTTTAGTTTTTGAAGTACATTACTTGAGTGTACACTGAAAATGTGTAGTTTTTGAAGTACATTCCTTGAGTGTACACTGAAAATGTGTATGTTTTTGATGTATATTACTTGAGTGTACACTGAAAATGTGTAGTTTTTGATGTACATTACTTGAGTGTACACTGAAAATGTGTAGTTTTTGAAGTACATTCCTTGAGGGTACACTGAAAATGTGTAGTTTTTGATGTACATTACTTGAGTGTACACTGAAAATGTGTAGTTTTTGATGTATATTACTTGAGTGTACACTGAAAATGTGTAGTTTTTGATGTATATTACTTGAGTGTACACTGAAAATGTGTAGTTTTTGATGTATATTACTTGAGTGTACACTGAAAATGTGTAGTTTTTGATGTATATTACTTGAGTGTACACTGAAAATGTGTAGCTTTTGATGTACATTACTTGAGTGTACACTGAAAATGTGTAGTTTTTGATGTACATTACTTGAGTGTACACTGAAAATGTGTAGTTTTTGATGTATATTACTTGAGTGTACACTGAAAATGTGTAGTTTTTGATGTACATTACTTGAGTGTACACTGAAAATGTGTAGTTTTTGATGTACATTACTTGAGTGTACACTGAAAATGTGTAGTTTTTGATGTACATTACTTGAGTGTACACTGAAAATGTGTAGTCTTTGATGTACATTACTTGTATTTACAATGAAAATGTGTAGTTTTTTATGTATATTACTTGTATTTACAATGAAAATGTGTAGTTTTTGATGTATATTACTTGAATGTACACTGAAAATGTGTAGTTTTTGATGTACATTACTTGTATTTACAATGAAAATGTGTAGTTTTTGATGTACATTACTTGTATTTACAATGAAAATGTGTAGTTTTTGATGTACATTACTTGAGTGTACACTGAAAATGTATAGTCTTTGATGTACATTACTTGTATTTACAATGAAAATGTGTAGTTTTTTATGTATATTACTTGTATTTACAATGAAAATGTGTAGTTTTTGATGTATATTACTTGAATGTACACTGAAAATGTGTAGTTTTTGATGTACATTACTTGTATTTACAATGAAAATGTGTAGTTTTTTATGTATATTACTTGTATTTACAATGAAAATGTGTAGTTTTTGATGTATATTACTTGAGTGTACACTGAAAATGTGTAGTTTTGGATGTACATTACTTGAGTGTACACTGAAAATGTGTAGTTTTTGATGTACATTACTTGAGTGTACACTGAAAATGTGTAGTTTTTGATGTACATTACTTGAGTGTACACTGAAAATGTGTTGTTTTTGATGTACATTACTTGTATTTACAATGAAAATGTGTAGTTTTTGATGAATATTACTTGAGTGTACACTGAAAATGTGTAGTTTTTGATGTACATTACTTGAGTGTACACTGAAAATATGTAGCTTTTGATGTACATTACTTGAGTGTACACTGAAAATGTGTAGTTTTTGATGTACATTACTTGAGTGTACACTGAAAATGTGTAGTTTTTGAAGTACATTACTTGAGTGTACACTGAAAATGTGTAGTTTTTTATGTATATTACTTGAGTGTACACTGAAAATGTGTAGTTTTTGATGTACATTACTTGAGTGTACACTGAAAATGTGTAGTTTTTTATGTATATTACTTGAGTGTACACTGAAAATGTGTAGTTTTTGATGTATATTACTTGAGTGTACACTGAAAATGTGTAGGTTTTGATGTACATTACTTGTATTTACAATGAAAATGTGTAGTTTTTGATGTATATTACTTGAGTGTACACTGAAAATGTGTAGGTTTTGATGTACATTACTTGTATTTACAATGAAAATGTGTAGTTTTTGATGTATATTACTTGAGTGTACACTGAAAATGTGTAGGTTTTGATGTACATTACTTGTATTTACAATGAAAATGTGTAGTTTTTGATGTATATTACTTGAGTGTACACTGAAAATGTGTAGTTTTTGATGTACATTACTTGAGTGTACACTGAAAATGTGTAGTTTTTGAAGTACATTACTTGAGTGTACACTGAAAATGTGTAGTTTTTTATGTATATTACTTGAGTGTACACTGAAAATGTGTAGTTTTTGATGTACATTACTTGTATTTACAATGAAAATGTGTAGCTTTTTATGTATATTACTTGAGTGTACACTGAAAATGTGTAGTTTTTGATGTACATTACTTGAGTGTACACTGAAAATGTGTAGTTTTTGATGTACATTACTTGTATTTACAATGAAAATGTGTAGTTTTTTATGTATATTACTTGAGTGTACACTGAAAATGTGTAGTTTTTGATGTATATTACTTGAGTGTACACTGAAAATGTGTAGTTTTTGATGTACATTACTTGTATTTACAATGAAATGTGTAGTTTTTTATGTATATTACTTGAGTGTACACTGAAAATGTGTAGTTTTTGATGTACATTACTTGAGTGTACACTGAAAATGTGTAGTTTTTTATGTATATTACTTGAGTGTACACTGAAAATGTGTAGTTTTTGATGTATATTACTTGAGTGTACACTGAAAATGTGTAGGTTTTGATGTACATTACTTGTATTTACAATGAAATGTGTAGTTTTTTATGTATATTACTTGAGTGTACACTGAAAATGTGTAGTTTTTGATGTATATTACTTGTATTTGCAATGAAAATGTGTAGTTTTTTATGTATATTACTTGAGTGTACACTGAAAATGTGTAGTTTTTGATGTACATTACTTGAGTGTACACTGAAAATGTGTAGTTTTTTATGTATATTACTTGAGTGTACACTGAAAATGTGTAGTTTTTGATGTACATTACTTGAGTGTACACTGAAAATGTGTAGTTTTTGATGTACATTGCTTGAGTGTACACTGAAAATGTGTAGTTTTTTATGTATATTACTTGAGTGTACACTGAAAATGTGTAGTTTTTGATGTATATTACTTGAGTGTACACTGAAAATGTGTAGGTTTTGATGTACATTACTTGTATTTACAATGAAATGTGTAGTTTTTTATGTATATTACTTGAGTGTACACTGAAAATGTGTAGTTTTTGATGTACATTACTTGTATTTACAATGAAAATGTGTAGTTTTTTATGTATATTACTTGAGTGTACACTGAAAATGTGTAGTTTTTGATGTACATTACTTGAGTGTACACTGAAAATGTGTAGTTTTTGATGTATATTACTTGAGTGTACACTGAAAATGTGTAGTTTTTGATGTACATTACTTGAGTGTACACTGAAAATGTGTAGTTTTTGATGTACATTACTTGTATTTACAATGAAAATGTGTAGTTTTTGATGTATATTACTTGAGTGTACACTGAAAATGTGTAGTTTTTGATGTATATTACTTGAGTGTACACTGAAAATGTGTAGTTTTTGATGTACATTACTTGTATTTACAATGAAAATGTGTAGTTTTTGATGTATATTACTTGAGTGTACACTGAAAATGTGTACTTTTTGATGTATATTACTTGAGTGTACACTGAAAATGTGTAGTTTTTGATGTATATTACTTGAGTGTACACTGAAAATGTGTAGTTTTTGATGTACATTACTTGAGTGTACACTGAAAATGTGTAGTTTTTGATGTACATTACTTGTATTTACAATGAAAATGTGTAGTTTTTGATGTATATTACTTGTATTTACAATGAAAATGTGTAGTTTTTTATGTATATTACTTGAGTGTACACTGAAAATGTGTAGTTTTTGATGTACATTACTTGAGTGTACACTGAAAATGTGTCGTTTTTGATGTACATTACTTGTATTTACAATGAAAATGTGTAGTTTTTTATGTATATTACTTGAGTGTACACTGAAAATGTGTAGTTTTTGATGTACATTACTTGAGTGTACACTGAAAATGTGTAGTTTTTGATGTATATTACTTGAGTGTACACTGAAAATGTGTAGTTTTTGATGTATATTACTTGAGTGTACACTGAAAATGTGTAGTTTTTGATGTATATTACTTGAGTGTACACTGAAAATGTGTAGTTTTTGATGTACATTACTTGTATTTACAATGAAAATGTGTAGTTTTTGATGTATATTACTTGAGTGTACACTGAAAATGTGTAGTTTTTGATGTACATTACTTGAGTGTACACTGAAAATGTGTAGTTTTTGATGTACATTACTTGAGTGTACACTGAAAATGTGTAGTTTTTGATGTACATTACTTGTATTTACAATGAAAATGTGTAGTTTTTGATGTACATTACTTGTATTTACAATGAAAATGTGTAGTTTTTGATGTACATTACTTGAGTGTACACTGAAAATGTGTAGTTTTTGATGTACATTACTTGAGTGTACACTGAAAATGTGTAGTTTTTGATGTACATTACTTGAGTGTACACTGAAAATGTGTAGTTTTTGATGTATATTACTTGAGTGTACACTGAAAATGTGTAGTTTTTGATGTACATTACTTGTATTTACAATGAAAATGTGTAGTTTTTTATGTATATTACTTGAGTGTACACTGAAAATGTGTAGTTTTTGATGTACATTACTTGAGTGTACACTGAAAATGTGTAGTTTTTGATGTATATTACTTGAGTGTACACTGAAAATGTGTAGTTTTTGATGTACATTACTTGAGTGTACACTGAAAATGTGTAGCTTTTGATGTATATTACTTGAGTGTACACTGAAAATGTGTAGTTTTTGATGTACATTACTTGAGTGTACACTGAAAATGTGTAGTTTTGATGTATATTACTTGAGTGTACAATGAAAATGTGTAGTTTTGATGTATATTACTTGAGTGTACACTGAAAATGTGTAGTTTTTGATGTACATTACTTGTATTTACAATGAAAATGTGTAGTTTTTGATGTATATTACTTGAGTGTACACTGAAAATGTGTAGTTTTTGATGTACATTACTTGAGTGTACAATGAAAATGTGTAGTTTTGATGTATATTACTTGAGTGTACAATGAAAATGTGTAGTTTTGATGTATATTACTTGAGTGTACAATGAAAATGTGTAGTTTTGATGTATATTACTTGAGTGTACACTGAAAATGTGTAGTTTTTGAAGTACATTACTTGAGTGTACACTGAAAATGTGTAGTTTTTGATGTATATTACTTGAGTGTACACTGAAAATGTGTAGTTTTTGATGTACATTACTTGAGTGTACACTGAAAATGTGTAGTTTTTGATGTACATTACTTGTATTTACAATGAAAATGTGTAGTTTTTGATGTATATTACTTGAGTGTACACTGAAAATGTGTAGTTTTTGATGTACATTACTTGAGTGTACACTGAAAATGTGTAGTTTTTGATGTACATTACTTGAGTGTACACTGAAAATGTGTAGTTTTTGATGTACATTACTTGAGTGTACACTGAAAATGTGTAGTTTTTGATGTACATTACTTGTATTTACAATGAAAATGTGTAGTTTTTTATGTATATTACTTGAGTGTACACTGAAAATGTGTAGTTTTTGATGTACATTACTTGAGTGTACACTGTAAATGTGTAGTTTTTGATGTATATTACTTGAGTGTACACTGAAAATGTGTACTTTTTGATGTATATTACTTGAGTGTACACTGAAAATGTGTAGTTTTTGATGTATATTACTTGAGTGTACACTGAAAATGTGTAGTTTTTGATGTACATTACTTGTATTTACAATGAAAATGTGTAGTTTTTGATGTATATTACTTGAGTGTACACTGAAAATGTGTAGTTTTTTATGTATATTACTTGAGTGTACACTGAAAATGTGTAGTTTTTTATGTATATTACTTGAGTGTACACTGAAAATGTGTAGTTTTTGATGTACATTACTTGAGTGTACACTGAAAATGTGTAGTTTTTTATGTATATTACTTGAGTGTACAATGAAAATGTGTAGTTTTTGATGTACATTACTTGTATTTACAATGAAAATGTGTAGTTTTTTATGTATATTACTTGAGTGTACACTGAAAATGTGTAGTTTTTGATGTACATTACTTGAGTGTACACTGAAAATGTGTAGTTTTTGATGTACATTACTTGTATTTACAATGAAAATGTGTAGTTTTTATGTATATTACTTGAGTGTACACTGAAAATGTGTAGTTTTTGATGTATATTACTTGAGTGTACACTGAAAATGTGTAGTTTTTGATGTACATTACTTGAGTGTACACTGAAAATGTGTAGTTTTTGATGTACATTACTTGAGTGTACACTGAAAATGTGTAGTTTTTGATGTACATTACTTGTATTTACAATGAAAATGTGTAGTTTTTGATGTATATTACTTGAGTGTACACTGAAAATGTGTAGTTTTTGATGTACATTACTTGAGTGTACACTGAAAATGTGTAGTTTTTGATGTACATTACTTGAGTGTACACTGAAAATGTGTAGTTTTTGATGTACATTACTTGTATTTACAATGAAAATGTGTAGTTTTTGATGTATATTACTTGAGTGTACACTGAAAATGTGTAGTTTTTGATGTACATTACTTGAGTGTACACTGAAAATGTGTAGTTTTTGAAGTATATTACTTGAGTGTACACTGAAAATGTGTAGTTTTTGATGTATATTACTTGAGTGTACACTGAAAATGTGTAGTTTTTGATGTACATTACTTGTATTTACAATGAAAATGTGTAGTTTTTGATGTATATTACTTGAGTGTACACTGAAAATGTGTAGTTTTTTATGTATATTACTTGAGTGTACACTGAAAATGTGTAGTTTTTGATGTACATTACTTGTATTTACAATGAAAATGTGTAGTTTTTGATGTATATTACTTGAGTGTACACTGAAAATGTGTAGTTTTTGATGTACATTACTTGAGTGTACACTGAAAATGTGTAGTTTTTGATGTACATTACTTGAGTGTACACTGAAAATGTGTAGTTTTTGATGTACATTACTTGTATTTACAATGAAAATGTGTAGTTTTTGATGTATATTACTTGAGTGTACACTGAAAATGTGTAGTTTTTGATGTACATTACTTGAGTGTACACTGAAAATGTGTAGTTTTTGATGTACATTACTTGAGTGTACACTGAAAATGTGTAGTTTTTGATGTATATTACTTGAGTGTACACTGAAAATGTGTAGTTTTTGATGTACATTACTTGAGTGTACACTGAAAATGTGTATGTTTTGATGTATATTACTTGAGTGTACACTGAAAATGTGTAGTTTTTGAAGTATATTACTTGAGTGTACACTGAAAATGTGTAGTTTTTGATGTATATTACTTGAGTGTACACTGAAAATGTGTAGTTTTTGATGTACATTACTTGAGTGTACACTGAAAATGTGTAGTTTTTGATGTATATTACTTGAGTGTACACTGAAAATGTGTAGTTTTTGAAGTATATTACTTGAGTGTACACTGAAAATGTGTAGTTTTTGATGTATATTACTTGAGTGTACACTGAAAATGTGTAGTTTTTGATGTATATTACTTTAGTGTACACTGAAAATGTGTAGTTTTTGATGTACATCTCTTGAGTGTACACTGAAAATGTGTAGTTTTTGAAGTACATTACTTGTATTTACAATGAAAATGTGTAGTTTTTGATGTATATTACTTGAGTGTACACTGAAAATGTGTAGTTTTTGATGTATATTACTTGAGTGTACACTGAAAATGTGTAGTTTTTGATGTATATTACTTTAGTGTACACTGAAAATGTGTAGTTTTTGATGTACATCTCTTGAGTGTACACTGAAAATGTGTAGTTTTTGAAGTACATTACTTGTATTTACAATGAAAATGTGTAGTTTTTGATGTATATTACTTGAGTGTACACTGAAAATGTGTAGTTTTTGATGTATATTACTTGAGTGTACACTGAAAATGTGTAGTTTTTTATGTATATTACTTGAGTGTACACTGAAAATGTGTAGTTTTTGATGTATATTACTTGAGTGTACACTGAAAATGTGTAGTTTTTGATGTATATTACTTGAGTGTACACTGAAAATGTGTAGTTTTTGATGTACATTACTTGAGTGTACACTGAAAATGTGTAGTTTTTGATGTATATTACTTGAGTGTACACTGAAAATGTGTAGTTTTTGATGTATATTACTTGAGTGTACACTGAAAATGTGTAGTTTTTGATGTACATTACTTGAGTGTACACTGAAAATGTGTAGTTTTTGATGTATATTACTTGAGTGTACACTGAAAATGTGTAGTTTTTGATGTATATTACTTGAGTGTACACTGAAAATGTGTAGTTTGTGATGTACATTACTTGAGTGTACACTGAAAATGTGTAGTTTTTGATTTATATTACTTGAGTGTACACTGAAAATGTGTAGTTTTTGATGTATATTACTTGAGTGTACACTGAAAATGTGTAGTTTTTGAAGTACATTACTTGAGTGTACACTGAAAATGTGTAGTTTTTGATGTATATTACTTGAGTGTACACTGAAAATGTGTAGTTTTTGATGTACATTACTTGAGTGTACACTGAAAATGTGTAGTTTTAGATGTATATTACTTGAGTGTACACTGAAAATGTGTAGTTTTTGATGTATATTACTTGAGTGTACACTGAAAATGTGTAGTTTTTGATGTACATCTCTTGAGTGTACACTGAAAAT
Source organism: Tenodera sinensis (assembly GCA_030765045.1). Classification (NCBI taxonomy): domain Eukaryota; kingdom Metazoa; phylum Arthropoda; class Insecta; order Mantodea; family Mantidae; genus Tenodera; species Tenodera sinensis. Next base: position 261,160 of record JAUKNM010000162.1, read on the forward strand.
GTGTAGTTTTTGATGTACATCTCTTGAGTGTACACTGAAAATGTGTAGTTTTTGATGTACATTACTTGAGTGTACACTGAAAATGTGTAGTTTTTGATGTATATTACTTGAGTGTACACTGAAAATGTGTAGTTTTTGATGTATATTACTTGAGTGTACACTGAAAATGTGTAGTTTTTGATGTATATTACTTGAGTGTACACTGAAAATGTGTAGTTTTTGATGTACATTACTTGAGTGTACACTGAAAATGTGTAGTTTTTGATGTATATTACTTGAGTGTACACTGAAAATGTGTAGTTTTTGATGTATATTACTTGAGTGTACACTGAAAATGTGTAGTTTTTGAAGTACATTACTTGAGTGTACACTGAAAATGTGTAGTTTTTGATGTATATTACTTGAGTGTACACTGAAAATGTGTAGTTTTTGATGTACATTACTTGAGTGTACACTGAAAATGTGTAGTTTTTGATGTATATTACTTGAGTGTACACTGAAAATGTGTAGTTTTTGATGTATATTACTTGAGTGTACACTGAAAATGTGTAGTTTTTGATGTACATTACTTGAGTGTACACTGAAAATGTGTAGTTTTTGATGTACATTACTTGAGTGTACACTGAAAATGTGTAGTTTTTGATGTACATTACTTGAGTGTACACTGAAAATGTGTAGTTTTTGATGTATATTACTTGAGTGTACACTGAAAATGTGTAGTTTTGATGTATATTACTTGAGTGTACACTGAAAATGTGTAGTTTTTGAAGTACATTACTTGAGTGTACACTGAAAATGTGTAGTTTTTGATGTATATTACTTGAGTGTACACTGAAAATGTGTAGTTTTTGATGTACATTACTTGAGTGTACACTGAAAATGTGTAGTTTTTGATGTATATTACTTGAGTGTACACTGAAAATGTGTAGTTTTTGATGTATATTACTTGAGTGTACACTGAAAATGTGTAGTTTTTGATGTATATTACTTGAGTGTACACTGAAAATGTGTAGTTTTTGAAGTACATTACTTGAGTGTACACTGAAAATGTGTAGTTTTTGATGTATATTACTTGAGTGTACACTGAAAATGTGTATGTTTTGATGTATATTACTTGAGTGTACACTGAAAATGTGTAGTTTTTGATGTATATTACTTGAGTGTACACTGAAAATGTGTAGTTTTTGATGTATATTACTTGAGTGTACACTGAAAATGTGTATGTTTTGATGTATATTACTTGAGTGTACACTGAAAATGTGTAGTTTTTGATGTATATTACTTGAGTGTACACTGAAAATGTGTATGTTTTGATGTATATTACTTGAGTGTACACTGAAAATGTGTAGTTTTTGATGTATATTACTTGAGTGTACACTGAAAATGTGTAGTTTTTGATGTATATTACTTGAGTGTACACTGAAAATGTGTATGTTTTGATGTATATTACTTGAGTGTACACTGAAAATGTGTAGTTTTTGATGTATATTACTTGAGTGTACACTGAAAATGTGTAGTTTTTGATGTATATTACTTGTATTTACACTGAAAATGTGTAGTTTTTGATGTATATTACTTGAGTGTACACTGAAAATGTGTAGTTTTTGATGTATATTACTTGAGTGTACACTGAAAATGTGTATGTTTTGATGTATATTACTTGAGTGTACACTGAAAAAGTGTAGTTTTTGATGTATATTACTTGAGTGTACACTGAAAATGTGTATGTTTTGATGTATATTACTTGAGTGTACACTGAAAATGTGTAGTTTTTGATGTATATTACTTGAGTGTACACTGAAAATGTGTAGTTTTTGATGTATATTACTTGAGTGTACACTGAAAATGTGTAGTTTTTGATGTATATTACTTGAGTGTACACTGAAAATGTGTAGTTTTTGATGTATATTACTTGAGTGTACACTGAAAATGTGTAGTTTTTGATGTACATCTCTTGAGTGTACACTGAAAATGTGTAGTTTTTGATGTATATTACTTAAGTGTACACTGAAAATGTGTAGTTTTTGATGTATATTACTTGAGTGTACACTGAAAATGTGTAGTTTTTGATGTATATTACTTTAGTGTACACTGAAAATGTGTAGTTTTTGATGTACATTACTTGAGTGTACACTGAAAATGTGTAGTTTTTGATGTACATTACTCGTATTTACACTGAAAATGTGTAGTTTTTGATGTACATTACTTGAGTGTACACTGAAAATGTGTAGTTTTTGATGTACATTACTTGTATTTACACTGAAAATGTGTAGTTTTTGATGTACATTACTCGTATTTACACTGAAAATGTGTAGTTTTTGATGTACATTACTTGAGTGTACACTGAAAATGTGTAGTTTTTGATGTACATTACTTGTATTTACACTGAAAATGTGTAGTTTTTGATGTACATTACTTGAGTGTACACTGAAAATGTGTAGTTTTTGATGTACATTACTTGTATTTACACTGAAAATGTGTAGTTTTTGATGTACATTACTCGTATTTACACTGAAAATGTGTAGTTTTTGATGTACATTACTTGAGTGTACACTGAAAATGTGTAGTTTTTGATGTACATTACTTGTATTTACACTGAAAATGTGTAGTTTTTGATGTACATTACTTGAGTGTACACTGAAAATGTGTAGTTTTTGATGTACATTACTTGTATTTACACTGAAAATGTGTAGTTTTTGATGTACATTACTTGAGTGTACACTGAAAATGTGTAGTTTTTGATGTACATTACTTGTATTTACACTGAAAATGTGTAGTTTTTGATGTATATTACTTGTATTTACACTGAAAATGTGTAGTTTTTGATGTACATTACTTGAGTGTACACTGAAAATGTGTAGTTTTTGATGTACATTACTTGTATTTACACTGAAAATGTGTAGTTTTTGATGTACATTACTTGTATTTACACTGAAAATGTGTAGTTTTTGATGTACATTACTTGTATTTACACTGAAAATGTGTAGTTTTTGAGGTACATTACTTGAGTGTACACTGAAAATGTGTAGTTTTTGATGTACATTACTCGTATTTACACTGAAAATGTGTAGTTTTTGATGTACATTACTTGAGTGTACACTGAAAATGTGTAGTTTTTGATGTACATTACTTGTATTTACACTGAAAATGTGTAGTTTTTGATGTACATTACTCGTATTTACACTGAAAATGTGTAGTTTTTGATGTACATTACTTGAGTGTACACTGAAAATGTGTAGTTTTTGATGTACATTACTTGTATTTACACTGAAAATGTGTAGTTTTTGATGTACATTACTTGTATTTACACTGAAAATGTGTAGTTTTTGATATACATTACTTGAGTGTACACTGAAAATGTGTAGTTTTTGATGTACATTACTTGTATTTACACTGAAAATGTGTAGTTTTTGATGTACATTACTTGAGTGTACACTGAAAATGTGTAGTTTTTGATGTACATTACTTGTATTTACACTGAAAATGTGTAGTTTTTGATGTACATTACTTGTATTTACACTGAAAATGTGTAGTTTTTGATGTACATTACTTGTATTTACACTGAAAATGTGTAGTTTTTGATGTACATTACTTGACTGTACACTGAAAATGTGTAGTTTTTGATGTACATTACTCGTATTTACACTGAAAATGTGTAGTTTTTGATGTACATTACTTGAGTGTACACTGAAAATGTGTAGTTTTTGATGTACATTACTTGTATTTACACTGAAAATGTGTAGTTTTTGATGTACATTACTTGTATTTACACTGAAAATGTGTAGTTTTTGATGTACATTACTTGAGTGTACACTGAAAATGTGTAGTTTTTGATGTACATTACTTGTATTTACACTGAAAATGTGTGGTTTTGATGTACATTACTTGTATTTACACTGAAAATGTGTAGTTTTTGATGTACATTACTTGAGTGTACACTGAAAATGTGTAGTTTTTGATGTACATTACTCGTATTTACACTGAAAATGTGTAGTTTTTGATGTACATTACTTGAGTGTACACTGAAAATGTGTAGTTTTTGATGTACATTACTTGTATTTACACTGAAAATGTGTAGTTTTTGATGTACATTACTCGTATTTACACTGAAAATGTGTAGTTTTTGATGTACATTACTTGAGTGTACACTGAAAATGTGTAGTTTTTGATGTACATTACTTGTATTTACACTGAAAATGTGTAGTTTTTGATGTACATTACTTGAGTGTACACTGAAAATGTGTAGTTTTTGATGTACATTACTTGTATTTACACTGAAAATGTGTAGTTTTTGATGTACATTACTTGAGTGTACACTGAAAATGTGTAGTTTTTGATGTACATTACTTGTATTTACACTGAAAATGTGTAGTTTTTGATGTACATTACTTGTATTTACACTGAAAATGTGTAGTTTTTGATGTACATTACTTGTATTTACACTGAAAATGTGTAGTTTTTGATGTATATTACTTGAGTGTACACTGAAAATGTGTAGTTTTTGATGTATATTACTTGAGTGTACACTGAAAATGTGTAGTTTTTGATGTATATTACTTGAGTGTACACTGAAAATGTGTAGTTTGTGATGTACATTACTTGAGTGTACACTGAAAATGTGTAGTTTTTGATTTATATTACTTGAGTGTACACTGAAAATGTGTAGTTTTTGATGTATATTACTTGAGTGTACACTGAAAATGTGTAGTTTTTGAAGTACATTACTTGAGTGTACACTGAAAATGTGTAGTTTTTGATGTATATTACTTGAGTGTACACTGAAAATGTGTAGTTTTTGATGTACATTACTTGAGTGTACACTGAAAATGTGTAGTTTTAGATGTATATTACTTGAGTGTACACTGAAAATGTGTAGTTTTTGATGTATATTACTTGAGTGTACACTGAAAATGTGTAGTTTTTGATGTACATCTCTTGAGTGTACACTGAAAATGTGTAGTTTTTGATGTATATTACTTGAGTGTACACTGAAAATGTGTAGTTTTTGATGTATATTACTTGAGTGTACACTGAAAATGTGTAGTTTTTGATGTATATTACTTGAGTGTACACTGAAAATGTGTAGTTTTTGATGTATATTACTTGAGTGTACACTGAAAATGTGTAGCTTTTGAAGTACATTACTTGTATTTACAATGAAAATGTGTAGTTTTTGATGTATATTACTTGAGTGTACACTGAAAATGTGTAGCTTTTGAAGTACATTACTTGTATTTACAATGAAAATGTGTAGTTTTTGATGTATATTACTTGAGTGTACACTGAAAATGTGTAGTTTTTGATGTATATTACTTGAGTGTACACTGAAAATGTGTAGTTTTTGATGTATATTACTTGAGTGTACACTGAAAATGTGTAGTTTTTGATGTATATTACTTGAGTGTACACTGAAAATGTGTAGTTTTTGATGTATATTACTTGAGTGTACACTGAAAATGTGTAGTTTTTGATGTATATTACTTGAGTGTACACTGAAAATGTGTAGTTTTTGATGTATATTACTTGAGTGTACACTGAAAATGTGTAGCTTTTGAAGTACATTACTTGTATTTACAATGAAAATGTGTAGTTTTTGATGTATATTACTTGAGTGTACACTGAAAATGTGTAGTTTTTGATGTATATTACTTGAGTGTACACTGAAAATGTGTAGTTTTTGATGTATATTACTTGAGTGTACACTGAAAATGTGTAGTTTTTGATGTATATTACTTGAGTGTACACTGAAAATGTGTAGTTTTTGATGTATATTACTTGAGTGTACACTGAAAATGTGTAGTTTTTGATGTATATTACTTGAGTGTACACTGAAAATGTGTAGTTTTTGATGTATATTACTTGAGTGTACACTGAAAATGTGTAGTTTTTGATGTATATTACTTGAGTGTACACTGAAAATGTGTAGTTTTTGATGTATATTACTTGAGTGTACACTGAAAATGTGTAGTTTTTGATGTATATTACTTGAGTGTACACTGAAAATGTGTAGTTTTTGAAGTACATTACTTGAGTGTACACTGAAAATGTGTAGTCTTTGATGTATATTACTTGAGTGTACACTGAAAATGTGTAGTTTTTGATGTATATTACTTGAGTGTACACTGAAAATGTGTAGTTTTTGATGTATATTACTTGAGTGTACACTGAAAATGTGTAGTTTTTGATGTACATTACTTGAGTGTACACTGAAAATGTGTAGTTTTTGAAGTACATTACTTGAGTGTACACTGAAAATGTGTAGTTTTTGATGTACATTACTTGAGTGTACACTGAAAATGTGTAGTTTTTGAAGTACATTACTTGAGTGTACACTGAAAATGTGTAGTTTTTGATGTACATTACTTGAGTGTACACTGAAAATGTGTAGTTTTTGAAGTACATTACTTGAGTGTACACTGAAAATGTGTAGTTTTTGATGTACATTACTTGAGTGTACACTGAAAATGTGTAGTTTTTGAAGTACATTACTTGAGTGTACACTGAAAATGTGTAGCTTTTGATGTATATTACTTGAGTGTACACTGAAAATGTGTAGTTTTTGATGTATATTACTTGAATGTACACTGAAAATGTGTAGTTTTTGATGTACATTACTTGAGTGTACACTGAAAATGTGTAGTTTTTGATGTACATTATTGAGTGTGCACTGAAAATGTGTAGTTTTTGATGTATATTACTTGAGTGTACACTGAAAATGTGTAGTTTTTGATGTATATTACTTGAGTGTACACTGAAAATGTGTAGTTTTTGAAGTACATTTCTTGAGTGTACACTGAAAATGTGTAGTTTTTGATGTATATTACTTGAGTGTACACTGAAAATGTGTAGTTTTTGAAGTACATTACTTGAGTGTACACTGAAAATGTGTAGTTTTTGATGTACATTACTTGAGTGTACACTGAAAATGTGTAGTTTTTGAAGTACATTACTTGAGTGTACACTGAAAATGTGTAGTTTTTGAAGTACATTTCTTGAGTGTACACTGAAAATGTGTAGTTTTTGATGTATATTACTTGAGTGTACACTGAAAATGTGTAGTTTTTGAAGTACATTACTTGAGTGTACACTGAAAATGTGTAGTTTTTGATGTACATTACTTGAGTGTACACTGAAAATGTGTAGTTTTTGAAGTACATTACTTGAGTGTACACTGAAAATGTGTAGTTTTTGAAGTACATTACTTGAGTGTACACTGAAGGTGTGTAGTTTTTGATGTACATTACTTGAGTGTACACTGAAAATGTGTAGTTTTTGAAGTACATTTCTTGAGTGTACACTGAAAATGTGTAGTTTTTGATGTACATTACTTGAGTGTACACTGAAAATATGTAGTTTTTGATGTATTTTACTTGAGTGTACACTGAAAATGTGTAGTTTTTGAAGTACATTACTTGTATTTACAATGAAAATGTGTAGTTTTTTTGTATATTACTTGAGTGTACACTGAAAATGTGTAGTTTTTGAAGTACATTACTTGAGTGTACACTGAAAATGTGTAGTTTTTGATGTACATTACTTGAGTGTACACTGAAAATGTGTAGTTTTTGAAGTACATTACTTGAGTGTACACTGAAAATGTGTAGTTTTTGATGTACATTACTTGAGTGTACACTGAAAATGTGTAGTTTTTGAAGTACATTACTTGAGTGTACACTGAAAATGTGTAGTTTTTGATGTACATTACTTGAGTGTACACTGAAAATGTGTAGTTTTTGATGTATATTACTTGAGTGTACACTGAAAATGTGTAGTTTTTGATGTACATTACTTGAGTGTACACTGAAAATGTGTAGTTTTTGAAGTACATTACTTGAGTGTACACTGAAAATGTGTAGTTTTTGATGTATATTACTTGAGTGTACACTGAAAATGTGTAGTTTTTGATGTATATTACTTGAGTGTACACTGAAAATGTGTAGTTTTTGATGTATATTACTTGAGTGTACACTGAAAATGTGTAGTTTTTGATGTATATTACTTGAGTGTACACTGAAAATGTGTAGTTTTTGATGTACATTACTTGAGTGTACACTGAAAATGTGTAGTTTTTGAAGTACATTACTTGAGTGTACACTGAAAATGTGTAGTTTTTGAAGTACATTACTTGAGTGTACACTGAAAATGTGTAGTTTTTGATGTATATTACTTGAGTGTACACTGAAAATGTGTAGTTTTTGATGTATATTACTTGAATGTACACTGAAAATGTGTAGTTTTTGATGTATATTACTTGAGTGTACACTGAAAATGTGTAGTTTTTATGTACATTTCTTGAGTGTACACTGAAAATGTGTAGTTTTTGATGTATATTACTTGAATGTACACTGAAAATGTGTAGTTTTTGATGTATATTACTTGAGTGTACACTGAAAATGTGTTGTTTTTATGTACATTTCTTGAGTGTACACTGAAAATGTGTAGTTTTTGAAGTACATTTCTTGAGTGCACACTGAAAATGTGTAGTTTTTGATGTACATTACTTGAGTGTACACTGAAAATATGTAGTTTTTGAAGTACATTACTTGAGTGTACACTGAAAATGTGTAGTTTTTGATGTACATTTCTTGAGTGTACACTGAAAATGTGTAGTTTTTGAAGTACATTACTTGAGTGTACACTGAAAATGTGTAGTTTTTGAAGTACATTACTTGAGTGTACACTGAAAATGTGTAGTTTTTGATGTACATTACTTGAGTGTACACTGAAAATGTGTAGTTTTTGAAGTACATTTCTTGAGTGTACACTGAAAATGTGTAGTTTTTGATGTATATTACTTGAATGTACACTGAAAATGTGTAGTTTTTGATGTATATTACTTGAGTGTACACTGAAAATGTGTTGTTTTTATGTACATTTCTTGAGTGTACACTGAAAATGTGTAGTTTTTGAAGTACATTCTTTGAGTGTACACTGAAAATGTGTAGTTTTTGATGTACATTACTTGAGTGTACACTGAAAATATGTAGTTTTTGAAGAACATTACTTGAGTGTACACTGAAAATGTGTAGTTTTTGAAGTACATTACTTGAGTGTACACTGAAAATGTGTAGTTTTTGAAGTACATTACTTGAGTGTACACTGAAAATGTGTAGTTTTTGATGTACATTACTTGAATGTACACTGAAAATGTGTAGTTTTTGATGTATATTACTTGAGTGTACACTGAAAATGTGTAGTTTTTGAAGTACATTTCTTGAGTGTACACTGAAAATGTGTAGTTTTTGATGTATATTACTTGAGTGTACACTGAAAATGTGTAGTTTTTGATGTATATTACTTGAGTGTACACTGAAAATGTGTTGTTTTTATGTACATTTCTTGAGTGTACACTGAAAATGTGTAGTTTTTGAAGTACATTTCTTGAGTGTACACTGAAAATGTGTAGTTTTTGATGTACATTACTTGAGTGTACACTGAAAATATGTAGTTTTTGAAGTACATTACTTGAGTGTACACTGAAAATGTGTAGTTTTTGATGTACATTTCTTGAGTGTACACTGAAAATGTGTGGTTTTTGAAGTACATTACTTGAGTGTACACTGAAAATGTGTAGTTTTTGAAGTACATTACTTGAGTGTACACTGAAAATGTGTAGTTTTTGATGTACATTACTTGAGTGTACACTGAAAATGTGTAGTTTTTGAAGTACATTTCTTGAGTGTACACTGAAAATGTGTAGTTTTTGATGTACATTACTTGAGTGTACACTGAAAATATGTAGTTTTTGAAGTACATTACTTGAGTGTACACTGAAAATGTGTAGTTTTTGATGTACATTTCTTGAGTGTACACTGAAAATGTGTAGTTTTTGAAGTACATTACTTGAGTGTACACTGAAAATGTGTATGTTTTGATGTACATTACTTGAGTGTACACTGAAAATGTGTAGTTTTTGATGTACATTACTTGTATTTACAATGAACATATGTAGTTTTTGATGTACATTACTTGAGTGTACACTGAAAATGTGTAGTTTATGAAGTACATTACTTGAGTGTACACTGAAAATGTGTAGCTTTTGAAGTACATTACTTGAGTGTACACTGAAAATGTGTAGTTTTTGAAGTACATTACTTGAGTGTACACTGAAAATGTGTAGTTTTTGATGTATATTACTTGAGTGTACACTGAAAATGTGTAGTTTTTGATGTACATTACTTGAGTGTACACTGAAAATGTGTAGTTTGTGATGTACATTACTTGAGTGTACACTGAAAATGTGTAGTTTTTGAAGTACATTACTTGAGTGTACACTGAAAATGTGTAGTTTTTTATGTATATTACTTGAGTGTACACTGAAAATGTGTAGTTTTTGATGTATATTACTTGAGTGTACACTGAAAATGTGTAGTTTTTGATGTACATTACTTGAGTGTACACTGAAAATGTGTAGTTTTTGATGTACATTACTTGAGTGTACACTGAAAATGTGTAGTTTTTGATGTACATTACTTGAGTGTACACTGAAAATGTGTAGTTTTTGATGTATATTACTTGAGTGTACACTGAAAATGTGTAGTTTTTGATGTACATTACTTGAGTGTACACTGAAAATGTGTAGTTTTTGATGTACATTACTTGTATTTACAATGAAAATGTGTAGTTTTTGATGTACATTACTTGAGTGTACACTGAAAATGTGTAGTTTTTGATGTACATTACTTGAGTGTACACTGAAAATGTGTAGTTTTTGATGTATATTACTTGAGTGTACACTGAAAATGTGTAGTTTTTGATGTACATTACTTGAGTGTACACTGAAAATGTGTAGTTTTTGATGTACATTACTTGAGTGTACACTGAAAATGTGTAGTTTTTGATGTACATTACTTGAGTGTACACTGAAAATGTGTAGTTTTTGATGTACATTACTTGAGTGTACACTGAAAATGTGTAGTTTTTGATGTACATTACTTGAGTGTACACTGAAAATGTGTAGTTTTTGATGTACATTACTTGTATTTACAATGAAAATGTGTAGTTTTTGATGTATATTACTTGAGTGTACACTGAAAATGTGTAGTTTTTGATGTACATTACTTGTATTTACAATGAAAATGTGTAGTTTTTGATGTACATTACTTGAGTGTACACTGAAAATGTGTAGTTTTTGATGTACATTACTTGAGTGTACACTGAAAATGTGTAGTTTTTGATGTATATTACTTGAGTGTACACTGAAAATGTGTAGTTTTTGATGTACATTACTTGAGTGTACACTGAAAATGTGTAGTTTTTGAAGTACATTTCTTGAGTGTACACTGAAAATGTGTAGTTTTTGATGTACATTACTTGAGTGTACACTGAAAATGTGTAGTTTTTGAAGTACATTACTTGAGTGTACACTGAAAATGTGTAGTTTTTGATGTATATTACTTGAGTGTACACTGAAAATGTGTAGTTTTTGATGTACATTACTTGAGTGTACACTGAAAATGTGTAGTTTGTGATGTACATTACTTGAGTGTACACTGAAAATGTGTAGTTTTTGAAGTACATTACTTGAGTGTACACTGAAAATGTGTAGTTTTTTATGTATATTACTTGAGTGTACACTGAAAATGTGTAGTTTTTGAAGAACATTACTTGAGTGTACACTGAAAATGTGTAGTCTTTGATGTATATTACTTGAGTGTACACTGAAAATGTGTAGTTTTTGATGTATATTACTTGAGTGTACACTGAAAATGTGTAGTTTTTGATGTACATTACTTGAGTGTACACTGAAAATGTGTAGTTTGTGATGTACATTACTTGAGTGTACACTGAAAATGTGTAGTTTTTGAAGTACATTACTTGAGTGTACACTGAAAATGTGTAGTTTTTGATGTATATTACTTGAGTGTACACGGAAAATGTGTAGTTTTTGATGTATATTACTTGAGTGTACACTGAAAATGTGTAGTTTTTGATGTACATTACTTGAGTGTACACTGAAAATGTGTAGTTTGTGATGTACATTACTTGTATTTACAATGGAAATGTGTAGTTTTTATGTACATTACTTGTATTTACAATGAAAATGTGTAGTTTTTGATGTACATTACTTGAGTGTACACTGAAAATGTGTAGTTTTTGAAGTACATTTCTTGAGTGTACACTGAAAATGTGTAGTTTTTGAAGTACATTACTTGAGTGTACACTGAAAATGTGTAGTTTTTGATGTATATTACTTGAGTGTACACTGAAAATGTGTAGTTTTTGATGTACATTACTTGTATTTACAATGAAAATGTGTAGTTTTTGATGTATATTTCTTGAATGTACACTGAAAATGTGTAGTTTTTGATGTACATTTCTTGAATGTACACTGAAAATGTGTAGTTTTTGATGTACATTACTTGAGTGTACACTGAAAATGTGTAGTTTTTGATGTATATTACTTGAGTGTACACTGAAAATGTGTAGTTTTTGATGTACATTACTTGAGTGTACACTGAAAATGTGTAGTTTTTGATGTACATTACTTGAGTGTACACTGAAAATGTGTAGTTTTTGATGTATATTACTTGAGTGTACACTGAAAATGTGTAGTTTTTGATGTACATTACTTGTATTTACAATGAAAATGTGTAGTTTTTGATGTATATTACTTGAGTGTACACTGAAAATGTGTAGTTTTTGATGTACATTACTTGAGTGTACACTGAAAATGTGTAGTTTTTGATGTACATTACTTGAGTGTACACTGAAAATGTGTAGTTTTTGATGTACATTACTTGAGTGTACACTGAAAATGTGTAGTTTTTGATGTACATTACTTGAGTGTACACTGAAAATGTGTAGTTTTTGATGTACATTACTTGAGTGTACACTGAAAATGTGTAGTTTTTGATGTACATTACTTGAGTGTACACTGAAAATGTGTAGTTTTTGATGTACATTACTTGAGTGTACCCTGAAAATGTGTAGTTTTTGATGTACATTACTTGAGTGTACACTGAAAATGTGTAGTTTTTGATGTATATTTCTTGAATGTACACTGAAAATGTGTAGTTTTTGATGTATATTACTTGAATGTACACTGAAAATGTGTAGTTTTTGATGTATATTACTTGAGTGTACACTGAAAATGTGTAGTTTTTGATGTATATTACTTGAGTGTACACTGAAAATGTGTAGTTTTTGATGTACATTACTTGAGTGTACACTGAAAATGTGTAGTTTTTGATGTACATTACTTGAGTGTACACTGAAAATGTGTAGTTTTTGATGTACATTACTTGAGTGTACACTGAAAATGTGTAGTTTTTGATGTACATTACTTGAGTGTACACTGAAAATGTGTAGTTTTTGATGTACATTACTTGAGTGTACACTGAAAATGTGTAGTTTTTGATGTACATTACTTGAGTGTACACTGAAAATGTGTAGTTTTTGATGTACATTACTTGAGTGTACACTGAAAATGTGTAGTTTTTGATGTACATTACTTGAGTGTACACTGAAAGTGTGTAGTTTTTGATGTATATTACTTGAGTGTACACTGAAAATGTGTAGTTTTTGATGTACATTACTTGAATGTACACTGAAAATGTGTAGTTTTTGATGTACATTACTTGAATGTACACTGAAAATGTGTAGTTTTTGATGTACATTACTTGAGTGTACACTGAAAATGTGTAGTTTTTGATGCACATTACTTGAGTGTACACTGAAAATGTGTAGTCTTTGATGTACATTACTTGAGTGTACACTGAAAATGTGTAGTTTTTGATGTACATTACTTGAGTGTACACTGAAAATGTGTAGTTTTTGATGTACATTACTTGAGTGTACACTGAAAATGTGTAGTTTTTGATGTACATTACTTGAGTGTACACTGAAAATGTGTAGTTTTTGATGTACATTACTTGAGTGTACACTGAAAATGTGTAGTTTTTGATGTACATTACTTGAGTGTACACTGAAAATGTGTAGTTTTTGATGTACATTACTTGAGTGTACACTGAAAGTGTGTAGTTTTTGATGTATATTACTTGAGTGTACACTGAAAATGTGTAGTTTTTGATGTACATTACTTGAATGTACACTGAAAATGTGTAGTTTTTGATGTACATTACTTGAATGTACACTGAAAATGTGTAGTTTTTGATGTACATTACTTGAGTGTACACTGAAAATGTGTAGTTTTTGATGCACATTACTTGAGTGTACACTGAAAATGTGTAGTCTTTGATGTACATTACTTGAGTGTACACTGAAAATGTGTAGTTTTTGATGTACATTACTTGAGTGTACACTGAAAATGTGTAGTTTTTGATGTACATTACTTGAGTGTACACTGAAAATGTGTAGTTTTTGATGTACATTACTTGAGTGTACACTGAAAATGTGTAGTTTTTGATGTACATTACTTGAATGTACACTGAAAATGTGTAGTTTTTGATGTACATTACTTGAGTGTACACTGAAAATGTGTAGTTTTTGATGCACATTACTTGAGTGTACACTGAAAATGTGTAGTTTTTGATGTACATTTCTTGAGTGTACACTGAAAATGTGTAGTTTTTGATGCACATTTCTTGAGTGTACACTGAAAATGTGTAGTTTTTGATGTATATTACTTGAGTGTACACTGAAAATGTGTAGTTTTTGATGTACATTTCTTGAGTGTACACTGAAAATGTGTAGTTTTTGATGTACATTACTTGAGTGTACACTGAAAATGTGTAGTTTTTGATGTACATTACTTGAGTGTACACTGAAAATGTGTAGTTTTTGATGTACATTACTTGAGTGTACACTGAAAATGTGTAGTTTTTGATGTACATTTCTTGAGTGTACACTGAAAATGTGTAGTTTTTGATGTATATTACTTGAGTGTACACTGAAAATGTGTAGTTTTTGATGTACATTTCTTGAGTGTACACTGAAAATGTGTAGTTTTTGATGTACATTACTTGAGTGTACACTGAAAATGTGTAGTTTTTGATGTACATTACTTGAGTGTACACTGAAAATGTGTAGTTTTTGATGTACATTACTTGAGTGTACACTGAAAATGTGTAGTTTTTGATGTACATTACTTGAGTGTACACTGAAAATGTGTAGTTTTTGATGTACATTACTTGAGTGTACACTGAAAATGTGTAGTTTTTGATGTACATTACTTGAGTGTACACTGAAAATGTGTAGTTTTTGATGTACATTACTTGAGTGTACACTGAAAATGTGTAGTTTTTGATGTACATTACTTGTATTTACAATGAAAATGTGTAGTTTTTGATGTACATTACTTGAGTGTACACTGAAAATGTGTAGTTTTTGATGTACATTACTTGAGTGTACACTGAAAATGTGTAGTTTTTGATGTATATTACTTGAGTGTACACTGAAAATGTGTAGTTTTTGATGTACATTACTTGAGTGTACACTGAAAATGTGTAGTTTTTGATGTACATTACTTGAGTGTACACTGAAAATGTGTAGTTTTTGATGTACATTACTTGAGTGTACACTGAAAATGTGTAGTTTTTGATGTATATTACTTGAGTGTACACTGAAAATGTGTAGTTTTTGATGTACATTACTTGAGTGTACACTGAAAATGTGTAGTTTTTGATGTACATTACTTGTATTTACAATGAAAATGTGTAGTTTTTGATGTACATTACTTGAGTGTACACTGAAAATGTGTAGTTTTTGATGTACATTACTTGAGTGTACACTGAAAATGTGTAGTTTTTGATGTATATTACTTGAGTGTACACTGAAAATGTGTAGTTTTTGATGTACATTACTTGAGTGTACACTGAAAATGTGTAGTTTTTGATGTACATTACTTGAGTGTACACTGAAAATGTGTAGTTTTTGATGTACATTACTTGAGTGTACACTGAAAATGTGTAGTTTTTGATGTACATTACTTGAGTGTACACTGAAAATGTGTAGTTTTTGATGTACATTACTTGAGTGTACACTGAAAATGTGTAGTTTTTGATGTACATTACTTGTATTTACAATGAAAATGTGTAGTTTTTGATGTATATTACTTGAGTGTACACTGAAAATGTGTAGTTTTTGATGTACATTACTTGTATTTACAATGAAAATGTGTAGTTTTTGATGTACATTACTTGAGTGTACACTGAAAATGTGTAGTTTTTGATGTATATTACTTGAGTGTACACTGAAAATGTGTAGTTTTTGATGTACATTACTTGAGTGTACACTGAAAATGTGTAGTTTTTGATGTACATTACTTGTATTTACAATGAAAATGTGTAGTTTTTGATGTACATTACTTGAGTGTACACTGAAAATGTGTAGTTTTTGATGTACATTACTTGAGTGTACACTGAAAATGTGTAGTTTTTGATGTATATTACTTGAGTGTACACTGAAAATGTGTAGTTTTTGATGTACATTACTTGAGTGTACACTGAAAATGTGTAGTTTTTGATGTACATTACTTGTATTTACAATGAAAATGTGTAGTTTTTGATGTATATTACTTGAGTGTACACTGAAAATGTGTAGTTTTTGATGCACATTACTTGAGTGTACACTGAAAATGTGTAGTTTTTGATGTACATTACTTGAGTGTACACTGAAAATGTGTAGTTTTTGATGTACATTACTTGTATTTACAATGAAAATGTGTAGTTTTTGATGTATATTACTTGAGTGTACACTGAAAATGTGTAGTTTTTGATGTACATTACTTGTATTTACAATGAAAATGTGTAGTTTTTGATGTACATTACTTGAGTGTACACTGAAAATGTGTAGTTTTTGATGTATATTACTTGAGTGTACACTGAAAATGTGTAGTTTTTGATGTACATTACTTGAGTGTACACTGAAAATGTGTAGTTTTTGATGTACATTACTTGTATTTACAATGAAAATGTGTAGTTTTTGATGTACATTACTTGAGTGTACACTGAAAATGTGTAGTTTTTGATGTACATTACTTGAGTGTACACTGAAAATGTGTAGTTTTTGATGTATATTACTTGAGTGTACACTGAAAATGTGTAGTTTTTGATGTACATTACTTGAGTGTACACTGAAAATGTGTAGTTTTTGATGTACATTACTTGAGTGTACACTGAAAATGTGTAGTTTTTGATGTACATTACTTGAGTGTACACTGAAAATGTGTAGTTTTTGATGTACATTACTTGAGTGTACACTGAAAATGTGTAGTTTTTGATGTACATTACTTGAGTGTACACTGAAAATGTGTAGTTTTTGATGTACATTACTTGTATTTACAATGAAAATGTGTAGTTTTTGATGTATATTACTTGAGTGTACACTGAAAATGTGTAGTTTTTGATGTACATTACTTGTATTTACAATGAAAATGTGTAGTTTTTGATGTATATTACTTGAGTGTACACTGAAAATGTGTAGTTTTTGATGTACATTACTTGAGTGTACACTGAAAATGTGTAGTTTTTGATGTACATTACTTGTATTTACAATGAAAATGTGTAGTTTTTGATGTACATTACTTGAGTGTACACTGAAAATGTGTAGTTTTTGATGTATATTACTTGAGTGTACACTGAAAATGTGTAGTTTTTGATGTATATTACTTGAGTGTACACTGAAAATGTGTAGTTTTTGATGTACATTACTTGAGTGTACACTGAAAATGTGTAGTTTTTGATGTATATTACTTGAGTGTACACTGAAAATGTGTAGTTTTTGATGTACATTACTTGAGTGTACACTGAAAATGTGTAGTTTTTGATGTACATTACTTGTATTTACAATGAAAATGTGTAGTTTTTGATGTACATTACTTGAGTGTACACTGAAAATGTGTAGTTTTTGATGTACATTACTTGAGTGTACACTGAAAATGTGTAGTTTTTGATGTACATTACTTGAGTGTACACTGAAAGTGTGTAGTTTTTGATGTATATTACTTGAGTGTACACTGAAAATGTGTAGTTTTTGATGTATATTACTTGAGTGTACACTGAAAATGTGTAGTTTTTGATGTACATTACTTGTATTTACAATGAAAATGTGTAGTTTTTGATGTATATTACTTGAGTGTACACTGAAAATGTGTAGTTTTTGATGTACATTACTTGAGTGTACACTGAAAATGTGTAGTTTTTGATGTACATTACTTGAGTGTACACTGAAAGTGTGTAGTTTTTGATGTATATTACTTGAGTGTACACTGAAAATGTGTAGTTTTTGATGTACATTACTTGAGTGTACACTGAAAATGTGTAGTTTTTGATGTACATTACTTGTATTTACAATGAAAATGTGTAGTTTTTGATGTACATTACTTGAGTGTACACTGAAAATGTGTAGTTTTTGATGTATATTACTTGAGTGTACACTGAAAATGTGTAGTTTTTGATGTACATTACTTGAGTGTACACTGAAAATGTGTAGTTTTTGATGTACATTACTTGTATTTACAATGAAAATGTGTAGTTTTTGATGTACATTACTTGAGTGTACACTGAAAATGTGTAGTTTTTGATGTATATTACTTGAGTGTACACTGAAAATGTGTAGTTTTTGATGTACATTACTTGAGTGTACACTGAAAATGTGTAGTTTTTGATGTACATTACTTGTATTTACAATGAAAATGTGTAGTTTTTGATGTACATTACTTGAGTGTACACTGAAAATGTGTAGTTTTTGATGTACATTACTTGAGTGTACACTGAAAATGTGTAGTTTTTGATGTATATTACTTGAGTGTACACTGAAAATGTGTAGTTTTTGATGTACATTACTTGTATTTACAATGAAAATGTGTAGTTTTTGATGTACATTACTTGAGTGTACACTGAAAATGTGTAGTTTTTGATGTACATTACTTGTATTTACAATGAAAATGTGTAGTTTTTGATGTACATTACTTGAGTGTACACTGAAAATGTGTAGTTTTTGATGTACATTACTTGAGTGTACACTGAAAATGTGTAGTTTTTGATGTACATTACTTGAGTGTACACTGAAAATGTGTAGTTTTTGATGTACATTACTTGAGTGTACACTGAAAATGTGTAGTTTTTGATGTATATTACTTGAGTGTACACTGAAAATGTGTAGTTTTTGATGTACATTACTTGAGTGTACACTGAAAATGTGTAGTTTTTGATGTACATTACTTGAGTGTACACTGAAAATGTGTAGTTTTTGATGTACATTTCTTGAGTGTACACTGAAAATGTGTAGTTTTTTATGTACATTACTTGAGTGTACACTGAAAAAGTGTAGTTTTTGATGTACATTACTTGAGTGTACACTGAAAATGTGTAGTTTTTGATGCACATTACTTGAGTGTACACTGAAAATGTGTAGTTTTTGATGTACATTTCTTGAGTGTACACTGAAAATGTGTAGTTTTTGATGCACATTTCTTGAGTGTACACTGAAAATGTGTAGTTTTTGATGTATATTACTTGAGTGTACACTGAAAATGTGTAGTTTTTGATGTACATTTCTTGAGTGTACACTGAAAATGTGTAGTTTTTGATGTACATTACTTGAGTGTACACTGAAAATGTGTAGTTTTTGATGTACATTACTTGAGTGTACACTGAAAATGTGTAGTTTTTGATGCACATTACTTGAGTGTACACTGAAAATGTGTAGTTTTTGATGTACATTTCTTGAGTGTACACTGAAAATGTGTAGTTTTTGATGCACATTTCTTGAGTGTACACTGAAAATGTGTAGTTTTTGATGTACATTTCTTGAGTGTACACTGAAAATGTGTAGTTTTTGATGCACATTTCTTGAGTGTACACTGAAAATGTGTAGTTTTTGATGTATATTACTTGAGTGTACACTGAAAATGTGTAGTTTTTGATGTACATTTCTTGAGTGTACACTGAAAATGTGTAGTTTTTGATATACATTACTTGAGTGTACACTGAAAATGTGTAGTTTTTGATGTACATTACTTGAGTGTACACTGAAAATGTGTAGTTTTTGATGTACATTACTTGAGTGTACACTGAAAATGTGTAGTTTTTGATGCACATTACTTGAGTGTACACTGAAAATGTGTAGTTTTTGATGTACATTACTTGTATATACACTGAAAATGTGTAGTTTTTGATGTACATTACTTGAGTGTACACTGAAAATGTGTAGTTTTTGATGCACATTACTTGTAGATACACTGAAAATGTGTAGTTTTTGATGTATATTTCTTGAGTGTACACTGAAAATGTGTAGTTTTTGATGCACATTTCTTGAGTGTACACTGAAAATGTGTAGTTTTTTATGTACATTACTTGAGTGTACACTGAAAATGTGTAGTTTTTGATGTACATTACTTGAGTGTACACTGAAAATGTGTAGTTTTTGATTCACATTTCTTGAGTGTACACTGAAAATGTGTAGTTTTTTATGTACATTACTTGAGTGTACACTGAAAATGTGTAGTTTTTGATGCACATTTCTTGAGTGTACACTGAAAATGTGTAGTTTTTGATGTATATTACTTGAGTGTACACTGAAAATGTGTAGTTTTTTATGTACATTACTTGTATATACACTGAAAATGTGTAGTTTTTGATGTACATTACTTGAGTGTACACTGAAAATGTGTAGTTTTTATGCACATTACTTGTAGATACACTGAAAATGTGTAGTTTTTGATGTATATTTCTTGAGTGTACACTGAAAATGTGTAGTTTTTGATGCACATTTCTTGAGTGTACACTGAAAATGTGTAGTTTTTTATGTACATTACTTGAGTGTACACTGAAAATGTGTAGTTTTTGATGTACATTACTTGAGTGTACACTGAAAATGTGTAGTTTTTGATGCACATTTCTTGAGTGTACACTGAAAATGTGTAGTTTTTTATGTACATTACTTGAGTGTACACTGAAAATGTGTAGTTTTTGATGCACATTTCTTGAGTGTACACTGAAAATGTGTAGTTTTTGATGTATATTACTTGAGTGTACACTGAAAATGTGTAGTTTTTGATGTACATTACTTGTATATACACTGAAAATGTGTAGTTTTTGATGTATATTACTTGAGTGTACACTGAAAATGTGTAGTTTTTTATGTACATTACTTGAGTGTACACTGAAAATGTGTAGTTTTTGATGTACATTACTTGAGTGTACACTGAAAATGTGTAGTTTTTGATGTACATTACTTGTATATACACTGAAAATGTGTAGTTTTTGATGTACATTACTTGAGTGTACACTGAAAATGTGTGGTCTTTGATGTACATTACTTGAGTGGACACTGAAAATGTGTAGTTTTTTATGTACATTACTTGAGTGTACACTGAAAATGTGTAGTTTTTGATGTACATTACTTGAGTGTACACTGAAAATGTGTAGTTTTTGATGCACATTTCTTGAGTGTACACTGAAAATGTGTAGTTTTTTATGTACATTACTTGAGTGTACACTGAAAATGTGTAGTTTTTGATGTACATTACTTGTATATACACTGAAAATGTGTAGTTTTTGATGTACATTACTTGAGTGTACACTGAAAATGTGTGGTCTTTGATGTACATTACTTGAGTGGACACTGAAAATGTGTAGTTTTTTATGTACATTACTTGAGTGTACACTGAAAATGTGTAGTTTTTTATGTACATTACTTGAGTGTACACTGAAAATGTGTAGTTTTTGATGCACATTTCTTGAGTGTACACTGAAAATGTGTAGTTTTTGATGTACATTACTTGAGTGTACACTGAAAATGTGTAGTTTTTGATGCACATTTCTTGAGTGTACACTGAAAATGTGTAGTTTTTTATGTACATTACTTGAGTGTACACTGAAAATGTGTAGTTTTTGATGCACATTTCTTGAGTGTACACTGAAAATGTGTAGTTTTTGATGTACATTACTTGAGTGTACACTGCAAATGTGTAGTTTTTGATGTACATCTCTTGAGTGTACACTGAAAATGTGTAGTTTTTGATGTACATTACTTGAGTGTACACTGAAAATGTGTAGTTTTTGATGCACATTTCTTGAGTGTACACTGAAAATGTGTAGTTTTTTATGTACATTACTTGAGTGTACACTGAAAATGTGTAGTTTTTGATGCACATTTCTTGAGTGTACACTGAAAATGTGTAGTTTTTGATGTATATTACTTGAATGTACACTGAAAATGTGTAGTTTTTGATGTATATTACTTGAGTGTACACTGAAAATGTGTAGTTTTTGATGCACATTTCTTGAGTGTACACTGAAAATGTGTAGTTTTTGATGCACATTTCTTGAGTGTACACTGAAAATGTGTAGTTTTTGATGTACATTACTTGAGTGTACACTGAAAATGTGTAGTTTTTTATGTATATTACTTGAGTGTACACTGAAAATGTGTAGTTTTTGATGCACATTTCTTGAGTGTACACTGAAAATGTGTAGTTTTTGATGTACATTACTTGAGTGTACACTGAAAATGTGTAGTTTTTGATGTACATTACTTGAGTGTACACTGAAAATGTGTAGTTTTTGATGTACATTACTTGAGTGTACACTGAAAATGTGTAGTTTTTGATGTACATTACTTGAGTGTACACTGAAAATGTGTGGTCTTTGATGTACATTACTTGAGTGGACACTGAAAATGTGTAGTTTTTGATGTACATTACTTGTATATACACTGAAAATGTGTAGTTTTTGATGTATATTACTTGAATGTACACTGAAAATGTGTAGTTTTTGATGTACATTACTTGAGTGTACACTGAAAATGTGTAGTTTTTGATGTATATTACTTGAGTGTACACTGAAAATGTGTAGTTTTTGATGTACATTACTTGAGTGTACACTGAAAATGTGTGGTCTTTGATGTACATTACTTGAGTGGACACTGAAAATGTGTAGTTTTTTATGTACATTACTTGAGTGTACACTGAAAATGTGTAGTTTTTGATGTACATTACTTGAGTGTACACTGAAAATGTGTAGTTTTTGATGCACATTTCTTGAGTGTACACTGAAAATGTGTAGTTTTTTATGTACATTACTTGAGTGTACACTGAAAATGTGTAGTTTTTGATGTACATTACTTGAGTGTACACTGAAAATGTGTAGTTTTTGATGCACATTTCTTGAGTGTACACTGAAAATGTGTAGTTTTTTATGTACATTACTTGAGTGTACACTGAAAATGTGTAGTTTTTGATGCACATTTCTTGAGTGTACACTGAAAATGTGTAGTTTTTGATGTATATTACTTGAATGTACACTGAAAATGTGTAGTTTTTGATGTATATTACTTGAGTGTACACTGAAAATGTGTAGTTTTTTATGTACATTACTTGAGTGTACACTGAAAATGTGTAGTTTTTGATGCACATTTCTTGAGTGTACACTGAAAATGTGTAGTTTTTGATGTACATTACTTGTATATACACTGAAAATGTGTAGTTTTTGATGTATATTACTTGAGTGTACACTGAAAATGTGTAGTTTTTTATGTACATTACTTGAGTGTACACTGAAAATGTGTAGTTTTTGATGTACATTACTTGAGTGTACACTGAAAATGTGTAGTTTTTGATGTACATTACTTGAGTGTACACTGAAAATGTGTAGTTTTTGATGTACATTACTTGAGTGTACACTGAAAATGTGTGGTCTTTGATGTACATTACTTGAGTGGACACTGAAAATGTGTAGTTTTTGATGTACATTACTTGTATATACACTGAAAATGTGTAGTTTTTGATGTATATTACTTGAATGTACACTGAAAATGTGTAGTTTTTGATGTACATTACTTGAGTGTACACTGAAAATGTGTAGTTTTTGATGTATATTACTTGAGTGTACACTGAAAATGTGTAGTTTTTGATGTACATTACTTGTATATACACTGAAAATGTGTAGTTTTTGATGTATATTACTTGAGTGTACACTGAAAATGTGTAGTTTTTTATGTACATTACTTGAGTGTACACTGAAAATGTGTAGTTTTTGATGTACATTACTTGAGTGTACACTGAAAATGTGTGGTCTTTGATGTACATTACTTGAGTGTACACTGAAAATGTGTAGTTTTTGATGTACATTACTTGTATATACACTGAAAATGTGTAGTTTTTGATGTACATTACTTGAGTGTACACTGAAAATGTGTAGTTTTTGAAGTAAATTTCTTGTATTTACACTGAAAATGTGTAGTTTTTGATGTACATTACTTGAGTGTACACTGAAAATGTGTAGTTTTTGATGTACATTACTTGTTAATACACTGAAAATGTGTAGTTTTTGATGTACATTACTTGAGTGTACACTGAAAATGTGTAGTTTTTGATGTACATTACTTGAGTGTACACTGAAAATGTGTAGTTTTTGATGTACATTACTTGTATATACACTGAAAATGTGTAGTTTTTGATGCACATTTCTTGAGTGTACACTGAAAATGTGTAGTTTTTGATGTATATTACTTGAGTGTACACTGAAAATGTGTAGTTTTTGATGTACATTTCTTGAGTGTACACTGAAAATGTGTAGTTTTTGATGTACATTACTTGTATATACACTGAAAATGTGTAGTTTTTGATGTACATTACTTGAGTGTACACTGAAAATGTGTAGTTTTTGATGTACATTACTTGTTAATACACTGAAAATGTGTAGTTTTTGATGTACATTACTTGTATTTACAATGAAAATGTGTAGTTTTTGATGTACATTACTTGTATATACACTGAAAATGTGTAGTTTTTGATGTACATTACTTGAGTGTACACTGAAAATGTGTAGTTTTTGATGTACATTACTTGAGTGTACACTGAAAATGTGTAGTTTTTGATGTACATTACTTGAGTGTACACTGAAAATGTGTAGTTTTTGATGTACATTACTTGAGTGTACACTGAAAATGTGTAGTTTTTGATGTACATTTCTTGAGTGTACACTGAAAATGTGTAGTTTTTTATGTACATTACTTGAGTGTACACTGAAAATGTGTAGTTTTTGATGTACATTACTTGAGTGTACACTGAAAATGTGTAGTTTTTTATGTACATTACTTGAGTGTACACTGAAAATGTGTAGTTTTTGATGTACATTACTTGAGTGTACACTGAAAATGTGTAGTTTTTGATGTACATTACTTGAGTGTACACTGAAAATGTGTAGTTTTTGATGTACATTACTTGAGTGTACACTGAAAATGTGTAGTTTTTGATGTACATTTCTTGAGTGTACACTGAAAATGTGTAGTTTTTTATGTACATTACTTGAGTGTACACTGAAAATGTGTAGTTTTTGATGTACATTACTTGAGTGTACACTGAAAATGTGTAGTTTTTGATGCACATTACTTGAGTGTACACTGAAAATGTGTAGTTTTTGATGTACATTTCTTGAGTGTACACTGAAAATGTGTAGTTTTTGATGCACATTTCTTGAGTGTACACTGAAAATGTGTAGTTTTTGATGTATATTACTTGAGTGTACACTGAAAATGTGTAGTTTTTGATGTACATTTCTTGAGTGTACACTGAAAATGTGTAGTTTTTGATGCACATTTCTTGAGTGTACACTGAAAATGTGTAGTTTTTGATGTATATTACTTGAGTGTACACTGAAAATGTGTAGTTTTTGATGTACATTTCTTGAGTGTACACTGAAAATGTGTAGTTTTTGATGTACATTTCTTGAGTGTACACTGAAAATGTGTAGTTTTTGATGTACATTTCTTGAGTGTACACTGAAAATGTGTAGTTTTTGATGCACATTTCTTGAGTGTACACTGAAAATGTGTAGTTTTTGATGTATATTACTTGAGTGTACACTGAAAATGTGTAGTTTTTGATGTACATTTCTTGAGTGTACACTGAAAATGTGTAGTTTTTGATGTACATTACTTGAGTGTACACTGAAAATGTGTAGTTTTTGATGTACATTACTTGAGTGTACACTGAAAATGTGTAGTTTTTGATGTACATTACTTGAGTGTACACTGAAAATGTGTAGTTTTTGATGTACATTTCTTGAGTGTACACTGAAAATGTGTAGTTTTTTATGTACATTACTTGAGTGTACACTGAAAATGTGTAGTTTTTGATGTACATTACTTGAGTGTACACTGAAAATGTGTAGTTTTTGATGTACATTACTTGAGTGTACACTGAAAATGTGTAGTTTTTGATGCACATTACTTGAGTGTACACTGAAAATGTGTAGTTTTTGATGTACATTTCTTGAGTGTACACTGAAAATGTGTAGTTTTTGATGTACATTTCTTGAGTGTACACTGAAAATGTGTAGTTTTTGATGCACATTTCTTGAGTGTACACTGAAAATGTGTAGTTTTTGATGTACATTACTTGAGTGTACACTGAAAATGTGTAGTTTTTGATGTACATTACTTGAGTGTACACTGAAAATGTGTAGTTTTTGATGCACATTACTTGAGTGTACACTGAAAATGTGTAGTTTTTGATGTACATTTCTTGAGTGTACACTGAAAATGTGTAGTTTTTGATGCACATTTCTTGAGTGTACACTGAAAATGTGTAGTTTTTGATGCACATTTCTTGAGTGTACACTGAAAATGTGTAGTTTTTGATGTATATTACCTGAGTGTACACTGAAAATGTGTAGTTTTTGATGTACATTTCTTGAGTGTACACTGAAAATGTGTAGTTTTTGATGCACATTTCTTGAGTGTACACTGAAAATGTGTATGTTTTTTATGTACATTTCTTGAGTGTACACTGAAAATGTGTAGTTTTTGATGCACATTTCTTGAGTGTACACTGAAAATGTGTAGTTTTTGATGTATATTACTTGAGTGTACACTGAAAATGTGTATGTTTTTGATGTATATTACTTGAGTGTACACTGAAAATGTGTAGTTTTTGATGTACATTACTTGAGTGTACACTGAAAATGTGTAGTTTTTGATGTACATTACTTGAGTGTACACTGAAAATGTGTATGTTTTTGATGTATATTACTTGAGTGTACACTGAAAATGTGTAGTTTTTGATGTACATTACTTGAGTGTACACTGAAAATGTGTAGTTTTTGATGTACATTACTTGAGTGTACACTGAAAATGTGTATGTTTTTGATGTATATTACTTGAGTGTACACTGAAAATGTGTAGTTTTTGATGCACATTTCTTGAGTGTACACTGTAAATGTGTAGTTTTTGATGTACATTACTTGAGTGTACACTGAAAATGTGTATGTTTTTGATGTATATTACTTGAGTGTACACTGAAAATGTGTAGTTTTTGATGCACATTTCTTGAGTGTACACTGAAAATGTGTAGTTTTTGATGTACATTACTTGAGTGTACACTGAAAATGTGTATGTTTTTGATGTATATTACTTGAGTGTACACTGAAAATGTGTAGTTTTTGATGTACATTACTTGAGTGTACACTGAAAATGTGTATGTTTTTGATGTACATTACTTGAGTGTACACTGAAAATGTGTAGTTTTTGATGTACATTACTTGAGTGTACACTGAAAATGTGTAGATTTTGATGTACATTACTTGAGTGTACAATGAAAATGTGTAGTTTTTTATGTACATTACTTGAGTGTACACTGAAAATGTGTAGTTTTTGATGCACATTTCTTGAGTGTACACTGAAAATGTGTAGTTTTTGATGTACATTACTTGAGTGTACACTGAAAATGTGTATGTTTTTGATGTATATTACTTGAGTGTACACTGAAAATGTGTAGTTTTTGATGTACATTACTTGAGTGTACACTGAAAATGTGTAGTTTTTGATGTACATTACTTGAGTGTACACTGAAAATGTGTAGATTTTGATGTACATTACTTGAGTGTACAATGAAAATGTGTAGTTTTTTATGTACATTACTTGAGTGTACACTGAAAATGTGTAGTTTTTGATGTACATTACTTGAGTGTACACTGAAAATGTGTAGTTTTTGATGTACATTACTTGAGTGTACACTGAAAATGTGTAGTTTTTGATGTACATTACTTGAGTGTACACTGAAAATGTGTAGTTTTTGATGTATATTACTTGAGTGTACACTGAAAATGTGTAGTTTTTGATGTATATTACTTGAGTGTACACTGAAAATGTGTAGTTTTTGATGTATATTACTTGAGTGTACACTGAAAATGTGTAGTTTTTGATGTACATTACCTGAGTGTACACTGAAAATGTGTAGTTTTTGATGTACATTACCTGAGTGTACACTGAAAATGTGTAGTTTTTGATGTATATTACTTGAGTGTACACTGAAAATGTGTAGTTTTTTATGTATATTACTTGAGTGTACACTGAAAATGTGTAGTTTTTGATGTACATTACCTGAGTGTACACTGAAAATGTGTAGTTTTTGATGTATATTACTTGAGTGTACACTGAAAATGTGTAGTTTTTGATGTATATTACTTGAGTGTACACTGAAAATGTGTAGTTTTTGATGCACATTTCTTGAGTGTACACTGAAAATGTGTAGTTTTTGATGCACATTTCTTGAGTGTACACTGAAAATGTGTAGTTTTTGATGTACATTACTTGAGTGTACACTGAAAATGTGTAGTTTTTGATGTATATTACTTGAGTGTACACTGAAAATGTGTAGTTTTTGATGTATATTACTTGAGTGTACACTGAAAATGTGTAGTTTTTGATGTACATTTCTTGAGTGTACACTGAAAATGTGTAGTTTTTTATGTACATTACTTGAGTGTACACTGAAAATGTGTAGTTTTTGATGTACATTACTTGAGTGTACACTGAAAATGTGTAGTTTTTTATGTACATTACTTGAGTGTACACTGAAAATGTGTAGTTTTTGATGTACATTACTTGAGTGTACACTGAAAATGTGTAGTTTTTGATGTACATTACTTGAGTGTACACTGAAAATGTGTAGTTTTTGATGTACATTACTTGAGTGTACACTGAAAATGTGTAGTTTTTGATGTACATTTCTTGAGTGTACACTGAAAATGTGTAGTTTTTTATGTACATTACTTGAGTGTACACTGAAAATGTGTAGTTTTTGATGTATATTACTTGAGTGTACACTGAAAATGTGTAGTTTTTGATGTACATTTCTTGAGTGTACACTGAAAATGTGTAGTTTTTGATGTACATTTCTTGAGTGTACACTGAAAATGTGTAGTTTTTGATGTACATTTCTTGAGTGTACACTGAAAATGTGTAGTTTTTGATGCACATTTCTTGAGTGTACACTGAAAATGTGTAGTTTTTGATGTATATTACTTGAGTGTACACTGAAAATGTGTAGTTTTTGATGTACATTTCTTGAGTGTACACTGAAAATGTGTAGCTTTTGATGTACATTACTTGAGTGTACACTGAAAATGTGTAGTTTTTGATGTACATTACTTGAGTGTACACTGAAAATGTGTAGTTTTTGATGTACATTACTTGAGTGTACACTGAAAATGTGTAGTTTTTGATGTACATTTCTTGAGTGTACACTGAAAATGTGTAGTTTTTTATGTACATTACTTGAGTGTACACTGAAAATGTGTAGTTTTTGATGTACATTACTTGAGTGTACACTGAAAATGTGTAGTTTTTGATGTACATTACTTGAGTGTACACTGAAAATGTGTAGTTTTTGATGCACATTACTTGAGTGTACACTGAAAATGTGTAGTTTTTGATGTACATTTCTTGAGTGTACACTGAAAATGTGTAGTTTTTGATGTACATTTCTTGAGTGTACACTGAAAATGTGTAGTTTTTGATGCACATTTCTTGAGTGTACACTGAAAATGTGTAGTTTTTGATGTACATTACTTGAGTGTACACTGAAAATGTGTAGTTTTTGATGTACATTACTTGAGTGTACACTGAAAATGTGTAGTTTTTGATGCACATTACTTGAGTGTACACTGAAAATGTGTAGTTTTTGATGTACATTTCTTGAGTGTACACTGAAAATGTGTAGTTTTTGATGCACATTTCTTGAGTGTACACTGAAAATGTGTAGTTTTTGATGCACATTTCTTGAGTGTACACTGAAAATGTGTAGTTTTTGATGTATATTACCTGAGTGTACACTGAAAATGTGTAGTTTTTGATGTACATTTCTTGAGTGTACACTGAAAATGTGTAGTTTTTGATGCACATTTCTTGAGTGTACACTGAAAATGTGTATGTTTTTTATGTACATTTCTTGAGTGTACACTGAAAATGTGTAGTTTTTGATGCACATTTCTTGAGTGTACACTGAAAATGTGTAGTTTTTGATGTATATTACTTGAGTGTACACTGAAAATGTGTATGTTTTTGATGTATATTACTTGAGTGTACACTGAAAATGTGTAGTTTTTGATGTACATTACTTGAGTGTACACTGAAAATGTGTAGTTTTTGATGTACATTACTTGAGTGTACACTGAAAATGTGTATGTTTTTGATGTATATTACTTGAGTGTACACTGAAAATGTGTAGTTTTTGATGTACATTACTTGAGTGTACACTGAAAATGTGTAGTTTTTGATGTACATTACTTGAGTGTACACTGAAAATGTGTATGTTTTTGATGTATATTACTTGAGTGTACACTGAAAATGTGTAGTTTTTGATGCACATTTCTTGAGTGTACACTGTAAATGTGTAGTTTTTGATGTACATTACTTGAGTGTACACTGAAAATGTGTATGTTTTTGATGTATATTACTTGAGTGTACACTGAAAATGTGTAGTTTTTGATGCACATTTCTTGAGTGTACACTGAAAATGTGTAGTTTTTGATGTACATTACTTGAGTGTACACTGAAAATGTGTATGTTTTTGATGTATATTACTTGAGTGTACACTGAAAATGTGTAGTTTTTGATGTACATTACTTGAGTGTACACTGAAAATGTGTATGTTTTTGATGTACATTACTTGAGTGTACACTGAAAATGTGTAGTTTTTGATGTACATTACTTGAGTGTACACTGAAAATGTGTAGATTTTGATGTACATTACTTGAGTGTACAATGAAAATGTGTAGTTTTTTATGTACATTACTTGAGTGTACACTGAAAATGTGTAGTTTTTGATGCACATTTCTTGAGTGTACACTGAAAATGTGTAGTTTTTGATGTACATTACTTGAGTGTACACTGAAAATGTGTATGTTTTTGATGTATATTACTTGAGTGTACACTGAAAATGTGTAGTTTTTGATGTACATTACTTGAGTGTACACTGAAAATGTGTAGTTTTTGATGTACATTACTTGAGTGTACACTGAAAATGTGTAGATTTTGATGTACATTACTTGAGTGTACAATGAAAATGTGTAGTTTTTTATGTACATTACTTGAGTGTACACTGAAAATGTGTAGTTTTTGATGTACATTACTTGAGTGTACACTGAAAATGTGTAGTTTTTGATGTACATTACTTGAGTGTACACTGAAAATGTGTAGTTTTTGATGTACATTACTTGAGTGTACACTGAAAATGTGTAGTTTTTGATGTATATTACTTGAGTGTACACTGAAAATGTGTAGTTTTTGATGTATATTACTTGAGTGTACACTGAAAATGTGTAGTTTTTTATGTATATTACTTGAGTGTACACTGAAAATGTGTAGTTTTTGATGTACATTACCTGAGTGTACACTGAAAATGTGTAGTTTTTGATGTATATTACTTGAGTGTACACTGAAAATGTGTAGTTTTTGATGCACATTTCTTGAGTGTACACTGAAAATGTGTAGTTTTTGATGCACATTTCTTGAGTGTACACTGAAAATGTGTAGTTTTTGATGTACATTACTTGAGTGTACACTGAAAATGTGTAGTTTTTGATGTATATTACTTGAGTGTACACTGAAAATGTGTAGTTTTTGATGTATATTACTTGAGTGTACACTGAAAATGTGTAGTTTTTGATGTACATTACTTGAGTGTACACTGAAAATGTGTAGTTTTTGATGTACATTACTTGAGTGTACAATGAAAATGTGTAGTTTTTGATGTACATTACTTGAGTGTACAATGAAAATGTGTAGTTTTTGATGTACATTACTTGAGTGTACACTGAAAATGTGTAGTTTTTGATGTACATTACTTGAGTGTACACTGAAAATGTGTAGTTTTTGATGTACATTACTTGAGTGTACACTGAAAATGTGTAGTTTTTGATGTACATTACTTGAGTGTACACTGAAAATGTGTAGTTTTTGATGTATATTACTTGAGTGTACACTGAAAATGTGTAGTTTTTGATGCACATTTCTTGAGTGTACACTGAAAATGTGTAGTTTTTGATGTACATTACTTGAGTGTACACTGAAAATGTGTAGTTTTTGATGTACATTACTTGAGTGTACACTGAAAATGTGTAGTTTTTGATGTACATTACTTGAGTGTACACTGAAAATGTGTAGTTTTTGATGTACATTACTTGAGTGTACAATGAAAATGTGTAGTTTTTTATGTACATTACTTGAGTGTACACTGAAAATGTGTAGTTTTTGATGTACATTACTTGAGTGTACACTGAAAATGTGTAGTTTTTGATGTACATTACTTGAGTGTACACTGAAAATGTGTAGTTTTTGATGTACATTACTTGAGTGTACACTGAAAATGTGTAGTTTTTGATGTATATTACTTGAGTGTACACTGAAAATGTGTAGTTTTTGATGTATATTACTTGAGTGTACACTGAAAATGTGTAGTTTTTGATGCACATTTCTTGAGTGTACACTGTAAATGTGTAGTTTTTGATGCACATTTCTTGAGTGTACACTGAAAATGTGTAGTTTTTGATGTACATTACTTGAGTGTACACTGAAAATGTGTAGTTTTTGATGTATATTACTTGAGTGTACACTGAAAATGTGTAGTTTTTTATGTATATTACTTGAGTGTACACTGAAAATGTGTAGTTTTTGATGTACATTACTTGAGTGTACACTGAAAATGTGTAGTTTTTGATGTACATTACTTGAGTGTACAATGAAAATGTGTAGTTTTTGATGTACATTACTTGAGTGTACACTGAAAATGTGTAGTTTTTGATGTACATTACTTGAGTGTACAATGAAAATGTGTAGTATTTTATGTACATTACTTGAGTGTACACTGAAAATGTGTAGTTTTTGATGTACATTACTTGAGTGTACACTGAAAATGTGTAGTTTTTGATGTACATTACTTGAGTGTACACTGAAAATGTGTAGTTTTTGATGTATATTACTTGAGTGTACACTGAAAATGTGTAGTTTTTGATGTACATTACTTGAGTGTACACTGAAAATGTGTAGTTTTTGATGTACATTACTTGAGTGTACACTGAAAATGTGTAGTTTTTGATGTATATTACTTGAGTGTACACTGAAAATGTGTAGTTTTTGATGTATATTACTTGAGTGTACACTGAAAATGTGTAGTTTTTGATGCACATTTCTTGAGTGTACACTGAAAATGTGTAGTTTTTGATGCACATTTCTTGAGTGTACACTGAAAATGTGTAGTTTTTGATGTACATTACTTGAGTGTACACTGAAAATGTGTAGTTTTTGATGTACATTACTTGAGTGTACACTGAAAATGTGTAGTTTTTGATGTATATTACTTGAGTGTACACTGAAAATGTGTAGTTTTTGATGTACATTACTTGAGTGTACACTGAAAATGTGTAGTTTTTGATGTACATTACTTGAGTGTACACTGAAAATGTGTAGTTTTTGATGCACATTTCTTGAGTGTACACTGAAAATGTGTAGTTTTTGATGCACATTTCTTGAGTGTACACTGAAAATGTGTAGTTTTTGATGTACATTACTTGAGTGTACACTGAAAATGTGTAGTTTTTGATGTACATTACTTGAGTGTACACTGAAAATGTGTAGTTTTTGATGTACATTACTTGAGTGTACACTGAAAATGTGTAGTTTTTGATGCACATTTCTTGAGTGTACACTGAAAATGTGTAGTTTTTGATGCACATTTCTTGAGTGTACACTGAAAATGTGTAGTTTTTGATGTACATTACTTGAGTGTACACTGAAAATGTGTAGTTTTTGATGTATATTACTTGAGTGTACACTGAAAATGTGTAGTTTTTGATGCACATTTCTTGAGTGTACACTGAAAATGTGTAGTTTTTGATGTACATTACTTGAGTGTACACTGAAAATGTGTAGTTTTTGATGTACATTTCTTGAGTGTACACTGAAAATGTGTAGTTTTTGATGTATATTACTTGAGTGTACACTGAAAATGTGTAGTTTTTGATGTACATTACTTGAGTGTACACTGAAAATGTGTAGTTTTTGATGTACATTACTTGAGTGTACACTGAAAATGTGTAGTTTTTGATGTACATTACTTGAGTGTACACTGAAAATGTGTAGTTTTTGATGTACATTACTTGAGTGTACACTGAAAATGTGTAGTTTTTGATGTACATTACTTGAGTGTACACTGAAAATGTGTAGTTTTTGATGTACATTTCTTGAGTGTACACTGAAAATGTGTAGTTTTTGATGTATATTACTTGAGTGTACACTGAAAATGTGTAGTTTTTGATGTACATTTCTTGAGTGTACACTGAAAATGTGTAGTTTTTGATGTACATTTCTTGAGTGTACACTGAAAATGTGTAGTTTTTGATGTATATTACTTGAGTGTACACTGAAAATGTGTAGTTTTTGATGTACATTACTTGAGTGTACACTGAAAATGTGTAGTTTTTGATGTACATTACTTGAGTGTACACTGAAAATGTGTAGTTTTTGATGTACATTACTTGAGTGTACACTGAAAATGTGTAGTTTTTGATGTACATTACTTGAGTGTACACTGAAAATGTGTAGTTTTTGATGTACATTACTTGAGTGTACACTGAAAATGTGTAGTTTTTGATGTACATTACTTGAGTGTACACTGAAAATGTGTAGTTTTTGATGTACATTACTTGAGTGTACACTGAAAATGTGTAGTTTTTGATGTACATTTCTTGAGTGTACACTGAAAATGTGTAGTTTTTGATGTATATTACTTGAGTGTACACTGAAAATGTGTAGTTTTTGATGCACATTTCTTGAGTGTACACTGAAAATGTGTAGTTTTTGATGTATATTACTTGAGTGTACACTGAAAATGTGTAGTTTTTGATGCACATTTCTTGAGTGTACACTGAAAATGTGTAGTTTTTGATGCACATTTCTTGAGTGTACACTGAAAATGTGTAGTTTTTGATGTACATTACTTGAGTGTACACTGAAAATGTGTAGTTTTTGATGTATATTACTTGAGTGTACACTGAAAATGTGTAGTTTTTGATGCACATTTCTTGAGTGTACACTGAAAATGTGTAGTTTTTGATGTATATTACTTGAGTGTACACTGAAAATGTGTAGTTTTTGATGCACATTTCTTGAGTGTACACTGAAAATGTGTAGTTTTTGATGTATATTACTTGAGTGTACACTGAAAATGTGTAGTTTTTGATGCACATTTCTTGAGTGTACACTGAAAATGTGTAGTTTTTGATGCACATTTCTTGAGTGTACACTGAAAATGTGTAGTTTTTGATGTACATTACTTGAGTGTACACTGAAAATGTGTAGTTTTTGATGTATATTACTTGAGTGTACACTGAAAATGTGTAGTTTTTGATGTACATTACTTGAGTGTACACTGAAAATGTGTAGTTTTTGATGTATATTACTTGAGTGTACACTGAAAATGTGTAGTTTTTGATGTATATTACTTGAGTGTACACTGAAAATGTGTAGTTTTTGATGCACATTTCTTGAGTGTACACTGAAAATGTGTAGTTTTTGATGTATATTACTTGAGTGTACACTGAAAATGTGTAGTTTTTGATGCACATTTCTTGAGTGTACACTGAAAATGTGTAGTTTTTGATGCACATTTCTTGAGTGTACACTGAAAATGTGTAGTTTTTGATGTACATTACTTGAGTGTACACTGAAAATGTGTAGTTTTTGATGTATATTACTTGAGTGTACACTGAAAATGTGTAGTTTTTGATGTACATTACTTGAGTGTACACTGAAAATGTGTAGTTTTTGATGTACATTACTTGAGTGTACACTGAAAATGTGTAGTTTTTGATGTACATTACTTGAGTGTACACTGAAAATGTGTAGTTTTTGATGTACATTTCTTGAGTGTACACTGAAAATGTGTAGTTTTTGATGTATATTACTTGAGTGTACACTGAAAATGTGTAGTTTTTGATGCACATTTCTTGAGTGTACACTGAAAATGTGTAGTTTTTGATGTATATTACTTGAGTGTACACTGAAAATGTGTAGTTTTTGATGCACATTTCTTGAGTGTACACTGAAAATGTGTAGTTTTTGATGCACATTTCTTGAGTGTACACTGAAAATGTGTAGTTTTTGATGTACATTACTTGAGTGTACACTGAAAATGTGTAGTTTTTGATGTATATTACTTGAGTGTACACTGAAAATGTGTAGTTTTTGATGCACATTTCTTGAGTGTACACTGAAAATGTGTAGTTTTTGATGTACATTACTTGAGTGTACACTGAAAATGTGTAGTTTTTGATGTACATTTCTTGAGTGTACACTGAAAATGTGTAGTTTTTGATGTACATTACTTGAGTGTACACTGAAAATGTGTAGTTTTTGATGTACATTACTTGAGTGTACACTGAAAATGTGTAGTTTTTGATGTATATTACTTGAGTGTACACTGAAAATGTGTAGTTTTTGATGTATATTACTTGTGTGTACACTGAAAATGTGTAGTTTTTGATGCACATTTCTTGAGTGTACACTGAAAATGTGTAGTTTTTGATGTACATTACTTGAGTGTACACTGAAAGTGTGTAGTTTTTGATGTACATTCCTTGAGTGTACACTGAAAATGTGTAGTTTTTGATGTATATTACTTGAGTGTACACTGAAAATGTGTAGTTTTTGATGTATATTACTTGAGTGTACACTGAAAATGTGTAGTTTTTGATGTATATTACTTGAGTGTACACTGAAAATGTGTAGTTTTTGATGCACATTTCTTGAGTGTACACTGAAAATGTGTAGTTTTTGATGTACATTACTTGAGTGTACACTGAAAATGTGTAGTTTTTGATGTATATTACTTGAGTGTACACTGAAAATGTGTAGTTTTTGATGTATATTACTTGAGTGTACACTGAAAATGTGTAGTTTTTGATGTATATTACTTGAGTGTACACTGAAAATGTGTAGTTTTTGATGTATATTACTTGAGTGTACACTGAAAATGTGTAGTTTTTGATGTACATTACTTGAGTGTACACTGAAAATGTGTAGTTTTTGATGTATATTACTTGAGTGTACACTGAAAATGTGTAGTTTTTGATGTATATTACTTGAGTGTACACTGAAAATGTGTAGTTTTTGATGCACATTTCTTGAGTGTACACTGAAAATGTGTAGTTTTTGATGTACATTACTTGAGTGTACACTGAAAA
The DNA here is from genome assembly GCA_030765045.1 of Tenodera sinensis. NCBI lineage: Eukaryota > Metazoa > Arthropoda > Insecta > Mantodea > Mantidae > Tenodera > Tenodera sinensis. The sequence goes on from JAUKNM010000162.1 coordinate 298,587, forward strand.
TGTGTAGTTTTTGATGTACATTACTTGAGTGTACACTGAAAATGTGTAGTTTTTGATGCACATTACTTGAGTGTACACTGAAAATGTGTAGTTTTTGATGCACATTACTTGAGTGTACACTGAAAATGTGTAGTTTTTGATGCACATTTCTTGAGTGTACACTGAAAATGTGTAGTTTTTGATGTATATTACTTGAGTGTACACTGAAAATGTGTAGTTTTTGATGTACATTTCTTGAGTGTACACTGAAAATGTGTAGTTTTTGATGTACATTACTTGAGTGTACACTGAAAATGTGTAGTTTTTGATGTACATTACTTGAGTGTACAATGAAAATGTGTAGTTTTTGATGCACATTTCTTGAGTGTACACTGAAAATGTGTAGTTTTTGATGCACATTTCTTGAGTGTACACTGAAAATGTGTAGTTTTTGATGTACATTACTTGAGTGTACACTGAAAATGTGTAGTTTTTGATGTACATTTCTTGAGTGTACACTGAAAATGTGTAGTTTTTTATGTATATTACTTGAGTGTACACTGAAAATGTGTAGTTTTTGATGTACATTACTTGAGTGTACACTGAAAATGTGTAGTTTTTGATGTACATTACTTGTATTTACAATGAAAATGTGTAGTTTTTGATGTACATTACTTGAGTGTACACTGAAAATGTGTAGTTTTTGATGTACATTACTTGAGTGTACACTGAAAATGTGTAGTTTTTGATGTACATTACTTGTATTTACAATGAAAATGTGTAGTTTTTGATGTACATTACTTGAGTGTACACTGAAAATGTGTAGTTTTTGATGTACATTACTTGTATTTACAATGAAAATGTGTAGTTTTTGATGTACATTACTTGAGTGTACACTGAAAATGTGTAGTTTTTGATGTACATTACTTGTATTTACAATGAAAATGTGTAGTTTTTGATGTACATTACTTGAGTGTACACTGAAAATGTGTAGTTTTTGATGTACATTTCTTGAGTGTACACTGAAAATGTGTAGTTTTTGATGTACATTACTTGTATTTACAATGAAAATGTGTAGTTTTTGATGTACATTACTTGTATATACACTGAAAATGTGTAGTTTTTGATGTACATTACTTGAGTGTACACTGAAAATGTGTAGTTTTTGATGTACATTTCTTGAGTGTACACTGAAAATGTGTAGTTTTTGATGTACATTACTTGAGTGTACACTGAAAATGTGTAGTTTTTGATGTACATTACTTGAGTGTACACTGAAAATGTGTAGTTTTTGATGTACATTACTTGTATATACACTGAAAATGTGTAGTTTTTGATGTATATTACTTGAGTGTACACTGAAAATGTGTAGTTTTTGATGTATATTACTTGAGTGTACACTGAAAATGTGTAGTTTTTGATGTACATTACTTGAGTGTACACTGAAAATGTGTAGTTTTTGATGTACATTACTTGAGTGTACACTGAAAATGTGTAGTTTTTGATGTACATTTCTTGTATTTACAATGAAAATGTGTAGTTTTTGATGTACATTACTTGAGTGTACACTGAAAATGTGTAGTTTTTGATGCACATTACTTGAGTGTACACTGAAAATGTGTAGTTTTTGATGTACATTACTTGAGTGTACACTGAAAATGTGTAGTTTTTGATGCACATTACTTGAGTGTACACTGAAAATGTGTAGTTTTTGATGTACATTACTTGTATTTACAATGAAAATGTGTAGTTTTTGATGTACATTACTTGAGTGTACACTGAAAATGTGTAGTTTTTGATGTATATTACTTGAGTGTACACTGAAAATGTGTAGTTTTTGATGTACATTACTTGAGTGTACACTGAAAATGTGTAGTTTTTGATGTACATTACTTGAGTGTACACTGAAAATGTGTAGTTTTTGATGTATATTACTTGAGTGTACACTGAAAATGTGTAGTTTTTGATGTACATTACTTGAGTGTACACTGAAAATGTGTAGTTTTTGATGTACATTACTTGAGTGTACACTGAAAATGTGTAGTTTTTGATGTACATTACTTGAGTGTACACTGAAAATGTGTAGTTTTTGATGTATATTACTTGAGTGTACACTGAAAATGTGTAGTTTTTGATGTACATTACTTGAGTGTACACTGAAAATGTGTAGTTTTTGATGTACATTACTTGAGTGTACACTGAAAATGTGTAGTTTTTGATGTATATTACTTGAGTGTACACTGAAAATGTGTAGTTTTTGATGTACATTACTTGAGTGTACACTGAAAATGTGTAGTTTTTGATGTACATTACTTGAGTGTACAATGAAAATGTGTAGTTTTTGATGTACATTTCTTGTATTTACAATGAAAATGTGTAGTTTTTGATGTACATTACTTGAGTGTACACTGAAAATGTGTAGTTTTTGATGTATATTACTTGAGTGTACACTGAAAATGTGTAGTTTTTGATGTACATTACTTGAGTGTACACTGAAAATGTGTAGTTTTTGATGTACATTACTTGAGTGTACACTGAAAATGTGTAGTTTTTGATGTATATTACTTGAGTGTACACTGAAAATGTGTAGTTTTTGATGTACATTACTTGAGTGTACACTGAAAATGTGTAGTTTTTGATGTACATTTCTTGTATTTACAATGAAAATGTGTAGTTTTTGATGTACATTACTTGTATACACACTGAAAATGTGTAGTTTTTGATGTATATTACTTGAGTGTACACTGAAAATGTGTAGTTTTTGATGCACATTTCTTGAGTGTACACTGAAAATGTGTAGTTTTTGATGCACATTTCTTGAGTGTACACTGAAAATGTGTAGTTTTTGATGTACATTACTTGAGTGTACACTGAAAATGTGTAGTTTTTGATGTATATTACTTGAGTGTACACTGAAAATGTGTAGTTTTTGATGCACATTTCTTGAGTGTACACTGAAAATGTGTAGTTTTTGATGTACATTACTTGAGTGTACACTGAAAATGTGTAGTTTTTGATGTACATTTCTTGAGTGTACACTGAAAATGTGTAGTTTTTGATGTACATTACTTGAGTGTACACTGAAAATGTGTAGTTTTTGATGTACATTACTTGAGTGTACACTGAAAATGTGTAGTTTTTGATGTATATTACTTGAGTGTACACTGAAAATGTGTAGTTTTTGATGTATATTACTTGTGTGTACACTGAAAATGTGTAGTTTTTGATGCACATTTCTTGAGTGTACACTGAAAATGTGTAGTTTTTGATGTACATTACTTGAGTGTACACTGAAAGTGTGTAGTTTTTGATGTACATTCCTTGAGTGTACACTGAAAATGTGTAGTTTTTGATGTATATTACTTGAGTGTACACTGAAAATGTGTAGTTTTTGATGTATATTACTTGAGTGTACACTGAAAATGTGTAGTTTTTGATGTATATTACTTGAGTGTACACTGAAAATGTGTAGTTTTTGATGCACATTTCTTGAGTGTACACTGAAAATGTGTAGTTTTTGATGTACATTACTTGAGTGTACACTGAAAATGTGTAGTTTTTGATGTATATTACTTGAGTGTACACTGAAAATGTGTAGTTTTTGATGTATATTACTTGAGTGTACACTGAAAATGTGTAGTTTTTGATGTATATTACTTGAGTGTACACTGAAAATGTGTAGTTTTTGATGTATATTACTTGAGTGTACACTGAAAATGTGTAGTTTTTGATGTACATTACTTGAGTGTACACTGAAAATGTGTAGTTTTTGATGTATATTACTTGAGTGTACACTGAAAATGTGTAGTTTTTGATGTATATTACTTGAGTGTACACTGAAAATGTGTAGTTTTTGATGCACATTTCTTGAGTGTACACTGAAAATGTGTAGTTTTTGATGTACATTACTTGAGTGTACACTGAAAATGTGTAGTTTTTGATGTACATTACTTGAGTGTACACTGAAAATGTGTAGTTTTTGATGCACATTACTTGAGTGTACACTGAAAATGTGTAGTTTTTGATGCACATTACTTGAGTGTACACTGAAAATGTGTAGTTTTTGATGCACATTTCTTGAGTGTACACTGAAAATGTGTAGTTTTTGATGTATATTACTTGAGTGTACACTGAAAATGTGTAGTTTTTGATGTACATTTCTTGAGTGTACACTGAAAATGTGTAGTTTTTGATGTACATTACTTGAGTGTACACTGAAAATGTGTAGTTTTTGATGTACATTACTTGAGTGTACAATGAAAATGTGTAGTTTTTGATGCACATTTCTTGAGTGTACACTGAAAATGTGTAGTTTTTGATGCACATTTCTTGAGTGTACACTGAAAATGTGTAGTTTTTGATGTACATTACTTGAGTGTACACTGAAAATGTGTAGTTTTTGATGTACATTTCTTGAGTGTACACTGAAAATGTGTAGTTTTTTATGTATATTACTTGAGTGTACACTGAAAATGTGTAGTTTTTGATGTACATTACTTGAGTGTACACTGAAAATGTGTAGTTTTTGATGTACATTACTTGTATTTACAATGAAAATGTGTAGTTTTTGATGTACATTACTTGAGTGTACACTGAAAATGTGTAGTTTTTGATGTACATTACTTGAGTGTACACTGAAAATGTGTAGTTTTTGATGTACATTACTTGTATTTACAATGAAAATGTGTAGTTTTTGATGTACATTACTTGAGTGTACACTGAAAATGTGTAGTTTTTGATGTACATTACTTGTATTTACAATGAAAATGTGTAGTTTTTGATGTACATTACTTGAGTGTACACTGAAAATGTGTAGTTTTTGATGTACATTACTTGTATTTACAATGAAAATGTGTAGTTTTTGATGTACATTACTTGAGTGTACACTGAAAATGTGTAGTTTTTGATGTACATTTCTTGAGTGTACACTGAAAATGTGTAGTTTTTGATGTACATTACTTGTATTTACAATGAAAATGTGTAGTTTTTGATGTACATTACTTGTATATACACTGAAAATGTGTAGTTTTTGATGTACATTACTTGAGTGTACACTGAAAATGTGTAGTTTTTGATGTACATTTCTTGAGTGTACACTGAAAATGTGTAGTTTTTGATGTACATTACTTGAGTGTACACTGAAAATGTGTAGTTTTTGATGTACATTACTTGAGTGTACACTGAAAATGTGTAGTTTTTGATGTACATTACTTGTATATACACTGAAAATGTGTAGTTTTTGATGTATATTACTTGAGTGTACACTGAAAATGTGTAGTTTTTGATGTATATTACTTGAGTGTACACTGAAAATGTGTAGTTTTTGATGTACATTACTTGAGTGTACACTGAAAATGTGTAGTTTTTGATGTACATTACTTGAGTGTACACTGAAAATGTGTAGTTTTTGATGTACATTTCTTGTATTTACAATGAAAATGTGTAGTTTTTGATGTACATTACTTGAGTGTACACTGAAAATGTGTAGTTTTTGATGCACATTACTTGAGTGTACACTGAAAATGTGTAGTTTTTGATGTACATTACTTGAGTGTACACTGAAAATGTGTAGTTTTTGATGCACATTACTTGAGTGTACACTGAAAATGTGTAGTTTTTGATGTACATTACTTGTATTTACAATGAAAATGTGTAGTTTTTGATGTACATTACTTGAGTGTACACTGAAAATGTGTAGTTTTTGATGTATATTACTTGAGTGTACACTGAAAATGTGTAGTTTTTGATGTACATTACTTGAGTGTACACTGAAAATGTGTAGTTTTTGATGTACATTACTTGAGTGTACACTGAAAATGTGTAGTTTTTGATGTATATTACTTGAGTGTACACTGAAAATGTGTAGTTTTTGATGTACATTACTTGAGTGTACACTGAAAATGTGTAGTTTTTGATGTACATTACTTGAGTGTACACTGAAAATGTGTAGTTTTTGATGTACATTACTTGAGTGTACACTGAAAATGTGTAGTTTTTGATGTATATTACTTGAGTGTACACTGAAAATGTGTAGTTTTTGATGTACATTACTTGAGTGTACACTGAAAATGTGTAGTTTTTGATGTACATTACTTGAGTGTACACTGAAAATGTGTAGTTTTTGATGTATATTACTTGAGTGTACACTGAAAATGTGTAGTTTTTGATGTACATTACTTGAGTGTACACTGAAAATGTGTAGTTTTTGATGTACATTACTTGAGTGTACAATGAAAATGTGTAGTTTTTGATGTACATTTCTTGTATTTACAATGAAAATGTGTAGTTTTTGATGTACATTACTTGAGTGTACACTGAAAATGTGTAGTTTTTGATGTATATTACTTGAGTGTACACTGAAAATGTGTAGTTTTTGATGTACATTACTTGAGTGTACACTGAAAATGTGTAGTTTTTGATGTACATTACTTGAGTGTACACTGAAAATGTGTAGTTTTTGATGTATATTACTTGAGTGTACACTGAAAATGTGTAGTTTTTGATGTACATTACTTGAGTGTACACTGAAAATGTGTAGTTTTTGATGTACATTTCTTGTATTTACAATGAAAATGTGTAGTTTTTGATGTACATTACTTGTATACACACTGAAAATGTGTAGTTTTTGATGTATATTACTTGAGTGTACACTGAAAATGTGTAGTTTTTGATGCACATTTCTTGAGTGTACACTGAAAATGTGTAGTTTTTGATGCACATTTCTTGTATTTACAATGAAAATGTGTAGTTTTTGATGTACATTACTTGTATATACACTGAAAATGTGTAGTTTTTGATGTATATTACTTGAGTGTACACTGAAAATGTGTAGTTTTTGATGCACATTTCTTGAGTGTACACTGAAAATGTGTAGTTTTTGATGTACATTTCTTGTATTTACAATGAAAATGTGTAGTTTTTGATGTACATTACTTGTATATACACTGAAAATGTGTAGTTTTTGATGTATATTACTTGAGTGTACACTGAAAATGTGTAGTTTTTGATGCACATTTCTTGAGTGTACACTGAAAATGTGTAGTTTTTGATGCACATTTCTTGAGTGTACACTGAAAATGTGTAGTTTTTGATGTACATTACTTGAGTGTACACTGAAAATGTGTAGTTTTTGATGTACATTACTTGAGTGTACACTGAAAATGTGTAGTTTTTGATGTATATTACTTGAGTGTACACTGAAAATGTGTAGTTTTTGATGTACATTACTTGAGTGTACACTGAAAATGTGTAGTTTTTGATGTACATTACTTGAGTGTACACTGAAAATGTGTAGTTTTTGATGCACATTTCTTGAGTGTACACTGAAAATGTGTAGTTTTTGATGCACATTTCTTGAGTGTACACTGAAAATGTGTAGTTTTTGATGTACATTACTTGAGTGTACACTGAAAATGTGTAGTTTTTGATGTACATTACTTGAGTGTACACTGAAAATGTGTAGTTTTTGATGTACATTACTTGAGTGTACACTGAAAATGTGTAGTTTTTGATGCACATTTCTTGAGTGTACACTGAAAATGTGTAGTTTTTGATGCACATTTCTTGAGTGTACACTGAAAATGTGTAGTTTTTGATGTACATTACTTGAGTGTACACTGAAAATGTGTAGTTTTTGATGTATATTACTTGAGTGTACACTGAAAATGTGTAGTTTTTGATGCACATTTCTTGAGTGTACACTGAAAATGTGTAGTTTTTGATGTACATTACTTGAGTGTACACTGAAAATGTGTAGTTTTTGATGTACATTTCTTGAGTGTACACTGAAAATGTGTAGTTTTTGATGTATATTACTTGAGTGTACACTGAAAATGTGTAGTTTTTGATGTACATTACTTGAGTGTACACTGAAAATGTGTAGTTTTTGATGTACATTACTTGAGTGTACACTGAAAATGTGTAGTTTTTGATGTACATTACTTGAGTGTACACTGAAAATGTGTAGTTTTTGATGTACATTACTTGAGTGTACACTGAAAATGTGTAGTTTTTGATGTACATTACTTGAGTGTACACTGAAAATGTGTAGTTTTTGATGTACATTTCTTGAGTGTACACTGAAAATGTGTAGTTTTTGATGTATATTACTTGAGTGTACACTGAAAATGTGTAGTTTTTGATGTACATTTCTTGAGTGTACACTGAAAATGTGTAGTTTTTGATGTACATTTCTTGAGTGTACACTGAAAATGTGTAGTTTTTGATGTATATTACTTGAGTGTACACTGAAAATGTGTAGTTTTTGATGTACATTACTTGAGTGTACACTGAAAATGTGTAGTTTTTGATGTACATTACTTGAGTGTACACTGAAAATGTGTAGTTTTTGATGTACATTACTTGAGTGTACACTGAAAATGTGTAGTTTTTGATGTACATTACTTGAGTGTACACTGAAAATGTGTAGTTTTTGATGTACATTACTTGAGTGTACACTGAAAATGTGTAGTTTTTGATGTACATTACTTGAGTGTACACTGAAAATGTGTAGTTTTTGATGTACATTACTTGAGTGTACACTGAAAATGTGTAGTTTTTGATGTACATTTCTTGAGTGTACACTGAAAATGTGTAGTTTTTGATGTATATTACTTGAGTGTACACTGAAAATGTGTAGTTTTTGATGCACATTTCTTGAGTGTACACTGAAAATGTGTAGTTTTTGATGTATATTACTTGAGTGTACACTGAAAATGTGTAGTTTTTGATGCACATTTCTTGAGTGTACACTGAAAATGTGTAGTTTTTGATGCACATTTCTTGAGTGTACACTGAAAATGTGTAGTTTTTGATGTACATTACTTGAGTGTACACTGAAAATGTGTAGTTTTTGATGTATATTACTTGAGTGTACACTGAAAATGTGTAGTTTTTGATGCACATTTCTTGAGTGTACACTGAAAATGTGTAGTTTTTGATGTATATTACTTGAGTGTACACTGAAAATGTGTAGTTTTTGATGCACATTTCTTGAGTGTACACTGAAAATGTGTAGTTTTTGATGTATATTACTTGAGTGTACACTGAAAATGTGTAGTTTTTGATGCACATTTCTTGAGTGTACACTGAAAATGTGTAGTTTTTGATGCACATTTCTTGAGTGTACACTGAAAATGTGTAGTTTTTGATGTACATTACTTGAGTGTACACTGAAAATGTGTAGTTTTTGATGTATATTACTTGAGTGTACACTGAAAATGTGTAGTTTTTGATGTACATTACTTGAGTGTACACTGAAAATGTGTAGTTTTTGATGTATATTACTTGAGTGTACACTGAAAATGTGTAGTTTTTGATGTACATTACTTGAGTGTACACTGAAAATGTGTAGTTTTTGATGTACATTACTTGAGTGTACACTGAAAATGTGTAGTTTTTGATGTACATTTCTTGTATTTACAATGAAAATGTGTAGTTTTTGATGTACATTACTTGAGTGTACACTGAAAATGTGTAGTTTTTGATGTATATTACTTGAGTGTACACTGAAAATGTGTAGTTTTTGATGCACATTTCTTGAGTGTACACTGAAAATGTGTAGTTTTTGATGTATATTACTTGAGTGTACACTGAAAATGTGTAGTTTTTGATGCACATTTCTTGAGTGTACACTGAAAATGTGTAGTTTTTGATGCACATTTCTTGAGTGTACACTGAAAATGTGTAGTTTTTGATGTACATTACTTGAGTGTACACTGAAAATGTGTAGTTTTTGATGTATATTACTTGAGTGTACACTGAAAATGTGTAGTTTTTGATGTACATTACTTGAGTGTACACTGAAAATGTGTAGTTTTTGATGTACATTACTTGAGTGTACACTGAAAATGTGTAGTTTTTGATGTACATTACTTGAGTGTACACTGAAAATGTGTAGTTTTTGATGTACATTTCTTGAGTGTACACTGAAAATGTGTAGTTTTTGATGTATATTACTTGAGTGTACACTGAAAATGTGTAGTTTTTGATGCACATTTCTTGAGTGTACACTGAAAATGTGTAGTTTTTGATGTATATTACTTGAGTGTACACTGAAAATGTGTAGTTTTTGATGCACATTTCTTGAGTGTACACTGAAAATGTGTAGTTTTTGATGCACATTTCTTGAGTGTACACTGAAAATGTGTAGTTTTTGATGTACATTACTTGAGTGTACACTGAAAATGTGTAGTTTTTGATGTATATTACTTGAGTGTACACTGAAAATGTGTAGTTTTTGATGCACATTTCTTGAGTGTACACTGAAAATGTGTAGTTTTTGATGTACATTACTTGAGTGTACACTGAAAATGTGTAGTTTTTGATGTACATTTCTTGAGTGTACACTGAAAATGTGTAGTTTTTGATGTACATTACTTGAGTGTACACTGAAAATGTGTAGTTTTTGATGTACATTACTTGAGTGTACACTGAAAATGTGTAGTTTTTGATGTATATTACTTGAGTGTACACTGAAAATGTGTAGTTTTTGATGTATATTACTTGTGTGTACACTGAAAATGTGTAGTTTTTGATGCACATTTCTTGAGTGTACACTGAAAATGTGTAGTTTTTGATGTACATTACTTGAGTGTACACTGAAAGTGTGTAGTTTTTGATGTACATTCCTTGAGTGTACACTGAAAATGTGTAGTTTTTGATGTATATTACTTGAGTGTACACTGAAAATGTGTAGTTTTTGATGTATATTACTTGAGTGTACACTGAAAATGTGTAGTTTTTGATGTATATTACTTGAGTGTACACTGAAAATGTGTAGTTTTTGATGCACATTTCTTGAGTGTACACTGAAAATGTGTAGTTTTTGATGTACATTACTTGAGTGTACACTGAAAATGTGTAGTTTTTGATGTATATTACTTGAGTGTACACTGAAAATGTGTAGTTTTTGATGTATATTACTTGAGTGTACACTGAAAATGTGTAGTTTTTGATGTATATTACTTGAGTGTACACTGAAAATGTGTAGTTTTTGATGTATATTACTTGAGTGTACACTGAAAATGTGTAGTTTTTGATGTACATTACTTGAGTGTACACTGAAAATGTGTAGTTTTTGATGTATATTACTTGAGTGTACACTGAAAATGTGTAGTTTTTGATGTATATTACTTGAGTGTACACTGAAAATGTGTAGTTTTTGATGCACATTTCTTGAGTGTACACTGAAAATGTGTAGTTTTTGATGTACATTACTTGAGTGTACACTGAAAATGTGTAGTTTTTGATGTACATTACTTGAGTGTACACTGAAAATGTGTAGTTTTTGATGCACATTACTTGAGTGTACACTGAAAATGTGTAGTTTTTGATGCACATTACTTGAGTGTACACTGAAAATGTGTAGTTTTTGATGCACATTTCTTGAGTGTACACTGAAAATGTGTAGTTTTTGATGTATATTACTTGAGTGTACACTGAAAATGTGTAGTTTTTGATGTACATTTCTTGAGTGTACACTGAAAATGTGTAGTTTTTGATGTACATTACTTGAGTGTACACTGAAAATGTGTAGTTTTTGATGTACATTACTTGAGTGTACAATGAAAATGTGTAGTTTTTGATGCACATTTCTTGAGTGTACACTGAAAATGTGTAGTTTTTGATGCACATTTCTTGAGTGTACACTGAAAATGTGTAGTTTTTGATGTACATTACTTGAGTGTACACTGAAAATGTGTAGTTTTTGATGTACATTTCTTGAGTGTACACTGAAAATGTGTAGTTTTTTATGTATATTACTTGAGTGTACACTGAAAATGTGTAGTTTTTGATGTACATTACTTGAGTGTACACTGAAAATGTGTAGTTTTTGATGTACATTACTTGTATTTACAATGAAAATGTGTAGTTTTTGATGTACATTACTTGAGTGTACACTGAAAATGTGTAGTTTTTGATGTACATTACTTGAGTGTACACTGAAAATGTGTAGTTTTTGATGTACATTACTTGTATTTACAATGAAAATGTGTAGTTTTTGATGTACATTACTTGAGTGTACACTGAAAATGTGTAGTTTTTGATGTACATTACTTGTATTTACAATGAAAATGTGTAGTTTTTGATGTACATTACTTGAGTGTACACTGAAAATGTGTAGTTTTTGATGTACATTACTTGTATTTACAATGAAAATGTGTAGTTTTTGATGTACATTACTTGAGTGTACACTGAAAATGTGTAGTTTTTGATGTACATTTCTTGAGTGTACACTGAAAATGTGTAGTTTTTGATGTACATTACTTGTATTTACAATGAAAATGTGTAGTTTTTGATGTACATTACTTGTATATACACTGAAAATGTGTAGTTTTTGATGTACATTACTTGAGTGTACACTGAAAATGTGTAGCTTTTGATGTACATTTCTTGAGTGTACACTGAAAATGTGTAGTTTTTGATGTACATTACTTGAGTGTACACTGAAAATGTGTAGTTTTTGATGTACATTACTTGAGTGTACACTGAAAATGTGTAGTTTTTGATGTACATTACTTGTATATACACTGAAAATGTGTAGTTTTTGATGTATATTACTTGAGTGTACACTGAAAATGTGTAGTTTTTGATGTATATTACTTGAGTGTACACTGAAAATGTGTAGTTTTTGATGTACATTACTTGAGTGTACACTGAAAATGTGTAGTTTTTGATGTACATTACTTGAGTGTACACTGAAAATGTGTAGTTTTTGATGTACATTTCTTGTATTTACAATGAAAATGTGTAGTTTTTGATGTACATTACTTGAGTGTACACTGAAAATGTGTAGTTTTTGATGCACATTACTTGAGTGTACACTGAAAATGTGTAGTTTTTGATGTACATTACTTGAGTGTACACTGAAAATGTGTAGTTTTTGATGCACATTACTTGAGTGTACACTGAAAATGTGTAGTTTTTGATGTACATTACTTGTATTTACAATGAAAATGTGTAGTTTTTGATGCACATTACTTGAGTGTACACTGAAAATGTGTAGTTTTTGATGTACATTTCTTGTATTTACAATGAAAATGTGTAGTTTTTGATGTACATTACTTGAGTGTACACTGAAAATGTGTAGTTTTTGATGCACATTACTTGAGTGTACACTGAAAATGTGTAGTTTTTGATGTACATTACTTGAGTGTACACTGAAAATGTGTAGTTTTTGATGTATATTACTTGAGTGTACACTGAAAATGTGTAGTTTTTGATGTACATTACTTGAGTGTACACTGAAAATGTGTAGTTTTTGATGTACATTACTTGAGTGTACACTGAAAATGTGTAGTTTTTGATGTATATTACTTGAGTGTACACTGAAAATGTGTAGTTTTTGATGTATATTACTTGAGTGTACACTGAAAATGTGTAGTTTTTGATGTATATTACTTGAGTGTACACTGAAAATGTGTAGTTTTTGATGTATATTACTTGAGTGTACACTGAAAATGTGTAGTTTTTGATGCACATTACTTGAGTGTACACTGAAAATGTGTAGTTTTTGATGTACATTTCTTGTATTTACAATGAAAATGTGTAGTTTTTGATGCACATTACTTGAGTGTACACTGAAAATGTGTAGTTTTTGATGTACATTTCTTGTATTTACAATGAAAATGTGTAGTTTTTGATGTACATTACTTGAGTGTACACTGAAAATGTGTAGTTTTTGATGCACATTACTTGAGTGTACACTGAAAATGTGTAGTTTTTGATGTACATTACTTGAGTGTACACTGAAAATGTGTAGTTTTTGATGTATATTACTTGAGTGTACACTGAAAATGTGTAGTTTTTGATGTACATTACTTGAGTGTACACTGAAAATGTGTAGTTTTTGATGTACATTACTTGAGTGTACACTGAAAATGTGTAGTTTTTGATGTATATTACTTGAGTGTACACTGAAAATGTGTAGTTTTTGATGTACATTACTTGAGTGTACACTGAAAATGTGTAGTTTTTGATGTACATTACTTGAGTGTACACTGAAAATGTGTAGTTTTTGATGTACATTACTTGAGTGTACACTGAAAATGTGTAGTTTTTGATGTATATTACTTCAGTGTACACTGAAAATGTGTAGTTTTTTATGTATATTACTTGAGTGTACACTGAAAATGTGTAGTTTTTGATGTACATTACTTGAGTGTACACTGAAAATGTGTAGTTTTTGATGTACATTACTTGAGTGTACACTGAAAATGTGTAGTTTTTGATGTATATTACTTCAGTGTACACTGAAAATGTGTAGTTTTTGATGTACATTACTTGAGTGTACACTGAAAATGTGTAGTTTTTGATGTACATTACTTGAGTGTACACTGAAAATGTGTAGTTTTTGATGTACATTACTTGAGTGTACACTGAAAATGTGTAGTTTTTGATGTATATTACTTGAGTGTACACTGAAAATGTGTAGTTTTTGATGTACATTACTTGAGTGTACACTGAAAATGTGTAGTTTTTGATGTACATTACTTGAGTGTACACTGAAAATGTGTAGTTTTTGATGTATATTACTTGAGTGTACACTGAAAATGTGTAGTTTTTGATGTACATTACTTGAGTGTACACTGAAAATGTGTAGTTTTTGATGTACATTACTTGAGTGTACACTGAAAATGTGTAGTTTTTGATGTACATTACTTGAGTGTACACTGAAAATGTGTAGTTTTTGATGTACATTACTTGAGTGTACACTGAAAATGTGTAGTTTTTGATGTATATTACTTGAGTGTACACTGAAAATGTGTAGTTTTTGATGTATATTACTTGAGTGTACACTGAAAATGTGTAGTTTTTGATGTATATTACTTGAGTGTACACTGAAAATGTGTAGTTTTTGATGTACATTCCTTGAGTGTACACTGAAAATGTGTAGTTTTTGATGTATATTACTTGAGTGTACACTGAAAATGTGTAGTTTTTGATGTATATTACTTGAGTGTACACTGAAAATGTGTAGTTTTTGATGCACATTACTTGAGTGTACACTGAAAATGTGTAGTTTTTGATGTACATTTCTTGTATTTACAATGAAAATGTGTAGTTTTTGATGCACATTACTTGAGTGTACACTGAAAATGTGTAGTTTTTGATGTACATTTCTTGTATTTACAATGAAAATGTGTAGTTTTTGATGTACATTACTTGAGTGTACACTGAAAATGTGTAGTTTTTGATGCACATTACTTGAGTGTACACTGAAAATGTGTAGTTTTTGATGTACATTACTTGAGTGTACACTGAAAATGTGTAGTTTTTGATGTATATTACTTGAGTGTACACTGAAAATGTGTAGTTTTTGATGTACATTACTTGAGTGTACACTGAAAATGTGTAGTTTTTGATGTACATTACTTGAGTGTACACTGAAAATGTGTAGTTTTTGATGTATATTACTTGAGTGTACACTGAAAATGTGTAGTTTTTGATGTACATTACTTGAGTGTACACTGAAAATGTGTAGTTTTTGATGTACATTACTTGAGTGTACACTGAAAATGTGTAGTTTTTGATGTATATTACTTCAGTGTACACTGAAAATGTGTAGTTTTTTATGTATATTACTTGAGTGTACACTGAAAATGTGTAGTTTTTGATGTACATTACTTGAGTGTACACTGAAAATGTGTAGTTTTTGATGTACATTACTTGAGTGTACACTGAAAATGTGTAGTTTTTGATGTATATTACTTCAGTGTACACTGAAAATGTGTAGTTTTTGATGTACATTACTTGAGTGTACACTGAAAATGTGTAGTTTTTGATGTACATTACTTGAGTGTACACTGAAAATGTGTAGTTTTTGATGTACATTACTTGAGTGTACACTGAAAATGTGTAGTTTTTGATGTATATTACTTGAGTGTACACTGAAAATGTGTAGTTTTTGATGTACATTACTTGAGTGTACACTGAAAATGTGTAGTTTTTGATGTACATTACTTGAGTGTACACTGAAAATGTGTAGTTTTTGATGTATATTACTTGAGTGTACACTGAAAATGTGTAGTTTTTGATGTACATTACTTGAGTGTACACTGAAAATGTGTAGTTTTTGATGTACATTACTTGAGTGTACAATGAAAATGTGTAGTTTTTGATGTACATTTCTTGTATTTACAATGAAAATGTGTAGTTTTTGATGTACATTACTTGAGTGTACACTGAAAATGTGTAGTTTTTGATGTATATTACTTGAGTGTACACTGAAAATGTGTAGTTTTTGATGTACATTACTTGAGTGTACACTGAAAATGTGTAGTTTTTGATGTATATTACTTGAGTGTACACTGAAAATGTGTAGTTTTTGATGTACATTACTTGAGTGTACACTGAAAATGTGTAGTTTTTGATGTACATTACTTGAGTGTACACTGAAAATGTGTAGTTTTTGATGTATATTACTTCAGTGTACACTGAAAATGTGTAGTTTTTGATGTATATTACTTGAGTGTACACTGAAAATGTGTAGTTTTTGATGTACATTACTTGAGTGTACACTGAAAATGTGTAGTTTTTGATGTACATTACTTGAGTGTACACTGAAAATGTGTAGTTTTTGATGTATATTACTTCAGTGTACACTGAAAATGTGTAGTTTTTGATGTACATTACTTGAGTGTACACTGAAAATGTGTAGTTTTTGATGTACATTACTTGAGTGTACACTGAAAATGTGTAGTTTTTGATGTACATTACTTGAGTGTACACTGAAAATGTGTAGTTTTTGATGTATATTACTTGAGTGTACACTGAAAATGTGTAGTTTTTGATGTACATTACTTGAGTGTACACTGAAAATGTGTAGTTTTTGATGTACATTACTTGAGTGTACACTGAAAATGTGTAGTTTTTGATGTATATTACTTGAGTGTACACTGAAAATGTGTAGTTTTTGATGTACATTACTTGAGTGTACACTGAAAATGTGTAGTTTTTGATGTACATTACTTGAGTGTACAATGAAAATGTGTAGTTTTTGATGTACATTTCTTGTATTTACAATGAAAATGTGTAGTTTTTGATGTACATTACTTGAGTGTACACTGAAAATGTGTAGTTTTTGATGTATATTACTTGAGTGTACACTGAAAATGTGTAGCTTTTGATGTACATTACTTGAGTGTACACTGAAAATGTGTAGTTTTTGATGTACATTACTTGAGTGTACACTGAAAATGTGTAGTTTTTGATGTACATTACTTGAGTGTACACTGAAAATGTGTAGTTTTTGATGTACATTACTTGAGTGTACACTGAAAATGTGTAGTTTTTGATGTACATTACTTGTATATACACTGAAAATGTGTAGTTTTTGATGTATATTTCTTGAGTGTACACTGAAAATGTGTAGTTTTTGATGTACATTACTTGAGTGTACACTGAAAATGTGTAGTTTTTGATGTACATTACTTGAGTGTACACTGAAAATGTGTAGTTTTTGATGTATATTACTTGAGTGTACACTGAAAATGTGTAGTTTTTGATGTACATTACTTGAGTGTACACTGAAAATGTGTAGTTTTTGATGTACATTTCTTGTATTTACAATGAAAATGTGTAGTTTTTGATGTACATTACTTGTATATACACTGAAAATGTGTAGTTTTTGATGTACATTACTTGAGTGTACACTGAAAATGTGTAGTTTTTGATGTATATTACTTGAGTGTACACTGAAAATGTGTAGTTTTTGATGTATATTACTTGAGTGTACACTGAAAATGTGTAGTTTTTGATGTACATTACTTGAGTGTACACTGAAAATGTGTAGTTTTTGATGTACATTACTTGAGTGTACACTGAAAATGTGTAGTTTTTGATGTACATTTCTTGTATTTACAATGAAAATGTGTAGTTTTTGATGTACATTACTTGTATATACACTGAAAATGTGTAGTTTTTGATGTACATTACTTGAGTGTACACTGAAAATGTGTAGTTTTTGATGTATATTACTTGAGTGTACACTGAAAATGTGTAGTTTTTGATGTACATTACTTGAGTGTACACTGAAAATGTGTAGTTTTTGATGTACATTACTTGAGTGTACACTGAAAATGTGTAGTTTTTGATGTACATTACTTGAGTGTACACTGAAAATGTGTAGTTTTTGATGTATATTACTTGAGTGTACACTGAAAATGTGTAGTTTTTGATGTACATTACTTGAGTGTACACTGAAAATGTGTAGTTTTTGATGTACATTACTTGAGTGTACACTGAAAATGTGTAGTTTTTGATGTACATTTCTTGTATTTACAATGAAAATGTGTAGTTTTTGATGTACATTACTTGAGTGTACACTGAAAATGTGTAGTTTTTGATGCACATTACTTGAGTGTACACTGAAAATGTGTAGTTTTTGATGTACATTACTTGAGTGTACACTGAAAATGTGTAGTTTTTGATGCACATTACTTGAGTGTACACTGAAAATGTGTAGTTTTTGATGTACATTACTTGTATTTACAATGAAAATGTGTAGTTTTTGATGTACATTACTTGAGTGTACACTGAAAATGTGTAGTTTTTGATGTACATTACTTGAGTGTACACTGAAAATGTGTAGTTTTTGATGTACATTACTTGAGTGTACACTGAAAATGTGTAGTTTTTGATGTACATTACTTGAGTGTACACTGAAAATGTGTAGTTTTTGATGTACATTTCTTGAGTGTACACTGAAAATGTGTAGTTTTTGATGTACATTACTTGAGTGTACACTGAAAATGTGTAGTTTTTGATGTACATTACTTGAGTGTACACTGAAAATGTGTAGTTTTTGATGTACATTTCTTGAGTGTACACTGAAAATGTGTAGTTTTTGATGTACATTACTTGTATTTACAATGAAAATGTGTAGTTTTTGATGTACATTACTTGAGTGTACACTGAAAATGTGTAGTTTTTGATGTACATTACTTGAGTGTACACTGAAAATGTGTAGTTTTTGATGTACATTACTTGAGTGTACACTGAAAATGTGTAGTTTTTGATGTACATTACTTGTATTTACAATGAAAATGTGTAGTTTTTGATGTATATTACTTGAGTGTACACTGAAAATGTGTAGTTTTTGATGTACATTACTTGAGTGTACACTGAAAATGTGTAGTTTTTGATGTACATTACTTGAGTGTACACTGAAAATGTGTAGTTTTTGATGTACATTTCTTGTATTTACAATGAAAATGTGTAGTTTTTGATGTACATTACTTGAGTGTACACTGAAAATGTGTAGTTTTTGATGCACATTACTTGAGTGTACACTGAAAATGTGTAGTTTTTGATGTACATTACTTGAGTGTACACTGAAAATGTGTAGTTTTTGATGCACATTACTTGAGTGTACACTGAAAATGTGTAGTTTTTGATGTACATTACTTGTATTTACAATGAAAATGTGTAGTTTTTGATGTACATTACTTGAGTGTACACTGAAAATGTGTAGTTTTTGATGTACATTACTTGAGTGTACACTGAAAATGTGTAGTTTTTGATGTACATTACTTGAGTGTACACTGAAAATGTGTAGTTTTTGATGTACATTACTTGAGTGTACACTGAAAATGTGTAGTTTTTGATGTACATTTCTTGAGTGTACACTGAAAATGTGTAGTTTTTGATGTACATTACTTGAGTGTACACTGAAAATGTGTAGTTTTTGATGTACATTACTTGAGTGTACACTGAAAATGTGTAGTTTTTGATGTACATTTCTTGAGTGTACACTGAAAATGTGTAGTTTTTGATGTACATTACTTGTATTTACAATGAAAATGTGTAGTTTTTGATGTACATTACTTGAGTGTACACTGAAAATGTGTAGTTTTTGATGTACATTACTTGAGTGTACACTGAAAATGTGTAGTTTTTGATGTACATTACTTGAGTGTACACTGAAAATGTGTAGTTTTTGATGTACATTACTTGAGTGTACACTGAAAATGTGTAGTTTTTGATGTACATTACTTGAGTGTACACTGAAAATGTGTAGTTTTTGATGCACATTACTTGAGTGTACACTGAAAATGTGTAGTTTTTGATGTACATTACTTGTATTTACAATGAAAATGTGTAGTTTTTGATGTACATTACTTGAGTGTACACTGAAAATGTGTAGTTTTTGATGTATATTACTTGAGTGTACACTGAAAATGTGTAGTTTTTGATGTACATTTCTTGAGTGTACACTGAAAATGTGTAGTTTTTGATGTACATTACTTGAGTGTACACTGAAAATGTGTAGTTTTTGATGTACATTACTTGAGTGTACACTGAAAATGTGTAGTTTTTGATGTACATTTCTTGAGTGTACACTGAAAATGTGTAGTTTTTGATGTACATTACTTGTATTTACAATGAAAATGTGTAGTTTTTGATGTACATTACTTGAGTGTACACTGAAAATGTGTAGCTTTTGATGTACATTACTTGAGTGTACACTGAAAATGTGTAGTTTTTGATGTACATTACTTGAGTGTACACTGAAAATGTGTAGTTTTTGATGTACATTACTTGTATATACACTGAAAATGTGTAGTTTTTGATGTACATTACTTGAGTGTACACTGAAAATGTGTAGTTTTTGATGTACATTACTTGAGTGTACACTGAAAATGTGTAGTTTTTGATGTACATTACTTGAGTGTACACTGAAAATGTGTAGTTTTTGATGTACATTACTTGAGTGTACACTGAAAATGTGTAGTTTTTGATGTACATTTCTTGAGTGTACACTGAAAATGTGTAGTTTTTGATGTACATTACTTGTATTTACAATGAAAATGTGTAGTTTTTGATGTACATTACTTGAGTGTACACTGAAAATGTGTAGCTTTTGATGTACATTACTTGAGTGTACACTGAAAATGTGTAGTTTTTGATGTACATTACTTGAGTGTACACTGAAAATGTGTAGTTTTTGATGTACATTACTTGTATATACACTGAAAATGTGTAGTTTTTGATGTACATTACTTGAGTGTACACTGAAAATGTGTAGTTTTTGATGTACATTACTTGTATATACACTGAAAATGTGTAGTTTTTGATGTACATTTCTTGAGTGTACACTGAAAATGTGTAGTTTTTGATGTACATTACTTGAGTGTACACTGAAAATGTGTAGTTTTTGATGTACATTACTTGAGTGTACACTGAAAATGTGTAGTTTTTGATGTACATTACTTGAGTGTACACTGAAAATGTGTAGTTTTTGATGTACATTACTTGAGTGTACACTGAAAATGTGTAGTTTTTGATGTACATTACTTGAGTGTACACTGAAAATGTGTAGTTTTTGATGTACATTTCTTGAGTGTACACTGAAAATGTGTAGTTTTTGATGTACATTACTTGTATTTACAATGAAAATGTGTAGTTTTTGATGTACATTACTTGAGTGTACACTGAAAATGTGTAGCTTTTGATGTACATTACTTGAGTGTACACTGAAAATGTGTAGTTTTTGATGTACATTACTTGAGTGTACACTGAAAATGTGTAGTTTTTGATGTACATTACTTGTATATACACTGAAAATGTGTAGTTTTTGATGTACATTACTTGAGTGTACACTGAAAATGTGTAGTTTTTGATGTACATTACTTGTATATACACTGAAAATGTGTAGTTTTTGATGTACATTTCTTGAGTGTACACTGAAAATGTGTAGTTTTTGATGTACATTACTTGAGTGTACACTGAAAATGTGTAGCTTTTAATGTACATTACTTGAGTGTACACTGAAAATGTGTAGTTTTTGATGTACATTTCTTGAGTGTACACTGAAAATGTGTAGTTTTTGATGTACATTACTTGTATTTACAATGAAAATGTGTAGTTTTTGATGTACATTACTTGAGTGTACACTGAAAATGTGTAGCTTTTGATGTACATTACTTGAGTGTACACTGAAAATGTGTAGTTTTTGATGTACATTACTTGAGTGTACACTGAAAATGTGTAGTTTTTGATGTACATTACTTGTATATACACTGAAAATGTGTAGTTTTTGATGTACATTACTTGAGTGTACACTGAAAATGTGTAGTTTTTGATGTACATTACTTGAGTGTACACTGAAAATGTGTAGTTTTTGATGTACATTACTTGAGTGTACACTGAAAATGTGTAGTTTTTGATGCACATTACTTGAGTGTACACTGAAAATGTGTAGTTTTTGATGTACATTACTTGAGTGTACACTGAAAATGTGTAGTTTTTGATGCACATTACTTGAGTGTACACTGAAAATGTGTAGTTTTTGATGTACATTACTTGTATTTACAATGAAAATGTGTAGTTTTTGATGTACATTACTTGAGTGTACACTGAAAATGTGTAGTTTTTGATGTATATTACTTGAGTGTACACTGAAAATGTGTAGTTTTTGATGTACATTACTTGAGTGTACACTGAAAATGTGTAGTTTTTGATGTACATTTCTTGAGTGTACACTGAAAATGTGTAGTTTTTGATGTATATTACTTGAGTGTACACTGAAAATGTGTAGTTTTTGATGTACATTTCTTGAGTGTACACTGAAAATGTGTAGTTTTTGATGTACATTTCTTGAGTGTACACTGAAAATGTGTAGTTTTTGATGTACATTACTTGAGTGTACACTGAAAATGTGTAGTTTTTGATGTACATTACTTGAGTGTACACTGAAAATGTGTAGTTTTTGATGTACATTACTTGAGTGTACACTGAAAATGTGTAGTTTTTGATGTACATTTCTTGAGTGTACACTGAAAATGTGTAGTTTTTGATGTACATTACTTGAGTGTACACTGAAAATGTGTAGTTTTTGATGTACATTACTTGAGTGTACACTGAAAATGTGTAGTTTTTGATGTACATTTCTTGAGTGTACACTGAAAATGTGTAGTTTTTGATGTACATTACTTGTATTTACAATGAAAATGTGTAGTTTTTGATGTACATTACTTGAGTGTACACTGAAAATGTGTAGTTTTTGATGTACATTACTTGAGTGTACACTGAAAATGTGTAGTTTTTGATGTACATTACTTGAGTGTACACTGAAAATGTGTAGTTTTTGATGTACATTACTTGTATATACACTGAAAATGTGTAGTTTTTGATGTACATTACTTGAGTGTACACTGAAAATGTGTAGTTTTTGATGTACATTACTTGAGTGTACACTGAAAATGTGTAGTTTTTGATGTACATTACTTGAGTGTGCACTGAAAATGTGTAGTTTTTGATGTACATTACTTGAGTGTACACTGAAAATGTGTAGTTTTTGATGTACATTTCTTGAGTGTACACTGAAAATGTGTAGTTTTTGATGTACATTACTTGAGTGTACACTGAAAATGTGTAGTTTTTGATGTACATTACTTGAGTGTGCACTGAAAATGTGTAGTTTTTGATGTACATTACTTGAGTGTACACTGAAAATGTGTAGTTTTTGATGTACATTACTTGAGTGTACACTGAAAATGTGTAGTTTTTGATGTACATTACTTGAGTGTACACTGAAAATGTGTAGTTTTTGATGTACATTACTTGAGTGTACACTGAAAATGTGTAGTTTTTGATGTACATTACTTCAGTGTACACTGAAAATGTGTAGTTTTTGATGTACATTACTTGAGTGTACACTGAAAATGTGTAGTTTTTGATGTACATTACTTCAGTGTACACTGAAAATGTGTAGTTTTTGATGTACATTACTTGAGTGTACACTGAAAATGTGTAGTTTTTGATGTACATTACTTGAGTGTGCACTGAAAATGTGTAGTTTTTGATGTACATTACTTGAGTGTACACTGAAAATGTGTAGTTTTTGATGTACATTTCTTGAGTGTACACTGAAAATGTGTAGTTTTTGATGTACATTACTTGAGTGTACACTGAAAATGTGTAGTTTTTGATGTACATTACTTGAGTGTGCACTGAAAATGTGTAGTTTTTGATGTACATTACTTGAGTGTACACTGAAAATGTGTAGTTTTTGATGTACATTACTTGAGTGTACACTGAAAATGTGTAGTTTTTGATGTACATTTCTTGAGTGTACACTGAAAATGTGTAGTTTTTTATGTACATTACTTGAGTGTACACTGAAAATGTGTAGTTTTTGATGTATATTACTTGAGTGTACACTGAAAATGTGTAGTTTTTGATGTACATTTCTTGAGTGTACACTGAAAATGTGTAGTTTTTGATGTACATTACTTGTATTTACAATGAAAATGTGTAGTTTTTGATGCACATTACTTGAGTGTACACTGAAAATGTGTAGTTTTTGATGTACATTACTTGAGTGTACACTGAAAATGTGTAGTTTTTGATGCACATTACTTGAGTGTACACTGAAAATGTGTAGTTTTTGATGCACATTACTTGAGTGTACACTGAAAATGTCTAGTTTTTGATGTACATTACTTGTATTTACAATGAAAATGTGTAGTTTTTGATGTACATTACTTGAGTGTACACTGAAAATGTGTAGTTTTTGATGTATATTACTTGAGTGTACACTGAAAATGTGTAGTTTTTGATGTACATTACTTGAGTGTACACTGAAAATGTGTAGTTTTTGATGTACATTTCTTGAATGTACACTGAAAATGTGTAGTTTTTGATGTACATTACTTGAGTGTACACTGAAAATGTGTAGTTTTTGATGTACATTACTTGAGTGTACACTGAAAATGTGTAGTTTTTGATGTACATTACTTGAGTGTACACTGAAAATGTGTAGTTTTTGATGTACATTACTTGAGTGTACACTGAAAATGTGTAGTTTTTGATGTACATTACTTGAGTGTACACTGAAAATGTGTAGTTTTTGATGTACATTACTTGAGTGTACACTGAAAATGTGTAGTTTTTGATGTACATTATTTGTATATACACTGAAAATGTGTAGTTTTTGATGTACATTACTTGAGTGTACACTGAAAATGTGTAGTTTTTGATGTACATTACTTGAGTGTACACTGAAAATGTGTAGTTTTTGATGTACATTACTTGAGTGTACACTGAAAATGTGTAGTTTTTGATGTACATTTCTTGAGTGTACACTGAAAATGTGTAATTTTTGATGTACATTCCTTGAGTGTACACTGAAAATGTGTAGTTTTTGATGTACATTACTTGTATTTACAATGAAAATGTGTAGTTTTTGATGTACATTACTTGTATATACACTGAAAATGTGTAGTTTTTGATGTACATTACTTGAGTGTACACTGAAAATGTGCAGTTTTTGATGTACATTACTTGAGTGTGCACTGAAAATGTGTAGTTTTTGATGTACATTACTTGAGTGTACACTGAAAATGTGTAGTTTTTGATGTACATTACTTGAGTGTACACTGAAAATGTGTAGTTTTTGATGTACATTTCTTGAGTGTACACTGAAAATGTGTAGTTTTTTATGTACATTACTTGAGTGTACACTGAAAATGTGTAGTTTTTGATGTATATTACTTGAGTGTACACTGAAAATGTGTAGTTTTTGATGTACATTACTTGAGTGTACACTGAAAATGTGTAGTTTTTTATGTACATTACTTGAGTGTACACTGAAAATGTGTAGTTTTTGATGTACATTACTTGAGTGTACACTGAAAATGTGTAGTTTTTGATGTACATTACTTGAGTGTACACTGAAAATGTGTAGTTTTTTATGTACATTACTTGAGTGTACACTGAAAATGTGTAGTTTTTGATGTACATTACTTGAGTGTACACTGAAAATGTGTAGTTTTTGATGTACATTACTTGAGTGTACACTGAAAATGTGTAGTTTTTGATGTACATTACTTGAGTGTACACTGAAAATGTGTAGTTTTTGATGTACATTTCTTGAGTGTACACTGAAAATGTGTAGTTTTTTATGTACATTACTTGAGTGTACACTGAAAATGTGTAGTTTTTGATGTACATTACTTGAGTGTACACTGAAAATGTGTAGTTTTTGATGCACATTACTTGAGTGTACACTGAAAATGTGTAGTTTTTGATGTACATTTCTTGAGTGTACACTGAAAATGTGTAGTTTTTGATGTACATTACTTGAGTGTACACTGAAAATGTGTAGTTTTTGATGTACATTACTTGAGTGTACACTGAAAATGTGTAGTTTTTTATGTACATTTCTTGAGTGTACACTGAAAATGTGTAGTTTTTTATGTACATTTCTTGAGTGTACACTGAAAATGTGTAGTTTTTGATGTACATTACTTGAGTGTACACTGAAAATGTGTAGTTTTTGATGCACATTACTTGAGTGTACACTGAAAATGTGTAGTTTTTGATGCACATTACTTGAGTGTACACTGAAAATGTGTAGTTTTTGATGTACATTTCTTGAGTGTACACTGAAAATGTGTAGTTTTTGATGCACATTTCTTGAGTGTACACTGAAAATGTGTAGTTTTTGATGTACATTTCTTGAGTGTACACTGAAAATGTGTAGTTTTTGATGTACATTTCTTGAGTGTACACTGAAAATGTGTAGTTTTTTATGTACATTACTTGAGTGTACACTGAAAATGTGTAGTTTTTGATGTACATTACTTGAGTGTACACTGAAAATGTGTAGTTTTTGATGCACATTACTTGAGTGTACACTGAAAATGTGTAGTTTTTGATGTACATTTCTTGAGTGTACACTGAAAATGTGTAGTTTTTGATGCACATTTCTTGAGTGTACACTGAAAATGTGTAGTTTTTGATGTACATTTCTTGAGTGTACACTGAAAATGTGTAGTTTTTGATGTACATTTCTTGAGTGTACACTGAAAATGTGTAGTTTTTTATGTACATTACTTGAGTGTACACTGAAAATGTGTAGTTTTTGATGTACATTACTTGAGTGTACACTGAAAATGTGTAGTTTTTGATGTACATTTCTTGAGTGTACACTGAAAATGTGTAGTTTTTTATGTACATTACTTGAGTGTACACTGAAAATGTGTAGTTTTTGATGTACATTACTTGAGTGTACACTGAAAATGTGTAGTTTTTGATGCACATTACTTGAGTGTACACTGAAAATGTGTAGTTTTTGATGTACATTTCTTGAGTGTACACTGAAAATGTGTAGTTTTTGATGCACATTTCTTGAGTGTACACTGAAAATGTGTAGTTTTTGATGTACATTTCTTGAGTGTACACTGAAAATGTGTAGTTTTTGATGTACATTTCTTGAGTGTACACTGAAAATGTGTAGTTTTTGATGTACATTTCTTGAGTGTACACTGAAAATGTGTAGTTTTTTATGTACATTACTTGAGTGTACACTGAAAATGTGTAGTTTTTGATGTACATTTCTTGAGTGTACACTGAAAATGTGTAGTTTTTTATGTACATTACTTGAGTGTACACTGAAAATGTGTAGTTTTTGATGTACATTACTTGAGTGTACACTGAAAATGTGTAGTTTTTGATGTACATTTCTTGAGTGTACACTGAAAATGTGTAGT
Source organism: Tenodera sinensis (assembly GCA_030765045.1). NCBI lineage: Eukaryota > Metazoa > Arthropoda > Insecta > Mantodea > Mantidae > Tenodera > Tenodera sinensis. Next base: position 326,063 of record JAUKNM010000162.1, read on the forward strand.
TTTTGATGCACATTACTTGAGTGTACACTGAAAATGTGTAGTTTTTGATGTACATTTCTTGAGTGTACACTGAAAATTTGTAGTTTTTGATGCACATTTCTTGAGTGTACACTGAAAATGTGTAGTTTTTGATGCACATTTCTTGAGTGTACACTGAAAATGTGTAGTTTTTGATGTACATTACTTGAGTGTACACTGAAAATGTGTAGTTTTTGATGTACATTACTTGAGTGTACACTGAAAATGTGTAGTTTTTTATGTACATTACTTGAGTGTACACTGAAAATGTGTAGTTTTTGATGTACATTACTTGAGTGTACACTGAAAATGTGTAGTTTTTGATGCACATTACTTGAGTGTACACTGAAAATGTGTAGTTTTTGATGTACATTTCTTGAGTGTACACTGAAAATGTGTAGTTTTTGATGCACATTTCTTGAGTGTACACTGAAAATGTGTAGTTTTTGATGTACATTTCTTGAGTGTACACTGAAAATGTGTAGTTTTTGATGCACATTTCTTGAGTGTACAATGAAAATGTGTAGTTTTTGATGTACATTTCTTGAGTGTACACTGAAAATGTGTAGTTTTTGATGTACATTTCTTGAGTGTACACTGAAAATGTGTAGTTTTTGGTGCACATTTCTTGAGTGTACACTGAAAATGTGTAGTTTTTGATGTATATTACTTGAGTGTACACTGAAAATGTGTAGTTTTTGATGTATATTACTTGAGTGTACACTGAAAATGTGTAGTTTTTGATGTACATTACTTGAGTGTACACTGAAAATGTGTAGTTTTTGATGTACATTACTTGAGTGTACACTGAAAATGTGTAGTTTTTGATGTACATTTCTTGAGTGTACACTGAAAATGTGTAGTTTTTTATGTACATTACTTGAGTGTACACTGAAAATGTGTAGTTTTTGATGTACATTACTTGAGTGTACACTGAAAATGTGTAGTTTTTGATGTACATTACTTGAGTGTACACTGAAAATGTGTAGTTTTTGATGTACATTACTTGTATATACACTGAAAATGTGTAGTTTTTGATGTATATTACTTGAGTGTACACTGAAAATGTGTAGTTTTTGATGTACATTACTTGAGTGTACACTGAAAATGTGTAGTTTTTGATGTACATTACTTGAGTGTACACTGAAAATGTGTAGTTTTTGATGTACATTACTTGAGTGTACACTGAAAATGTGTAGTTTTTGATGTACATTACTTGTATTTACAATGAAAATGTGTAGTTTTTGATGTATATTACTTGAGTGTACACTGAAAATGTGTAGTTTTTGATGTACATTACTTGAGTGTACACTGAAAATGTGTAGTTTTTGATGTATATTACTTGTATATACACTGAAAATGTGTAGTTTTTGATGTACATTACTTGAGTGTACACTGAAAATGTGTAGTTTTTGATGTACATTACTTGTATTTACAATGAAAATGTGTAGTTTTTGATGCACATTACTTGAGTGTACACTGAAAATGTGTAGTTTTTGATGTACATTACTTGTATATACAATGAAAATGTGTAGTTTTTGATGTAAATTACTTGAGTGTACACTGAAAATGTGTAGTTTTTGATGTACATTACTTGAGTGTACACTGAAAATGTGTAGTTTTTGATGCACATTACTTGAGTGTACACTGAAAATGTGTAGTTTTTGATGTACATTACTTGTATTTACAATGAAAATGTGTAGTTTTTGATGTACATTACTTGAGTGTACACTGAAAATGTGTAGTTTTTGATGTATATTACTTGAGTGTACACTGAAAATGTGTAGTTTTTGATGTACATTACTTGAGTGTACACTGAAAATGTGTAGTTTTTGATGTACATTACTTGAGTGTACACTGAAAATGTGTAGTTTTTGATGTACATTACTTGAGTGTACACTGAAAATGTGTAGTTTTTGATGTACATTACTTGAGTGTACACTGAAAATGTGTAGTTTTTGATGTACATTGCTTGTATTTACAATGAAAATGTGTAGTTTTTGATGCACATTACTTGAGTGTACACTGAAAATGTGTAGTTTTTGATGTACATTACTTGTATATACAATGAAAATGTGTAGTTTTTGATGTACATTACTTGAGTGTACAATGAAAATGTGTAGTTTTTGATGTACATTACTTGAGTGTACACTGAAAATGTGTAGTTTTTGATGCACATTACTTGAGTGTACACTGAAAATGTGTAGCTTTTGATGTACATTACTTGTATTTACAATGAAAATGTGTAGTTTTTGATGTACATTACTTGAGTGTACACTGAAAATGTGTAGTTTTTGATGTATATTACTTGAGTGTACACTGAAAATGTGTAGTTTTTGATGTACATTACTTGTATTTACAATGAAAATGTGTAGTTTTTGATGTATATTACTTGAGTGTACACTGAAAATGTGTAGTTTTTGATGTATATTACTTGTATATACACTGAAAATGTGTAGTTTTTGATGTACATTACTTGAGTGTACACTGAAAATGTGTAGTTTTTGATGTACATTACTTGAGTGTACACTGAAAATGTGTAGTTTTTGATGTACATTACTTGTATTTACAATGAAAATGTGTAGTTTTTGATGCACATTACTTGAGTGTACACTGAAAATGTGTAGTTTTTGATGTACATTACTTGTATATACAATGAAAATGTGTAGTTTTTGATGTAAATTACTTGAGTGTACACTGAAAATGTGTAGTTTTTGATGTACATTACTTGAGTGTACACTGAAAATGTGTAGTTTTTGATGCACATTACTTGAGTGTACACTGAAAATGTGTAGTTTTTGATGTACATTACTTGTATTTACAATGAAAATGTGTAGTTTTTGATGTACATTACTTGAGTGTACACTGAAAATGTGTAGTTTTTGATGTATATTACTTGAGTGTACACTGAAAATGTGTAGTTTTTGATGTACATTACTTGAGTGTACACTGAAAATGTGTAGTTTTTGATGTACATTACTTGAGTGTACACTGAAAATGTGTAGTTTTTGATGTACATTACTTGAGTGTACACTGAAAATGTGTAGTTTTTGATGTACATTACTTGAGTGTACACTGAAAATGTGTAGTTTTTGATGTACATTACTTGTATTTACAATGAAAATGTGTAGTTTTTGATGCACATTACTTGAGTGTACACTGAAAATGTGTAGTTTTTGATGTACATTTCTTGTATATACAATGAAAATGTGTAGTTTTTGATGTACATTACTTGAGTGTACACTGAAAATGTGTAGTTTTTGATGTACATTACTTGAGTGTACACTGAAAATGTGTAGTTTTTGATGCACATTACTTGAGTGTACACTGAAAATGTGTAGTTTTTGATGTACATTACTTGTATTTACAATGAAAATGTGTAGTTTTTGATGTACATTACTTGAGTGTACACTGAAAATGTGTAGTTTTTGATGTATATTACTTGAGTGTACACTGAAAATGTGTAGTTTTTGATGTACATTACTTGTATTTACAATGAAAATGTGTAGTTTTTGATGCACATTACTTGAGTGTACACTGAAAATGTGTAGTTTTTGATGTACATTACTTGTATATACAATGAAAATGTGTAGTTTTTGATGCACATTTCTTGTATATACAATGAAAATGTGTAGTTTTTGATGTACATTACTTGTATTTACAATGAAAATGTGTAGTTTTTGATGTACATTACTTGAGTGTACACTGAAAATGTGTAGTTTTTGATGTATATTACTTGAGTGTACACTGAAAATGTGTAGTTTTTGATGTACATTACTTGAGTGTACACTGAAAATGTGTAGTTTTTGATGTACATTACTTGAGTGTACACTGAAAATGTGTAGTTTTTGATGTACATTACTTGAGTGTACACTGAAAATGTGTAGTTTTTGATGTACATTACTTGAGTGTACACTGAAAATGTGTAGTTTTTGATGTACATTACTTGTATATACACTGAAAATGTGTAGTTTTTGATGTACATTACTTGAGTGTACACTGAAAATGTGTAGTTTTTGATGTACATTACTTGAGTGTACACTGAAAATGTGTAGTTTTTGATGTACATTTCTTGAGTGTACACTGAAAATGTGTAGTTTTTGATGTACATTACTTGAGTGTACACTGAAAATGTGTAGTTTTTGATGTACATTACTTGAGTGTACACTGAAAATGTGTAGTTTTTGATGTACATTACTTGAGTGTACACTGAAAATGTGTAGTTTTTGATGTACATTACCTGAGTGTGACTGAAAATGTCTAGTTTTTGATGTACATTACTTGAGTGTACACTGAAAATGTGTAGTTTTTGATGTACATTACTTGAGTGTACACTGAAAATGTGTAGTTTTTGATGTACATTACTTGTATATACACTGAAAATGTGTAGTTTTTGATGTACATTACTTGTATATACACTGAAAATGTGTAGTTTTTGATGTACATTACTTGTATATACACTGAAAATGTGTAGTTTTTGATGTACATTACTTGTATATACACTGAAAATGTGTAGTTTTTGATGTACATTACTTGAGTGTACACTGAAAATGTGTAGTTTTTGATGTACATTACTTGAGTGTACACTGAAAATGTGTAGTTTTTGATGTACATTACTTGAGTGTGCACTGAAAATGTGTAGTTTTTGATGTACATTACTTGTATATACACTGAAAATGTGTAGTTTTTGATGTACATTACTTGAGTGTACACTGAAAATGTGTAGTTTTTGATGTACATTACTTGAGTGTACACTGAAAATGTGTAGTTTTTGATGTACATTACTTGAGTGTACACTGAAAATGTGTAGTTTTTGATGTACATTACTTGAGTGTACACTGAAAATGTGTAGTTTTTGATGTACATTACTTGAGTGTACACTGAAAATGTGTAGTTTTTGATGTACATTACTTGAGTGTGCACTGAAAATGTGTAGTTTTTGATGTACATTACTTGAGTGTACACTGAAAATGTGTAGTTTTTGATGTACATTACTTGAGTGTACACTGAAAATGTGTAGTTTTTGATGTACATTACTTGAGTGTACACTGAAAATGTGTAGTTTTTGATGTACATTACTTGAGTGTGCACTGAAAATGTGTAGTTTTTGATGTACATTACTTGAGTGTGCACTGAAAATGTGTAGTTTTTGATGTACATTACTTGAGTGTACACTGAAAATGTGTAGTTTTTGATGTACATTACTTGAGTGTACACTGAAAATGTGTAGTTTTTGATGTACATTACTTGAGTGTACACTGAAAATGTGTAGTTTTTGATGTACATTACTTGAGTGTGCACTGAAAATGTGTAGTTTTTGATGTACATTACTTGAGTGTACACTGAAAATGTGTAGTTTTTGATGTACATTACTTGAGTGTGCACTGAAAATGTGTAGTTTTTGATGTACATTACTTGTATATACACTGAAAATGTGTAGTTTTTGATGTACATTACTTGAGTGTACACTGAAAATGTGTAGTTTTTGATGTACATTACTTGAGTGTACACTGAAAATGTGTAGTTTTTGATGTACATTACTTGAGTGTACACTGAAAATGTGTAGTTTTTGATGTACATTACTTGAGTGTGACTGAAAATGTCTAGTTTTTGATGTACATTACTTGAGTGTACACTGAAAATGTGTAGTTTTTGATGTACATTACTTGTATATACACTGAAAATGTGTAGTTTTTGATGTACATTACTTGTATATACACTGAAAATGTGTAGTTTTTGATGTACATTACTTGTATATACACTGAAAATGTGTAGTTTTTGATGTACATTACTTGTATATACACTGAAAATGTGTAGTTTTTGATGTACATTACTTGAGTGTACACTGAAAATGTGTAGTTTTTGATGTACATTACTTGAGTGTACACTGAAAATGTGTAGTTTTTGATGTACATTACTTGAGTGTGCACTGAAAATGTGTAGTTTTCGATGTACATTACTTGTATATACACTGAAAATGTGTAGTTTTTGATGTACATTACTTGAGTGTACACTGAAAATGTGTAGTTTTTGATGTACATTACTTGAGTGTGCACTGAAAATGTGTAGTTTTTGATGTACATTACTTGAGTGTGCACTGAAAATGTGTAGTTTTTGATGTACATTACTTGAGTGTACACTGAAAATGTGTAGTTTTTGATGTACATTACTTGAGTGTACACTGAAAATGTGTAGTTTTTGATGTACATTTCTTGAGTGTACACTGAAAATGTGTAGTTTTTGATGTACATTACTTGAGTGTACACTGAAAATGTGTAGTTTTTGATGTACATTACTTGAGTGTACACTGAAAATGTGTAGTTTTTGATGCACATTACTTGAGTGTACACTGAAAATGTGTAGTTTTTGATGTACATTTCTTGAGTGTACACTGAAAATGTGTAGTTTTTGATGTACATTTCTTCAGTGTACACTGAAAATGTGTAGTTTTTGATGCACATTTCTTGAGTGTACACTGAAAATGTGTAGTTTTTGATGTATATTACTTGAGTGTACACTGAAAATGTGTAGTTTTTGATGTACATTTCTTGAGTGTACACTGAAAATGTGTAGTTTTTGATGTACATTACTTGAGTGTACACTGAAAATGTGTAGTTTTTGATGTACATTACTTGAGTGTACACTGAAAATGTGTAGCTTTTGATGTACATTACTTGAGTGTACACTGAAAATGTGTAGTTTTTGATGTACATTTCTTGAGTGTACACTGAAAATGTGTAGTTTTTTATGTACATTACTTGAGTGTACACTGAAAATGTGTAGTTTTTGATGTACATTACTTGAGTGTACACTGAAAATGTGTAGTTTTTGATGTACATTACTTGAGTGTACACTGAAAATGTGTAGTTTTTGATGTACATTTCTTGAGTGTACACTGAAAATGTGTAGTTTTTGATGCACATTTCTTGAGTGTACACTGAAAATGTGTAGTTTTTGATGTATATTACTTGAGTGTACACTGAAAATGTGTAGTTTTTGATGTGCATTTCTTGAGTGTACACTGAAAATGTGTAGTTTTTGATGTACATTACTTGAGTGTACACTGAAAATGTGTAGTTTTTGATGTACATTACTTGAGTGTACACTGAAAATGTGTAGTTTTTGATGTACATTACTTGAGTGTACACTGAAAATGTGTAGTTTTTGATGCACATTTCTTGAGTGTACACTGAAAATGTGTAGTTTTTGATGTATATTACTTGAGTGTACACTGAAAATGTGTAGTTTTTGATGTACATTACTTGTATATACACTGAAAATGTGTAGTTTTTGATGTACATTACTTGAGTGTACACTGAAAATGTGTAGTTTTTGATGTACATTACTTGTATATACACTGAAAATGTGTAGTTTTTGATGTACATTACTTGAGTGTACACTGAAAACGTGTAGTTTTTTATGTACATTACTTGTATATACACTGAAAATGTGTAGTTTTTGATGTACATTACTTGTATATACACTGAAAATGTGTAGTTTTTGATGTACATTACTTGAGTGTACACTGAAAATGTGTAGTTTTTGATGTACATTACTTGAGTGTACACTGAAAATGTGTAGTTTTTTATGTACATTACTTGAGTGTACACTGAAAATGTGTAGTTTTTGATGTACATTACTTGAGTGTACACTGAAAATGTGTAGTTTTTTATGTACATTACTTGAGTGTACACTGAAAATGTGTAGTTTTTGATGTACATTACTTGAGTGTACACTGAAAATGTGTAGTTTTTGATGCACATTTCTTGAGTGTACACTGAAAATGTGTAGTTTTTGATGTACATTACTTGAGTGTACACTGAAAATGTGTAGTTTTTGATGTACATTACTTGAGTGTACACTGAAAATGTGTAGTTTTTGATGTACATTACTTGAGTGTACACTGAAAATGTGTAGTTTTTGATGTACATTACTTGTATATACACTGAAAATGTGTAGTTTTTGATGTACATTACTTGAGTGTACACTGAAAATGTGTAGTTTTTGATGTACATTACTTGTATATACACTGAAAATGTGTAGTTTTTGATGTACATTACTTGAGTGTACACTGAAAACGTGTAGTTTTTTATGTACATTACTTGTATATACACTGAAAATGTGTAGTTTTTGATGTACATTACTTGTATATACACTGAAAATGTGTAGTTTTTGATGTACATTACTTGAGTGTACACTGAAAATGTGTAGTTTTTGATGTACATTACTTGAGTGTACACTGAAAATGTGTAGTTTTTTATGTACATTACTTGAGTGTACACTGAAAATGTGTAGTTTTTGATGTACATTACTTGAGTGTACACTGAAAATGTGTAGTTTTTGATGCACATTTCTTGAGCGTACACTGAAAATGTGTAGTTTTTGATGTATATTACTTGTATTTACACTGAAAATGTGTAGTTTTTGATGTACATTACTTGAGTGTACACTGAAAATGTATAGTTTTTGATGTACATTACTTGAGTGTACACTGAAAATGTGTAGTTTTTTATGTACATTACTTGAGTGTACACTGAAAATGTGTAGTTTTTGATGTACATTACTTGAGTGTACACTGAAAATGTGTAGTTTTTGATGTACATTACTTGTATATACACTGAAAATGTGTAGTTTTTGATGTACATTACTTGAGTGTACACTGAAAATGTGTAGCTTTTATGTACATTACTTGAGTGTACACTGAAAATGTGTAGTTTTTGATGTATATTACTTGAGTGTACACTGAAAATGTGTAGTTTTTGATGTACATTACTTGAGTGTACACTGAAAATGTGTAGTTTTTGATGTACATTACTTGAGTGTACACTGAAAATGTGTAGTTTTTGATGTACATTACTTGTATATACACTGAAAATGTGTAGTTTTTGATGTACATTACTTGAGTGTACACTGAAAATGTGTAGTTTTTGATGTACATTACTTGTATATACACCGAAAATGTGTAGTTTTTTATGTACATTACTTGAGTGTACACTGAAAATGTGTAGTTTTTGATGTACATTACTTGAGTGTACACTGAAAATGTGTAGTTTTTGATGTACATTACTTGAGTGTACACTGAAAATGTGTAGTTTTTGATGTACATTACTTGTATATACACTGAAAATGTGTAGTTTTTGATGTATATTACTTGAGTGTACACTGAAAATGTGTAGTTTTTGATGTACATTACTTGAGTGTACACTGAAAATGTGTAGTTTTTTATGTACATTACTTGAGTGTACACTGAAAATGTGTAGTTTTTGATGTACATTACTTGAGTGTACACTGAAAATGTGTAGTTTTTGATGCACATTACTTGAGTGTACACTGAAAATGTGTAGTTTTTGATGTACATTACTTGTATATACACTGAAAATGTGTAGTTTTTGATGTACATTACTTGAGTGTACACTGAAAATGTGTAGTTTTTGATGTACATTACTTGTATATACACTGAAAATGTGTAGTTTTTGATGTACATTACTTGAGTGTACACTGAAAATGTGTAGTTTTTTATGTACATTACTTGAGTGTACACTGAAAATGTGTAGTTTTTGATGTACATTACTTGAGTGTACACTGAAAATGTGTAGTTTTTGATGCACATTTCTTGAGTGTACACTGAAAATGTGTAGTTTTTGATGTACATTACTTGAGTGTACACTGAAAATGTGTAGTTTTTGATGTACATTACTTGAGTGTACACTGAAAATGTGTAGTTTTTGATGTACATTACTTGTATATACACTGAAAATGTGTAGTTTTTGATGTACATTACTGGAGTGTACACTGAAAATGTGTAGTTTTTGATGTACATTACTTGAGTGTACACTGAAAATGTGTAGTTTTTGATGTACATTACTTGAGTGTACACTGAAAATGTGTAGTTTTTGATGTACATTACTTGAGTGTACACTGAAAATGTGTAGTTTTTGATGTACATTACTTGAGTGTACACTGAAAATGTGTAGTTTTTGATGTACATTACTTGAGTGTACACTGAAAATGTGTAGTTTTTGATGTACATTACTTGAGTGTGCACTGAAAATGTGTAGTTTTTGATGTACATTACTTGAGTGTACACTGAAAATGTGTAGTTTTTGATGTACATTACTTGAGTGTACACTGAAAATGTGTAGTTTTTGATGTACATTACTTGAGTGTACACTGAAAATGTGTAGTTTTTGATGTACATTACTTGAGTGTGCACTGAAAATGTGTAGTTTTTGATGTACATTACTTGAGTGTGCACTGAAAATGTGTAGTTTTTGATGTACATTACTTGAGTGTACACTGAAAATGTGTAGTTTTTGATGTACATTACTTGAGTGTACACTGAAAATGTGTAGTTTTTGATGTACATTACTTGAGTGTACACTGAAAATGTGTAGTTTTTGATGTACATTACTTGAGTGTGCACTGAAAATGTGTAGTTTTTGATGTACATTACTTGAGTGTACACTGAAAATGTGTAGTTTTTGATGTACATTACTTGAGTGTGCACTGAAAATGTGTAGTTTTTGATGTACATTACTTGTATATACACTGAAAATGTGTAGTTTTTGATGTACATTACTTGAGTGTACACTGAAAATGTGTAGTTTTTGATGTACATTACTTGAGTGTACACTGAAAATGTGTAGTTTTTGATGTACATTACTTGAGTGTACACTGAAAATGTGTAGTTTTTGATGTACATTACTTGAGTGTGACTGAAAATGTCTAGTTTTTGATGTACATTACTTGAGTGTACACTGAAAATGTGTAGTTTTTGATGTACATTACTTGTATATACACTGAAAATGTGTAGTTTTTGATGTACATTACTTGTATATACACTGAAAATGTGTAGTTTTTGATGTACATTACTTGTATATACACTGAAAATGTGTAGTTTTTGATGTACATTACTTGTATATACACTGAAAATGTGTAGTTTTTGATGTACATTACTTGAGTGTACACTGAAAATGTGTAGTTTTTGATGTACATTACTTGAGTGTACACTGAAAATGTGTAGTTTTTGATGTACATTACTTGAGTGTGCACTGAAAATGTGTAGTTTTTGATGTACATTACTTGTATATACACTGAAAATGTGTAGTTTTTGATGTACATTACTTGAGTGTACACTGAAAATGTGTAGTTTTTGATGTACATTACTTGAGTGTGCACTGAAAATGTGTAGTTTTTGATGTACATTACTTGAGTGTGCACTGAAAATGTGTAGTTTTTGATGTACATTACTTGAGTGTACACTGAAAATGTGTAGTTTTTGATGTACATTACTTGAGTGTACACTGAAAATGTGTAGTTTTTGATGTACATTTCTTGAGTGTACACTGAAAATGTGTAGTTTTTGATGTACATTACTTGAGTGTACACTGAAAATGTGTAGTTTTTGATGTACATTACTTGAGTGTACACTGAAAATGTGTAGTTTTTGATGCACATTACTTGAGTGTACACTGAAAATGTGTAGTTTTTGATGTACATTTCTTGAGTGTACACTGAAAATGTGTAGTTTTTGATGTACATTTCTTCAGTGTACACTGAAAATGTGTAGTTTTTGATGCACATTTCTTGAGTGTACACTGAAAATGTGTAGTTTTTGATGTATATTACTTGAGTGTACACTGAAAATGTGTAGTTTTTGATGTACATTTCTTGAGTGTACACTGAAAATGTGTAGTTTTTGATGTACATTACTTGAGTGTACACTGAAAATGTGTAGTTTTTGATGTACATTACTTGAGTGTACACTGAAAATGTGTAGTTTTTGATGTACATTACTTGAGTGTACACTGAAAATGTGTAGTTTTTGATGTACATTTCTTGAGTGTACACTGAAAATGTGTAGTTTTTTATGTACATTACTTGAGTGTACACTGAAAATGTGTAGTTTTTGATGTACATTACTTGAGTGTACACTGAAAATGTGTAGTTTTTGATGTACATTACTTGAGTGTACACTGAAAATGTGTAGTTTTTGATGTACATTTCTTGAGTGTACACTGAAAATGTGTAGTTTTTGATGCACATTTCTTGAGTGTACACTGAAAATGTGTAGTTTTTGATGTATATTACTTGAGTGTACACTGAAAATGTGTAGTTTTTGATGTACATTTCTTGAGTGTACACTGAAAATGTGTAGTTTTTGATGTACATTACTTGAGTGTACACTGAAAATGTGTAGTTTTTGATGTACATTACTTGAGTGTACACTGAAAATGTGTAGTTTTTGATGTACATTACTTGAGTGTACACTGAAAATGTGTAGTTTTTGATGCACATTTCTTGAGTGTACACTGAAAATGTGTAGTTTTTGATGTATATTACTTGAGTGTACACTGAAAATGTGTAGTTTTTGATGTACATTACTTGTATATACACTGAAAATGTGTAGTTTTTGATGTACATTACTTGAGTGTACACTGAAAATGTGTAGTTTTTGATGTACATTACTTGTATATACACTGAAAATGTGTAGTTTTTGATGTACATTACTTGAGTGTACACTGAAAACGTGTAGTTTTTTATGTACATTACTTGTATATACACTGAAAATGTGTAGTTTTTGATGTACATTACTTGAGTGTACACTGAAAATGTGTAGTTTTTTATGTACATTACTTGAGTGTACACTGAAAATGTGTAGTTTTTGATGTACATTACTTGAGTGTACACTGAAAATGTGTAGTTTTTGATGCACATTTCTTGAGCGTACACTGAAAATGTGTAGTTTTTGATGTATATTACTTGTATTTACACTGAAAATGTGTAGTTTTTGATGTACATTACTTGAGTGTACACTGAAAATGTGTAGTTTTTGATGTACATTACTTGAGTGTACACTGAAAATGTGTAGTTTTTTATGTACATTACTTGAGTGTACACTGAAAATGTGTAGTTTTTGATGTACATTACTTGAGTGTACACTGAAAATGTGTAGTTTTTGATGTACATTACTTGTATATACACTGAAAATGTGTAGTTTTTGATGTACATTACTTGAGTGTACACTGAAAATGTGTAGCTTTTATGTACATTACTTGAGTGTACACTGAAAATGTGTAGTTTTTGATGTATATTACTTGAGTGTACACTGAAAATGTGTAGTTTTTGATGTACATTACTTGAGTGTACACTGAAAATGTGTAGTTTTTGATGTACATTACTTGAGTGTACACTGAAAATGTGTAGTTTTTGATGTACATTACTTGTATATACACTGAAAATGTGTAGTTTTTGATGTACATTACTTGAGTGTACACTGAAAATGTGTAGTTTTTGATGTACATTACTTGTATATACACCGAAAATGTGTAGTTTTTTATGTACATTACTTGAGTGTACACTGAAAATGTGTAGTTTTTGATGTACATTACTTGAGTGTACACTGAAAATGTGTAGTTTTTGATGTACATTACTTGAGTGTACACTGAAAATGTGTAGTTTTTGATGTACATTACTTGAGTGTACACTGAAAATGTGTAGTTTTTTATGCACATTTCTTGAGTGTACACTGAAAATGTGTAGTTTTTGATGTATATTACTTGAGTGTACACTGAAAATGTGTAGTTTTTGATGTACATTTCTTGAGTGTACACTGAAAATGTGTAGTTTTTGATGTACATTACTTGAGTGTACACTGAAAATGTGTAGTTTTTGATGTACATTACTTGAGTGTACACTGAAAATGTGTAGTTTTTGATGTACATTACTTGAGTGTACACTGAAAATGTGTAGTTTTTGATGCACATTTCTTGAGTGTACACTGAAAATGTGTAGTTTTTGATGTATATTACTTGAGTGTACACTGAAAATGTGTAGTTTTTGATGTACATTACTTGTATATACACTGAAAATGTGTAGTTTTTGATGTACATTACTTGAGTGTACACTGAAAATGTGTAGTTTTTGATGTACATTACTTGTATATACACTGAAAATGTGTAGTTTTTGATGTACATTACTTGAGTGTACACTGAAAACGTGTAGTTTTTTATGTACATTACTTGTATATACACTGAAAATGTGTAGTTTTTGATGTACATTACTTGAGTGTACACTGAAAATGTGTAGTTTTTTATGTACATTACTTGAGTGTACACTGAAAATGTGTAGTTTTTGATGTACATTACTTGAGTGTACACTGAAAATGTGTAGTTTTTGATGCACATTTCTTGAGCGTACACTGAAAATGTGTAGTTTTTGATGTATATTACTTGTATTTACACTGAAAATGTGTAGTTTTTGATGTACATTACTTGAGTGTACACTGAAAATGTGTAGTTTTTGATGTACATTACTTGAGTGTACACTGAAAATGTGTAGTTTTTTATGTACATTACTTGGATGTACACTGAAAATGTGTAGTTTTTGATGTACATTACTTGAGTGTACACTGAAAATGTGTAGTTTTTGATGTACATTACTTGTATATACACTGAAAATGTGTAGTTTTTGATGTACATTACTTGAGTGTACACTGAAAATGTGTAGCTTTTATGTACATTACTTGAGTGTACACTGAAAATGTGTAGTTTTTGATGTATATTACTTGAGTGTACACTGAAAATGTGTAGTTTTTGATGTACATTACTTGAGTGTACACTGAAAATGTGTAGTTTTTGATGTACATTACTTGAGTGTACACTGAAAATGTGTAGTTTTTGATGTACATTACTTGTATATACACTGAAAATGTGTAGTTTTTGATGTACATTACTTGAGTGTACACTGAAAATGTGTAGTTTTTGATGTACATTACTTGTATATACACCGAAAATGTGTAGTTTTTTATGTACATTACTTGAGTGTACACTGAAAATGTGTAGTTTTTGATGTACATTACTTGAGTGTACACTGAAAATGTGTAGTTTTTGATGTACATTACTTGAGTGTACACTGAAAATGTGTAGTTTTTGATGTACATTACTTGTATATACACTGAAAATGTGTAGTTTTTGATGTATATTACTTGAGTGTACACTGAAAATGTGTAGTTTTTGATGTACATTACTTGAGTGTACACTGAAAATGTGTAGTTTTTTATGTACATTACTTGAGTGTACACTGAAAATGTGTAGTTTTTGATGTACATTACTTGAGTGTACACTGAAAATGTGTAGTTTTTGATGCACATTACTTGAGTGTACACTGAAAATGTGTAGTTTTTGATGTACATTACTTGTATATACACTGAAAATGTGTAGTTTTTGATGTACATTACTTGAGTGTACACTGAAAATGTGTAGTTTTTGATGTACATTACTTGTATATACACTGAAAATGTGTAGTTTTTGATGTACATTACTTGAGTGTACACTGAAAATGTGTAGTTTTTTATGTACATTACTTGAGTGTACACTGAAAATGTGTAGTTTTTGGTGTACATTACTTGAGTGTACACTGAAAATGTGTAGTTTTTGATGCACATTTCTTGAGTGTACACTGAAAATGTGTAGTTTTTGATGTACATTACTTGAGTGTACACTGAAAATGTGTAGTTTTTGATGTACATTACTTGAGTGTACACTGAAAATGTGTAGTTTTTGATGTACATTACTTGTATATACACTGAAAATGTGTAGTTTTTGATGTACATTACTGGAGTGTACACTGAAAATGTGTAGTTTTTGATGTACATTACTTGAGTGTACACTGAAAATGTGTAGTTTTTGATGTACATTACTTGTATATACACTGAAAATGTGTAGTTTTTGATGTACATTACTTGAGTGTACACTGAAAATGTGTAGTTTTTGATGTACATTACTTGAGTGTACACTGAAAATGTGTAGTTTTTGATGTACATTACTTGAGTGTACACTGAAAATGTGTAGTTTTTGATGAACATTACTTGAGTGTACACTGAAAATGTGTAGTTTTTGATGTACATTACTTGAGTGTACACTTAAAATGTGTAGTTTTTGATGTATATTACTTGTATTTACAATGAAAATGTGTAGTTTTTGATGTACATTACTTGAGTGTACACTGAAAATGTGTAGTTTTTGATGTACATTACTTGAGTGTACACTGAAAATGTGTAGTTTTTGATGTATATTACTTGAGTGTACACTGAAAATGTGTAGTTTTTGATGTACATTACTTGAGTGTACACTGAAAATGTGTAGTTTTTGATGTACATTACTTCAGTGTACACTGAAAATGTGTAGTTTTTGATGTACATTACTTCAGTGTACACTGAAAATGTGTAGTTTTTGATGTACATTACTTCAGTGTACACTGAAAATGTGTAGTTTTTGATGTACATTACTTGAGTGTACACTGAAAATGTGTAGTTTTTGATGTACATTACTTGAGTGTACACTGAAAATGTGTAGTTTTTGAAGTACATTACTTGTATTTACAATGAAAATGTGTAGTTTTTGATGTACATTACTTCAGTGTACACTGAAAATGTGTAGTTTTTGATGTACATTACTTGAGTGTACACTGAAAATGTGTAGTTTTTGATGTACATTACTTGAGTGTACACTGAAAATGTGTAGTTTTTGATGTACATTACTTGTATATACACTGAAAATGTGTAGTTTTTGATGTACATTACTGGAGTGTACACTGAAAATGTGTAGTTTTTGATGTACATTACTTGAGTGTACACTGAAAATGTGTAGTTTTTGATGTACATTACTTGTATATACACTGAAAATGTGTAGTTTTTGATGTACATTACTGGAGTGTACACTGAAAATGTGTAGTTTTTGATGTACATTACTTGAGTGTACACTGAAAATGTGTAGTTTTTGAAGTACATTACTTGTATTTACAATGAAAATGTGTAGTTTTTGATGTATATTACTTGAGTGTACACTGAAAATGTGTAGTTTTTGATGTATATTACTTGAGTGTATACTGAAAATGTGTAGTTTTTGATGTACATTACTTCAGTGTACACTGAAAATGTGTAGTTTTTGATGTACATTACTTGAGTGCACAATGAAAATGTGTAGTTTTTGATGCACATTTCTTGAGCGTACACTGAAAATGTGTAGTTTTTGAAGTACATTACTTGTATTTACAATGAAAATGTGTAGTTTTTGATGTACATTACTTCAGTGTACACTGAAAATGTGTAGTTTTTGATGTACATTACTTGAGTGTACACTGAAAATGTGTAGTTTTTGATGTACATTACTTGAGTGTACACTGAAAATGTGTAGTTTTTGATGTACATTACTTGAGTGTACACTGAAAATGTGTAGTTTTTGATGTACATTACTTGAGTGTACACTGAAAATGTGTAGTTTTTGATGTACATTACTTGAGTGTACACTGAAAATGTGTAGTTTTTGAAGTACATTACTTGTATTTACAATGAAAATGTGTAGTTTTTGAAGTACATTACTTGTATTTACAATGAAAATGTGTAGTTTTTGATGTATATTACTTGAGTGTACACTGAAAATGTGTAGTTTTTGATGTATATTACTTGAGTGTATACTGAAAATGTGTAGTTTTTGATGTACATTACTTCAGTGTACACTGAAAATGTGTAGTTTTTGATGTACATTACTTGAGTGCACAATGAAAATGTGTAGTTTTTGATGTATATTACTTGAGTGTATACTGAAAATGTGTAGTTTTTGATGTACATTACTTCAGTGTACACTGAAAATGTGTAGTTTTTGATGTACATTACTTGAGTGTACAATGAAAATGTGTAGTTTTTGATGTACATTACTTGTATTACAATGAAAATGTGTAGTTTTTGATGTACGTTACTTGAGTGTACACTGAAAATGTGTAGTTTTTGATGTACATTACTTCAGTGTACACTGAAAATCGTGTAGTTTTTGATGTACATTACTTCAGTGTACACTGAAAATGTGTAGTTTTTGAAGTACATTACTTGTATTTACAATGAAAATGTGTAGTTTTTGATGTACATTACTTCAGTGTACACTGAAAATGTGTAGTTTTTGATGTACATTACTTGAGTGTACAATGAAAATGTGTAGTTTTTGATGTACATTACTTGTATTTACAATGAAAATGTGTAGTTTTTGATGTACATTACTTGAGTGTACACTGAAAATGTGTAGTTTTTGATGTACGTTACTTGAGTGTACACTGAAAATGTGTAGTTTTTTGATGTACATTACTTGAGTGTACACTGAAAATGTGTAGTTTTTGAAGTACATTACTTGTATTTACAATGAAAATGTGTAGTTTTTGATGTACATTACTTGAGTGTACACTGAATCTGTGTAGTTTTTGATGTACATTACTTGAGTGTACACTGAAAATGTGTAGTTTTTGATGTACATTACTTGAGTGTACACTGAAAATGTGTAGTTTTTGATGTACATTACTGAGTGTACACTGAAAATGTGTAGTTTTTGATGTACATTACTTGAGTGTACACTGAAAATGTGTAGTTTTTGATGTACATTACTTCAGTGTACAATGAAAATGTGTAGTTTTTGATGTAATATTACTTGAGTGTACACTGAAAATGTGTAGTTTTTGATGTATATTACTTGAGTGTATACTGAAAATGTGTAGTTTTTGATGTACATTACTTCAGTGTACACTGAAAATGTGTAGTTTTTGATGTACATTACTTGAGTGTACAATGAAAATGTGTAGTTTTTGATGTACATTACTTGAGTGTACACTGAAAATGTGTAGTTTTTGATGTACATTACTTCAGTGTACACTGAAAATGTGTAGTTTTTGATGTACATTACTTGAGTGTACACTGAAAATGTGTAGTTTTTTGATGTACATTACTTGTATTTACAATGAAAATGTGTAGTTTTTGATGTACATTACTTGAGTGTACACTGAAAATGTGTAGTTTTTGATGTACATTACTTCAGTGTACACTGAAAATGTGTAGTTTTTGATGTACATTACTTCAGTGTACACTGAAAATGTGTAGTTTTTGATGTACATTACTTGAGTGTACACTGAAAATGTGTAGTTTTTGATGTACATTACTTCAGTGTACACTGAAAATGTGTAGTTTTTGATGTACATTACTTGAGTGTACACTGAAAATGTGTAGTTTTTGATGTACATTACTTGAGTGTACACTGAAAATGTGTAGTTTTTGATGTACATTACTTCAGTGTACACTGAAAATGTGTAGTTTTTGATGTACATTACTTGAGTGTACACTGAAAATGTGTAGTTTTTGATGTACATTACTTGAGTGTACACTGAAAATGTGTAGTTTTTGATGTACATTACTTGAGTGTACACTGAAAATGTGTAGTTTTGATGTACATTACTTGTATTTACAATGAAAATGTGTAGTTTTTGATGTCATATTACTTGAGTGTACACTGAAAATGTGTAGTTTTTGATGTACATTACTTCAGTGTACAATGAAAATGTGTAGTTTTTGATGTACATTACTTGAGTGTACACTGAAAATGTGTAGTTTTTGATGTACATTACTTGAGTGTACACTGAAAATGTGTAGTTTTTGATGTACATTACTTGTATTTACAATGAAAATGTGTAGTTTTTGATGTATATTACTTGAGTGTACACTGAAAATGTGTAGTTTTTGATGTACATTACTTCAGTGTACAATGAAAATGTGTAGTTTTTGATGTACATTACTTGAGTGTACACTGAAAATGTGTAGTTTTGATGTACATTACTTGAGTGTACACTGAAAATGTGTAGTTTTTGATGTACATTACTTCAGTGTACACTGAAAATGTGTAGTTTTTGATGTACATTACTTCAGTGTACAATGAACAATGTGTAGTTTTTGATGTACATTACTTCAGTGTACACTGAAAATGTGTAGTTTTTGATGTACATTACTTGTATTTACAATGAAAATGTGTAGTTTTTGATGTATATTACTTGAGTGTACACTGAAAATGTGTAGTTTTTGATGTACATTACTTCAGTGTACAATGAAAATGTGTAGTTTTTGATGTACATTACTTCAGTGTACAATGAAAATGTGTAGTTTTTGATGTATATTACTTGAGTGTACACTGAAAATGTGTAGTTTTTGATGTACATTACTTGAGTGTACACTGAAAATGTGTAGTTTTTGATGTACATTACTTCAGTGTACACTGAAAATGTGTAGTTTTTGATGTACATTACTTGTATTTACAATGAAAATGTGTAGTTTTTGATGTACATTACTTGAGTGTACACTGAAAATGTGTAGTTTTTGATGTACATTACTTGAGTGTACACTGAAAATGTGTAGTTTTTGATGTACATTACTTGAGTGTACACTGAAAATGTGTAGATTTTGATGTACATTACTTGATGTACACTGAAAATGTGTAGTTTTTGATGTACATTACTTGAGTGTACACTTGAAAATGTGTAGTTTTTGATGTACATTACTTCAGTGTACAATGAAAATGTGTAGTTTTTGATGTATATTACTTGAGTGTACACTGAAAATGTGTAGTTTTTGATGTATATTACTTGAGTGTATACTGAAAATGTGTAGTTTTTGATGTACATTACTTCAGTGTACACTGAAAATGTGTAGTTTTTGATGTACATTACTTGAGTGTACAATGAAAATGTGTAGTTTTTGATGTACATTACTTGAGTGTACACTGAAAATGTGTAGTTTTTGATGTACATTACTTCAGTGTACACTGAAAATGTGTAGTTTTTGATGTACATTACTTGAGTGTACACTGAAAATGTGTAGTTTTTGATGTACACTTACTTGTATTTACAATGAAAATGTGTAGTTTTTGATGTACATTACTTGAGTGTACACTGAAAATGTGTAGTTTTTGATGTACATTACTTGAGTGTACACTGAAAATGTGTAGTATTTTATGTACATTACTTGAGTGTACAATGAAAATGTGTAGTTTTTGATGTACATTACTTGAGTGTACACTGAAAATGTGTAGTTTTTGATGTACATTACTTCAGTGTACACTGAAAATGTGTAGTTTTTGATGTACATTACTTGAGTGTACAATGAAAATGTGTAGTTTTTGATGTACATTACTGAGTGTACACTGAAAATGTGTAGTTTTTGATGTACATACTTCAGTGTACACTGAAAATGTGTAGTTTTTGATGTACATTACTTGAGTGTACACTGAAAATGTGTAGTTTTTGATGTACATTACTTGTATTTACAATGAAAATGTGTAGTTTTTGATGTACATTACTTGAGTGTACACTGAAAATGTGTAGTTTTTGATGTACATTACTTGAGTGTACACTGAAAATGTGTAGTTTTTGATGTACATTACTTTCAGTGTACACTGAAAATGTGTAGTTTTTGATGTACATTACTTCAGTGTACACTGAAAATGTGTAGTTTTTGATGTACATTACTTGAGTGTACACTGAAAATGTGTAGTTTTTGATGTACATTACTTCAGTGTACACTGAAAATGTGTAGTTTTTGATGTACATTACTTGAGTGTACACTGAAAATGTGTAGTTTTTGATGTACATTACTTGAGTGTACACTGAAAATGTGTAGTTTTTGATGTACATTACTTCAGTGTACACTGAAAATGTGTAGTTTTTGATGTACATTACTTGAGTGTACACTGAAAATGTGTAGATTTTTGATGTACATTTCTTGAGTGTACACTGAAAATGTGTAGTTTTTGATGTACATTACTTGAGTGTACACTGAAAATGTGTAGGTTTTTGATGTACATTACTTGTATTTACAATGAAAATGTGTAGTTTTTGATGTATATTACTTGAGTGTACACTGAAAATGTGTAGTTTTTGATGTACATTACTTCAGTGTACAATGAAAATGTGTAGTTTTTGATGTACATTACTTGAGTGTACACTGAAAATGTGTAGTTTTTGATGTACATTACTTGAGTGTACACTGAAAATGTGTAGTTTTTGATGTACATTACTTGTATTTACAATGAAAATGTGTAGTTTTTGATGTATATTACTTGAGTGTACACTGAAAATGTGTAGTTTTTGATGTACATTACTTCAGTGTACAATGAAAATGTGTAGTTTTGATGTACATTACTTGAGTGTACACTGAAAATGTGTAGTTTTTGATGTACATTACTTGAGTGTACACTGAAAATGTGTAGTTTTTGATGTACATTACTTCAGTGTACACTGAAAATGTGTAGTTTTTGATGTACATTACTTGAGTGTACAATGAAAATGTGTAGTTTTTGATGTACATTACTTCAGTGTACACTGAAAATGTGTAGTTTTTGATGTACATTACTTGTATTTACAATGAAAATGTGTAGTTTTTGATGTATATTACTTGAGTGTACACTGAAAATGTGTAGTTTTTGATGTACATTACTTCAGTGTACAATGAAAATGTGTAGTTTTTGATGTACATTACTTCAGTGTACAATGAAAATGTGTAGTTTTTGATGTATATTACTTGAGTGTACACTGAAAATGTGTAGTTTTTGATGTACATTACTTGAGTGTACACTGAAAATGTGTAGTTTTTGATGTACATTACTTCAGTGTACAATGAAAATGTGTAGTTTTTGATGTACATTACTTCAGTGTACACTGAAAATGTGTAGTTTTTGATGTACATTACTTGAGTGTACACTGAAAATGTGTAGTTTTTGATGTACATTACTTGAGTGTACACTGAAAATGTGTAGTTTTTGATGTACATTACTTCAGTGTACAATGAAAATGTGTAGTTTTTGATGTATATTACTTGAGTGTACACTGAAAATGTGTAGTTTTTGATGTACATTCTTGAGTGTACACTGAAAATGTGTAGTTTTTGATGTACATTACTTCAGTGTACACTGAAAATGTGTAGTTTTTGATGTACATTACTTGAGTGTACACTGAAAATGTGTAGTTTTTGATGTACATTACTTGAGTGTACACTGAAAATGTGTAGTTTTTGATGTACATTACTTCAGTGTACACTGAAAATGTGTAGTTTTTGATGTACATTACTTGAGTGTACACTGAAAATGTGTAGTTTTTGATGTACATTTCTTGAGTGTACACTGAAAATGTGTAGTTTTTGATGTACATTACTTGAGTGTACACTGAAAAATGTGTAGTTTTTTGATGTATATTACTTGAGTGTACACTGAAAATGTGTAGTTTTTGATGTACATTACTTCAGTGTACAATGAAAAATGTGTAGTTTTTTGATGTACCTTACTTGAGTGTACACTGAAAATGTGTAGTTTTTGATGTACATTACTTGTATTTACAATGAAAATGTGTAGTTTTTGATGTATATTACTTGAGTGTACACTGAAAATGTGTAGTTTTTGATGTACATTACTTCAGTGTACAATGAAAATGTGTAGTTTTTGATGTACATTACTTGAGTGTACACTGAAAATGTGTAGTTTTTGATGTACATTACTTGAGTGTACACTGAAAATGTGTAGTTTTTGATGTACATTACTTCAGTGTACACTGAAAATGTGTAGTTTTTGATGTACATTACTTGAGTGTACACTGAAAATGTGTAGTTTTTGATGTACATTTCTTGAGTGTACACTGAAAATGTGTAGTTTTTGATGTACATTACTTGAGTGTACACTGAAAATGTGTAGTTTTTGATGTACATTACTTGTATTTACAATGAAAATGTGTAGTTTTTGATGTATATTACTTGAGTGTACACTGAAAATGTGTAGTTTTTGATGTACATTACTTCAGTGTACAATGAAAATGTGTAGTTTTTGATGTATATTACTTGAGTGTACACTGAAAATGTGTAGTTTTTGATGTATATTACTTGAGTGTATACTGAAAATGTGTAGTTTTTGATGTACATTACTTCAGTGTACACTGAAAATGTGTAGTTTTTGATGTACATTACTTGAGTGTACAATGAAAATGTGTAGTTTTTGATGTACATTACTTGAGTGTACACTGAAAATGTGTAGTTTTTGATGTACATTACTTGAGTGTACACTGAAAATGTGTAGTTTTTGATGTACATTACTTGAGTGTACACTGAAAATGTGTAGTTTTTGATGTACATTACTTGTATTTACAATGAAAATGTGTAGTTTTGATGTACATTACTTGAGTGTACACTGAAAATGTTGTAGTTTTTGATGTACATTACTTCAGTGTACACTGAAAATGTGTAGTTTTTGATGTACATTACTTCAGTGTACACTGAAAATGTGTAGTTTTTGATGTACATTACATGAGTGTACACTGAAAATGTGTAGTTTTTGATGTACATTACTTGAGTGTACACTGAAAATGTGTAGTTTTTGAAGTACATTACTTGTATTTACAATGAAAATGTGTAGTTTTTGATGTACATTACTTGAGTGTACACTGAAAATGTGTAGTT
Source organism: Tenodera sinensis (assembly GCA_030765045.1). NCBI lineage: Eukaryota > Metazoa > Arthropoda > Insecta > Mantodea > Mantidae > Tenodera > Tenodera sinensis. The sequence continues at coordinate 350,382 of JAUKNM010000162.1, forward strand.
TTTTGATGTACATTACTTGTATTTACAATGAAAATGTGTAGTTTTTGATGTACATTACTTGAGTGTACACTGAAAAAGTGTAGTTTTTGATGTACATTACTTCAGTGTACACTGAAAATGTGTAGTTTTTGATGTACATTACTTCAGTGTACACTGAAAATGTGTAGTTTTTGATGTACATTACTTGTATTTACACTGAAAATGTGTAGTTTTTGATGTACATTACTTGAGTGTACACTGAAAATGTGTAGTTTTTGAAGTACATTACTTGTATTTACAATGAAAATGTGTAGTTTTTGATGTACATTACTTGTATTTACACTGAAAATGTGTAGTTTTGATGTACATTACTTGAGTGTACACTGAAAATGTGTAGAATTTTGATGTATATTACTTGAGTGTATACTGAAAATGTGTAGTTTTTGATGTACATTACTTCAGTGTACACTGAAAATGTGTAGTTTTTGATGTACATTACTTGAGTGTACAATGAAAATGTGTAGTTTTTGATGTACATTACTTGAGTGTACACTGAAACATGTGTAGTTTTTGATGTACATTACTTGAGTGTACACTGAAAATGTGTAGTTTTTGTATGTACATTACTTGAGTGTACACACTGAAAATGTGTAGTTTTTGATGTACATTACTTGTATTTACAATGAAAATGTGTAGTTTTTGATGTACATTACTTGAGTGTACACTGAAAATGTGTAGTTTTTGATGTACATTACTTCAGTGTACACTGAAAATGTGTAGTTTTTGATGTACATTACTTCAGTGTACACTGAAAATGTGTAGTTTTTGATGTACATTACTTGAGTGTACACTGAAAATGTGTAGTTTTTGATGTACATTACTTGAGTGTACACTGAAAATGTGTAGTTTTTGATGTACATTACTTCAGTGTACAATGAAAATGTGTAGTTTTTGATGTACATTACTTGAGTGTACACTGAAAATGTGTAGTTTTTGATGTACATTACTTGAGTGTACACTGAAAATGTGTAGTTTTTGATGTACATTACTTGTATTTACACTGAAAATGTGTAGTTTTTGATGTACATTACTTGAGTGTACACTGAAAATGTGTAGTTTTTGAAGTACATTACTTGTATTTACAATGAAAATGTGTAGTTTTTGATGTACATTACTTGAGTGTACACTGAAAATGTGTAGGTTTTTGATGGACATTACTTGTATTTACAATGAAAATGTGTAGTTTTTGATGTACATTACTTGAGTGTACACTGAAAATGTGTAGTTTTGATGTACATTACTTCAGTGTACACTGAAAATGTGTAGTTTTTGATGTACATTACTTCAGTGTACACTGAAAATGTGTAGTTTTTGATGTACATTACTTGAGTGTACACTGAAAATGTGTAGTTTTTGATGTACATTACTTGAGTGTACACTGAAAATGTGTAGTTTTTGAAGTACATTACTTGTATTTACAATGAAAATGTGTAGTTTTTGATGTACATTACTTGAGTGTACACTGAAAATGTGTAGTTTTTGATGTACATTACTTGTATTTACAATGAAAAATGTGTAGTTTTTGATGTACATTACTTGAGTGTACACTGAAAATGTGTAGTTTTTGATGTACATTACTTCAGTGTACACTGGAAAATGATGTAGTTTTTGATGTACATTACTTCAGTGTACACTGAAAATGTGTAGTTTTTGATGTACATTACTTGAGTGTACACTGAAAATGTGTAGTTTTTGATGTACATTACTTGAGTGTACACTGAAAATGTGTAGTTTTTGAAGTACATTACTTGTATTTACAATGAAAATGTGTAGTTTTTGATGTACATTACTTGAGTGTACACTGAAAATGTGTAGTTTTTGATGTACATTACTTGAGTGTACACTGAAAATGTGTAGTTTTTGATGTACAATACTTGAAGTGTACACTGAAAATGTGTAGTTTTGAAGTACATTACTTGATTTACAATGAAAATGTGTAGTTTTTTGATGTACATTTCTTGAGTGTACACTGAAAATGTGTAGTTTTTGATGTACATTACTTGAGTGTACACTGAAAATGTGTAGTTTTTGATGTACATTACTTGAGTGTACACTGAAAATGTGTAGTTTTGATGTACATTACTTGAGTGTACACTGAAAATGTGTAGTTTTTGATGTACATTACTTCAGTGTACACTGAAAATGTGTAGTTTTTGATGTACATTACTTGAGTGTACACTGAAAATGTGTAGTTTTTGATGTACATTACTTGAGTGTACACTGAAAATGTGTAGTTTTTGATGTACATTACTTGAGTGTACACTGAAAATGTGGTAGTTTTTGATGTACATTACTTGAGTGTACACTGAAAATGTGTAGTTTTTGATGTACATTACTTCAGTGTACACTGAAAATGTGTAGTTTTTGATGTACATTACTTGAGTGTACACTGAAAATGTGTAGTTTTTGATGTACATTACTTGAGTGTACACTGAAAATGTGTAGTTTTTGAAGTACATTACTTGTATTTACAATGAAATGTGTAGTTTTTGATGTACATTACTTCAGTGTACACTGAAAATGTGTAGTTTTTGATGTACATTACTTCAGTGTACACTGAAAATGTGTAGTTTTTGATGTACATTACTTCAGTGTACACTGAAAATGTGTAGTTTTTGATGTACATTACTTGAGTGTACACTGAAAATGTGTAGTTTTTGATGTACATTACTTGAGTGTACACTGAAAATGTGTAGTTTTTGAAGTACATTACTTGTATTTACAATGAAAATGTGTAGTTTTTGATGTACATTACTTGAGTGTACACTGAAAATGTGTAGTTTTTGATGTACATTACTTGAGTGTACACTGAAAATGTGTAGTTTTTGATGTACATTACTTGAGTGTACACTGAAAATGTGTAGTTTTTGATGTACATTACTTGAGTGTACACTGAAAATGTGTAGTTTTTGATGTACATTACTTGAGTGTACACTGAAAATGTGTAGTTTTTGATGTACATTACTTCAGTGTACAATGAAAATGTGTAGTTTTTGATGTATATTACTTGAGTGTACACTGAAAATGTGTAGTTTTTGATGTATATTACTTGAGTGTATACTGAAAATGTGTAGTTTTTGATGTACATTACTTCAGTGTACACTGAAAATGTGTAGTTTTTGATGTACATTACTTGAGTGTACACTGAAAATGTGTAGTTTTTGATGTACATTACTTGAGTGTACACTGAAAATGTGTAGTTTTTGATGTACATTACTTGAGTGTACACTGAAAATGTGTAGTTTTTGATGTACATTACTTGAGTGTACACTGAAAATGTGTAGTTTTTGAAGTACAATTACTTGTATTACAATGAAAATGTGTAGTTTTTTGATGTACATTACTTCAGTGTACACTGAAAATGTGTAGTTTTTGATTGTACATTACTTCAGTGTACACTGAAAATGTGTAGTTTTTGATGTACATTACTTCAGTGTACACTGAAAATGTGTAGTTTTTGATGTACATTACTTCAGTGTACACTGAAAATGTGTAGTTTTATGATGTACATTACTTGAGTGTACACTGAAAATGTGTAGTTTTTGAAGTACATTACTTGAGTGTACACTG
>JAUKNM010000163.1:0-15000 GCA_030765045.1 Tenodera sinensis
TTTTTTTCACAAGAAATCTGAATAGTGAATCTAGTGCATTTTTTCATCCTGAATTCAGATATGTAGTCAGAATTTTCCCATCAGGCATAGTTTTTCTGTGAAAGCTACTTTTCAAAATATGATTTTAGCGTTTTCTTTGACCTGTCATAGGAACCTTTACCTCATATGTAGCTATTTTACTCAAGCCATATTTATTGAAATTATTTGTAATATCACGCTGAAGCACCACAAAACAAGACTGTGCAGGTTCATTCATGTTTAGACATGCTCAGACCTGTCTGGCATTGTGATGTGTCAGTATTGAGCTGACTGTGACATTGTTCACTAGTGAAATATTTCCTTCCTTTCTGTTTAGAAGTGTATTGTGTATGTTGTGCATGTTGTATTTCAGTGCTTAATGTTTTCATTATGCCAAGAAAGTGTGTAAATCATGCAGATAATTTCTGCTATATTTGTGGTGAGCTGACCAAGTCTCAGAGGCGAAATACACTTGTAAAGAAGTGTTATCATCTTTACTTTGGCTGTCAAGTTGGTGATTTTGATAAGAGATGGGCCCCAAATACATGATGTGTTTCGTGTGTTAGACTGCTGACTGGGTAGAAAAATGGTACACATCATATGCCATTTGCAATTCCCATGATTTGGAGGGAACCGAAGGATCATTCAACTGACTGGTATTTTTGTTTGACAAATATTAAAGGAATCACATCTAAAACAAAATATACAGTTAAGTATCCGAATTTGCAATCTGCATTGAGACCTGTCTTACACAGTGAAGAGTTCCCCGTACCAGTATATGTAGATACAACCTTAAGTGATAACTCTGATTCTGACCTAACTGAAACTCAAAATGATTCAGATGAAAATAAAAATGATCTTACATATGAAGCCAGTAGCTGTTCATCAGAACCATACTTTTCCAATCAGCAAGACCTTAATGACCTGATTCGGGATTTAAATCTGTCTAAACTGCAAGCTGAAGTTTTAACTTCCAGACTCAAAGGGTGGAATTTACTCCAAAAAGATGTAAGAATAAGTAGTTATCGTAGCCGCCATAGTGTTTTCAAAGAATACTTCTCTGAAGAATATGGTGTTGTGTTTTGTAATAATATTTGTTCACTTATGGAAACTCTTGGGCATCAACACCGACAAGATGAGTGGGATTGTTCATAGACTCCTCTAAAGTAAGTTTGAAGGCTGTGCTGCTACATATTGGCAATGAACTTCCATCAATACCAGTAGCGCATGCCGCTATGAAAGAGACATATCAAAATATGAAACTAATTTTAGAGAAAATACAACATGGAAAATATGAATGGAATATCTGTGGTGATTTAAAGGTCATTGCTTTATTGCTTGGTTTGCAACTTGGGTTCACCAAATTTTGCTGTTTTTTGTGCGAGTGGGACAGCAGAGATAAGAAGTCTCACTACGTTAGAAAGTCATGGCCAAAACGTGAATATCTTCTCCCTGGCCAGAAAAATGTGGCATGTGTCCCTTTAGTGAATCCTGAAAAAATATTTTTACCTCCATTCCATATTAAGTTAGGAGTTATGAAAAATTTCGTCAAAGCTATGGATAAACTTTCTGATGGATACTTGTACTTGAAATCGAAATTCCCCAAAGTCAGTGATGCTAAATTGAAAGAAGGAGTTTTTATAGGACCACAAATCCGATCATTAATGGCTGATGAACATTTCGAGGGACTGTTAAATCCACTGGAGAGAGCAGCCTGGCAGTCTTTCAAAAGTTTATGTTGCAATTTTCTTGGAAACCATAAAGCAGAAAACTATCGTGACATAGTGGTTGATCTTCTGCATTCTTATAAAGCTATGGGATGCAACATGTCTTTAAAAATTCACTTCTTGGACTCTCACTTGGACTTCTTCCCCGAAAAGCTTGGAGCTGTCAGCGATGAACACGGTGAGCGTTTTCATCAGCAAATTTCTACGATAGAGAAGAGGTACCAAGGCAAGTGGAGTTCCAATATGCTGGCTGACTACTGTTGGACTAAAATGAGAGACGTTCCAGATGCAAAATATACCCGAAAATCACTATCTACCACTTTCTAGGTAAGTCAGAATCAGTAGTTATAATTTTGAGTTAGATAGCTAGTTACGAATTTTTTAGAATATTATAAAAATTCAAATGAATATCACACAAAACTCCTGCCCGATGCGGACAAACTTTAATTATATTTGAATTCAGCATGAAAAATACTTTTAGAATCTGTTATTTTAATTCTTGTGAAAGAGAAAAAGTTAATTTTTGTAGACCAGTGTTATGATCCAGTGTAATATACAAGCTGCTAGAATTGTCCGGCACTTTCACTTTAGCTAAGTCCTAGAGTATAATTCAAGTTCTACTACAGTAGTACAATCCAGTGTCATATAAAGCTGTTGGTTTTGTCTGGCACCTTCACTTTAGTTAATTCATAGATCATTTCTAGTTCCACTGCAGTACTACAACCCAGTGTTACATACAAGCTGTTGGCTTTGTCCTGGCACCTTCACTTCAGTTAATTCATAGACCATGAAGCTCCACTGCAGTACTACAATCGAGTGCCATATACAAGCTGTTGGCTCCCGCCTGACACATTCACTTCACATATTTGATAAAACAAATCAAGCTGCACTAAAATACTATAATGCAGTATTGTACACAAGCTGTTGGCTTTGTGCTGGCACCTTCATTTCAGCTACTTGATAGACCATTTCAAGTTCCACTAAAGTACTGCAATCCAGTCTGATATACAAGCTGTTGACTTTGTCCTGGCAACTTCACTTCATCTATTTGACAGACCATTTCAAGTTTCATTGCAGTACTACAATCCAGTGTCATATACAAGCTGTAGGCTTTGTCCTGGCATCTTCATTCATCTATGTGATAGAGAATTTCAAGTTGCACTACAAAAGAACAATACACTGCTATGTACAAGGAGTTGACTTGTTCCTGGCACCTTCACTGCCGCTAATTGATAAAGTATTCCATGTACTACTGCAAGTGTCCGTTCATTTCAAATAAAAGCTGTTGTCTGTATCCTGGAGTGTTACGCATCTAGTAATGTTTATGGCGTGTGGATGCACCGTGTTGTTTGCGGGGTTCCATTAGAAATAGAAGGGACTCTGATGGGTAGAATAGTTGGAATAGGGGGAAACATTACAGCTGTTTCTATATTATACGTCACACAATCCATTTCCTGAACTCGCTACCCTTTTGTAACCTAAAAAGATGCATTTGTTTTTAAATTGAAAATAATCCTAATTGTATAAAGTGTAAAGAAAATATGAAATTTGGATCACTAGTGGTGCCAGCCTTTTCTTCTATGTGCTAATGACGTCATCTTTTCGTTCTATCCCACTTCCTTCGTTTTTTGCATGAAGCATGTCCCTTTAGTTTATTCAGGTACCGAAGCATTAGAGAGGTTTGTATTTGAGTAGCATGGATGTGCCGTAGCTTGGCGATGAGCAGGTAGAGACAAACCCGCGCTCCCGTCCTTTGCATATGTTTGGGCATCACTGATGGCGCAAGCAGGACATCCTTACTGACTAGGTCACACCAAATACCTTAGTACGAGAATTTGACCGCACTGGCCTTGCTGGCTCTGGCTCTATGCCGAGAGTATTCGCGCAATATTATCTTGTTAAGGAATCTGTGAAGTAACAAGGCCAAACGTTGCCAAAATTTATAAATATGTATTTAAGTGATATTAAATACTACAAACCTTTTACTTTTGTTTTATGTAACCTTTGGAACTGTGTCGCTTTATGGCATGCCATAGAGCTAATCAGATGTCTACCTGTAACCTATATTCTATGAAATTGGAGCAAAAATCAATAAGTCGTGTTAACATTAAAATGAACAAAACATGCACGAGAATTCTCAGGAGTCTCCAAATACTAAATTAGCTGCAGAGGTCCACAAAAACATGGAAGGCTTGTATATCTATTTAACAACTTTTTTAACGCAAAAAGTCAGAAGCAGTGTTGTTTTAGCCTTATAAAATCCCCTTTTCTCGGTTTGCATCTGTCGGCACATTCTCATTTATAAAATTTTTCTTACGATGTACTTTTGGGTATAAATCAATGGAATTTTGTGCACCTCCTTGTTCATACAGCGTAAAAATACTAATGGATAGGGCCAGGCAATTAGTGACCTATAATTTGGTAAAAATGCAAAATAAAAAATGCATTTATGACCTAACAATTACAAAAAAATGACCCAAAAAGATGACCCCAAAAAAGTTAAAGTTACCAAAAAATAGAGAATTGACACTAAAAATGCTATTTATTATTATTATTATTATTATTATTATTATTATTATTATTATTATTATTATTATTATTATTATTATTATTATTATTATTATTATTATTATTATTATTATTATTATTATTATTATTATTATTATTATTATTATTATTATTATTATTATTATTATTATTATTATTATTATTATTATTATTATTATTATTATTATTATTATTATTATTATTATCATCATCATCGTCATCATCATTATCATCAGCAATATTACATTAAGTACTCTTTTTGTTACTAAGTTACATAACATATAACAAAATCAAAATATTAACAGAAAATTATAAATGTACATGTTAGAGTATCTTTTATTGAAGAAATTCCATTTCAGTGCACTTTTATAACAATTTTGAATTGCAGTTAACAATCACAAATTGGTGGAGATTCTCAAACAAAAATGACTGTCTATTGTCTGCTAGTACTGACTTATAAATGGACAAGCTCCTCTCTACTTCAACGGAAACAATTGGAGCATACTGAAAGCAAGCAATATCTCCTGGATTTAACTCACAGTCAGCAAGAGAAAACTGCTCACCAGACAAAGCACTGTCAATTGAACACAGTGTTTTGTACCACCTGTTCTTGTCTATACACTTCTTTATTTTCATTGCCACTGGATCACCCACTTTACCAAATGCACGGCTCAAATCATTCACTACTTTATCCACTATTTGTAGCTGTGGCATTGTCACTTGGGATTTTTCCAGAGAAGTTATTGTATCAGGAAGGAATCCAAAATTGGTGTTTATGTAAGAAAGTTTACCCGCAATATCTTTATCAGCCAGCAGTTCTTGCCCCTTTTTGATTGACACAGACTCAGCATTATCAAAAGAATCAACTACTTTCTTCACAACTTCAAAATTCTTGCAATAATAACTACAAGCCTCGAGCCATGTTCCCCATCTAGTCAAAACAGGTGAAAAGGGCATTTGAATTTCTGGAGCTTCTGCTTTGAATGCTACAACTCGAGAGGGGGCTTTCAACAATACTTTCTTGACGCATCCAATTAATTTATCCTCTTCAGGAAAATTTTTCACGTACTTCTTCCGCGACCCGGAGCGCTAAACATGTCACATGCACCATTTTTGGGTAGAGTGCACCTAAAGAAGCAGCAGCTTTCATCATGTAGAGTGCTGCGTCTGTTATAAAAAGCAATACATTGGAATTTTGAATCCCATTAGGCCAAAGTATTCTCAATGCATGGTCAAATACTATTGATGGTTGAATAGTTCACTTTCTCCAGCTGCTCACAATGTAATATAAATTGTTCTCCGGGGCTGTGTGCTTCTAGAACTCCAACAATAACATTCGCTACATAACGGCCTACAGAGTCTGTTGTCTCGTCGATGGATACGAATATATTCTTTTCTCCAATCCTTTTTCTTGTTTGTTACAAAGTTTTGTTGTAGCACCAATCCACGTAGGTTCTTCTGAATGTTCTGGGATCTGGAATTAATTTTCCTGTCTCCTCTTCTAAGAAAGCGCGCAGCTTAGGATGATTCAGCTTGTGAAGTGGAATATCGGCAGATAAAAATTCTTCACATAATTTCTCACAAAATGGCGAAAATGTTGAACGGGTTTCGCCCAGAAGCATCTGCTGCAAGCTTACACTGGATTTATTTTCAAGTTGTTGCAGGCCACGTTTATGCTTCTCCCACGACATATGTTGTTTTATCGTAAACGTTTTTTCAGCAGCCACTCTCACATCACAGATCTTGCAGAATAATATATGACCGTCCGAGAAGAAAATCTTTTCTCCATATTTTGAAACAAATGCCTTCAATTTAACACTATTACTTCCCTTCACTTTAGGCATTTTGCTCTTATGGTGCTCGTACAGGTGCTAGGAACAACTGATCACCTCACTTAACAGCACAACAGTGCCGGTTTACCTGGATATAGGAATTCCCTTGGGAGTGTGGGAAGTCCATTAACCACATTCCTTGAAAAATAGGGGTAGGAGGTAGCTTAAGCTCTAAGAAATTGAATTCCTAGAAGTGCACCAGTTCACAATGCACATTCCTTGAAAAATAGGGGTAGGAGGTAGCTTAAGCTCTAAGAAATTGAATTCCTAGAAGTGCACCAGTTCACAATGCACATTCCTTGAAAAATAGGGATAGGAGGTAGCTTAAGCTCTAAGAAATTGAATTCCTAGAAGTGCACCAGTTCACAATGCACATTCCTTGAAAAATAGGGGTAGGAGGTAGCTTAAGCTCTAAGAAATTGAATTCCTAGAAGTGCACCAGTTCACAATGCAAATTCCTTGAAAAATAGGCGTAGTAGGTAACTTAAGCTCTAAGAAATTGAATTCCTAGAAGTGCACCAGTTCACAATGCACATTCCTTGAAAAATAGGGGTAGGAGTTAGCTTAAGCTCTAAGAAATTGAATTCCTAGAAGTGCACCAGTTCACAATGCACATTCCTTGAAAAATAGGGGTAGGAGTTAGCTTAAGCTCTAAGAAATTGAATTCCTAGAAGTGCACCAGTTCACAATGCACATTCCTTGAAAAATAGGGGTAGGAGGTAGCTTAAGCTCTAAGAAATTGAATTCCTAGAAGTGCACCAGTTCACAATGCACATTCCTTGAAAAATAGGGGTAGGAGGTAGCTTAAGCTCTAAGAAATTGAATTCCTAGAAGTGCACCAGTTCACAATGCACATTCCTTGAAAAATAGGCGTAGTAGGTAGCTTAAGCTCTAAGAAATTGAATTCCTAGAAGTGCACCAGTTCACAATGCACATTCCTTGAAAAATAGGGGTAGGAGTTAGCTTAAGCTCTAAGAAATTGAATTCCTAGAAGTGCACCAGTTCACAATGCACATTTCTTGAAAAATAGGGGTAGGAGTTAGCTTAAGCTCTAAGAAATTGAATTCCTAGAAGTGCACCAGTTCACAATGCACATTCCTTGAAAAATAGGGGTAGGAGTTAGCTTAAGCTCTAAGAAATTGAATTCCTAGAAGTGCACCAGTTCACAATGCACATTCCTTGAAAAATAGGGGTAGGAGTTAGCTTAAGCTCTAAGAAATTGAATTCCTAGAAGTGCACCAGTTCACAATGCACATTCCTTGAAAAATAGGGGTAGGAGGTAGCTTAAGCTCTAAGAAATTGAATTCCTAGAAGTGCACCAGTTCACAATGCACATTCCTTGAAAAATAGGGGTAGGAGGTAGCTTAAGCTCTAAGAAATTGAATTCCTAGAAGTGCACCAGTTCACAATGCACATTCCTTGAAAAATAGGCGTAGTAGGTAGCTTAAGCTCTAAGAAATTGAATTCCTAGAAGTGCACCAGTTCACAATGCACATTCCTTGAAAAATAGGGGTAGGAGTTAGCTTAAGCTCTAAGAAATTGAATTCCTAGAAGTGCACCAGTTCACAATGCACATTCCTTGAAAAATAGGAGTAGGAGTTAGCTTAAGCTCTAAGAAATTGAATTCCTAGAAGTGCACCAGTTCACAATGCACATTCCTTGAAAAATAGGGGTAGGAGTTAGCTTAAGCTCTAAGAAATTGAATTCCTAGAAGTGCACCAGTTCACAATGCACATTCCTTGAAAAATAGGGGTAGGAGTTAGCTTAAGCTCTAAGAAATTGAATTCCTAGAAGTGCACCAGTTCACAATGCACATTTCTTGAAAAATAGGGGTAGGAGTTAGCTTAAGCTCTAAGAAATTGAATTCCTAGAAGTGCACCAGTTCACAATGCACATTCCTTGAAAAATAGGGGTAGGAGTTAGCTTAAGCTCTAAGAAATTGAATTCCTAGAAGTGCACCAGTTCACAATGCACATTCCTTGAAAAATAGGGGTAGGAGTTAGCTTAAGCTCTAAGAAATTGAATTCCTAGAAGTGCACCAGTTCACAATGCACATTCCTTGAAAAATAGGGGTAGGAGGTAGCTTAAGCTCTAAGAAATTGAATTCCTAGAAGTGCACCAGTTCACAATGCACATTCCTTGAAAAATAGGGGTAGGAGGTAGCTTAAGCTCTAAGAAATTGAATTCCTAGAAGTGCACCAGTTCACAATGCACATTCCTTGAAAAATAGGCGTAGTAGGTAGCTTAAGCTCTAAGAAATTGAATTCCTAGAAGTGCACCAGTTCACAATGCACATTCCTTGAAAAATAGGGGTAGGAGTTAGCTTAAGCTCTAAGAAATTGAATTCCTAGAAGTGCACCAGTTCACAATGCACATTCCTTGAAAAATAGGAGTAGGAGTTAGCTTAAGCTCTAAGAAATTGAATTCCTAGAAGTGCACCAGTTCACAATGCACATTCCTTGAAAAATAGGGGTAGGAGTTAGCTTAAGCTCTAAGAAATTGAATTCCTAGAAGTGCACCAGTTCACAATGCACATTCCTTGAAAAATAGGGGTAGGAGTTAGCTTAAGCTCTAAGAAATTGAATTCCTAGAAGTGCACCAGTTCACAATGCACATTCCTTGAAAAATAGGGGTAGGAGTTAGCATAGTATTTACTTAAATCCAAGAAATTGAATTGACAAGGAAAATTACTGAATATTAATTTCAAAAAAATTAATTAAAAACAAATAATCTCGCAACCTTCCGGAAAAGTATTAAAAATGTTCAAAGTGACCTAAGAATTGCCCAAAAATGACATCCTTAAAAAAAGTAAGAAAATGCACAAAAATGCCGTAACAAATTGCTTTTCTTAACTCGTTAGTCAATCCCATACCTTTCCGTATATGCAAGCAATGTTTCAACCTTCATAAGGAAAAGATGCAAAATCATTAATTGCTTTGCCCTATTAATGAACTTGCTTAGTTATAACATTCTTAAACAATTATATTCATATTGTGCAAATATTAGGCAAAACATTTAAGTGCCATACTAAACATTCATTTTATCACAAAATAGTAGGATACCTAAAAATTAATATCAACAATTTATTAATATATCTGCTACTTGAGAGTTTGATTATAACACGAGACATTTTTTACAAACATATTTGCATCGTATGGAGCAATTTTTCGAAACAATACAAAAAAGGTAATAGAAAAAGTAATATGTCTGAAAGTGGTTTAAAAACGTACAGGACATTTGGTATACATACTATGTGTTAAACCCAGATTACTGTATGAAAAACTACAAATTAATCACCTTGAAATTGTGGGTTGTGAAATTTCACACATGGGTAAGAAAGTAACAGGTACTGTATATTGCATGTAAACACTGGCACCTTATCATTTAAAGAGCGAAATTTAAAATACCTTGCGTATTCAAAATAAGGGTAAAACATGGGGAGAAAGTCATAAACACAAAGAATTCATAGGACAGACAGTGCATCCTAGAGCACATGAAAGGGTATAGCGCTCCAATACAAGTACCAGTGGCGTGCAGTTATATTTCTCAGGGGGGACCAGCAGTAAGGGAACTGTCACATTACTCGTATTATGGTGCGTTATATTCACACGACTTTCTCTACCCATTCTTCCACAAATTATTCTCACATAAGCTATACTTATATCTAATGCCTGTTAATTGAGATAAACATTTGTAGAAATGGTTTTATTACACATTTTCTTGCAGATATAATGGCAATAAGGGAATACAGTAAGCTTAAGCGATAGTTAAGTCTTTAAGAGCTGGTCACTATATGTTGACTTTGACATTCCATTCTCTTTGCATGACCAGGGTACGAAAATAAATAACGTTTTCCTATTTGAGAATAGTATAAGTAATATAACCCTTGAGTAAGAAGGATTATCTTGGAAATGGCTAACTCCAGAAAACAATTACATAGATCGTGTACTTTAACGGGAATACATGTTTTATATAATAGGACTGTCTGTTTCTTGCGGTTTGCCAGTTATGCAAAAGTCATTCATAATGAAGAGGATTTCAAAGGCTATTCCCAGAAAAGTCAAGGTATATCCATTTTATCGTGAGAACATCTTAAACATATGTTATTTTAATCAAAATCGTTAGAGGTGCTTTTGAGAAAATCAAAATTTCTCAAATTTTTCCATATAAACGGTATTTTGTGGTGGGAGCTGTTCACACACACACACACACACACACACACACACACACACACACACACACACACACACACACACACACACACCACATTCGAACACACATAAATACTCACACAGGCATGCACGCAGGCGCGGGCGCACTCATGTATCTCTATCTAAAAAGAATTTGATTCAGAGGACTTCCAAACGTGTATTTTAGTGAACACTTGTATCCTATATCTGGGTGGAATGTACCTATTACTTCCTCGACCTGCTATGTACGTGGCAGAGCAAATAAAAATTAACATAAAACATTCAGTGTGAGCAAAGATATATTACATCTTGCTTTCCTCACTAGTGCTCGCAATCCATTTAAATGAGCATAAAATGTTGCAGCCCCCTCATATCCTTGAGTTACGAGCTTGTTCTCAGACTCACACTGAAATTCTGAAAGACTTCTACATATATACGTGTTCACTTAACGTAACTGCTTTGAGATTATTACTGACAGCTCTTTTACTCTCTTTTGCTAAAAAATGATTGTGGAAAGGTAATACCATTTTGCCACATCCATTGCTTCGACCAGCATTAAAGGAATAAAAGGGGTACCTTGTACTTCTTCCCGTGTCATGTCTAGAATTATGTACGTCACTAATACTCAGTGCTGCCTGGTTTTTGGTAGAGAAAATGCCCTTATAGACCTTCAAAATTCCTCAAAAACTAAATAATTCACTTTCTGCGCATAAAACCTAACCTTTGTTGACTTGCTCTCTATAAACCTCTAAACTCATCCAGAATACCTTGTCGTTTCGGAGTTCTTGAAAAGTAGACAAAATCAGATGTGGTAGTGACTCAACATTTTTGGGAAGACATTCTGATGCAGCACTAGCAATCGAATTCAAAGAATGGCAAATACAGCCAAAAAAACAATTTCATCAAATTTATTTACAAAACCAGATACAAACGAATTGTGCTGTCTCGTTGGTCTGGGTGGCTCAGTTGGTTAGACGCTGGCCTACTGATCCCAAGGTCGCGGGTTCAAATCCGGCCTAGACCGATGGTTTTTAAGTGTGCTTAAACACTCAGCTCCATGTCCGCTACTGGCATGTAAAAGAACTCCTGCGGGACAAAATTCCGCCACACCGGATGTGATGTGATGCTGGCAATTGACAGCGTCGTTAAACAATAATTTGTTTTAGTTTCCCACCATGACATTCACGTTATCGCCACAGCAACCTACAATGCTTTCCGTACACAGACCACATTTTGATAGACTGTGTTTGAACATAGGTACACAAAATATTCTCAGCTGTAGAGTCCGTAATTAGAACATAGCCTAAAAGAACGCTGCTACGTGAAACTTGCTAATAGACTTCATGACAATGCATAGATTGTTAGCACTTCCTAAATATGTACTTTTTCAGTCCAAATTGAAAATACTCCTCTCAGGGATTCCATGTTGTTTTTCTCTACAGCCCTACCTATCACATTTCTAAATACCTAGATAATTTTTGTTCGTTTAATTTCATACCATGCACAATGGTGCAATCTGGCAATGCACTCTGATGTAATTCACCTAAATGATTCATGGAATTGAAGTTCCTATCTTGCTTCATTATATCTAATACAAATTTAACTTGTGCTGTTTTAACCATTAGTTTATCATCAACTGGTTTTCTCGCTTATTCTTGGGATAAGTAGTATATATATATATATATATATATATATATATATATATATATATATATATATATGCTGTTGATATATATCTGTAGTATATTTTTCTGGTGTAGAGACGTCTTACCTAGTTCACATTACCCTGCTGGAGTTCCTTTTTGCAACACATGCATTTAGCTTTAAAGGGATCGTTACATTTACGTAGACAACCCTTAAATTTTGGGTCCTATTATCAGACGACAATAAATGTTTGTCTCCACTAGGATTTTTCAGCTTTAACGAGTTCCCGTGTCTTTTTTTTTTTTAGCACTTAGCCCTTCTGAGTCACTCATATTAAAATAAAGTGCAGCCATGTTAATAATAGTTATTCCAAACGTTCACACGAATGTTCACTCGCGCACACACACAGTTTGCAGTTAAGGAGCACACGCATGCGCGCATACCTTACTCAACAGTCAACACAGTAGTGAACAACAAACTGACTCATTGTCGCTTTGCAACAATTTGCAGATGTAGCGCTCTTAGAGTGAGTGAGCGGATGAGTGAGTGGATGAGTGAGCGGGTAAGTGAGTGAGTAAGTGAGTAGATGAGTGAGTGGATGAGTGAGTGGATAAGTGAGTGGGTAAGTGAGTGGATAAGTGAGTGGGTAAGTGAGTGGGTAAGTGAGTAGATGAGTGAGTGGATGAGTGAGTGGATAAGTGAGTGGGTAAGTGAGTAGATGAGTGAGCGGATGAGTGAGTGGATAAGTGAGTGGATGAGTGAGTAGATGAGTGAGCGGATGAGTGAGTGGATGAGTGAGCGGGTAAGTGAGTGGGTAAGTGAGTAGATGAGTGAGTGGATGAGTGAGTGGATAAGTGAGTGGGTAAGTGAGTGGATAAGTGAGTGGGTAAGTGAGTAGATGAGTGAGTAGATGAGTGAGCGGATGAGTGAGTGGGTAAGTGAGTGGATGAGTGAGTAGATGAGTGAGTGGATAAGTGAGTGGATGAGTGAGTGGATGAGTGAGTAGATAAGTGAGTGGGTAAGTGAGTGGATGAGTGAGTAGATGAGTGAGTGGATAAGTGAGTGGATAAGTGAGTGGATGAGTGAGTGGATAAGTGAGTGGGTAAGTGAGTGGATAAGTGAGTGGGTAAGTGAGTAGATGAGTGAGTAGATGAGTGAGCGGATGAGTGAGTGGGTAAGTGAGTGGATGAGTGAGTAGATGAGTGAGTAGATGAGTGAGTGGATAAGTGAGTGGATGAGTGAGTAGATGAGTGAGCGGATGAGTGAGTGGATGAGTGAGCGGGTAAGTGAGTGGGTAAGTGAGTAGATGAGTGAGTGGATGAGTGAGTGGATAAGTGAGTGGGTAAGTGAGTGGATAAGTGAGTGGGTAAGTGAGTAGATGAGTGAGTGAATGAGTGAGTGGATGAGTGAGTGGGTAAGTGAGTGAATGCGTGAGTGGATGAGTGAGTGGATGAGTGAGTGGATGAGTGAGTGGATGAGTGAGTGGGTAAGTGAGTGAATGAGTGAGTGGATGAGTGAGTGGGTAAGTGAGTGAATGAGTGAGTGAATGAGTGGATGAGTGAGTGGGTGAGTGGATAAGTGAGTGAATGAGTGAGAGGATGAGTGAGTGGGTAAGTGAGTGGGTAAGTGAGTGGATGAGTGAGTGGATAATTGAGTAGATGAGTGAGTGAATGAGTGAGTGGATGAGTGAGTGGGTAAGTGAGTGAATGAGTGAGTGGATGAGTGAGTGGATAAGTGAGTGGGTAAGTGAGTGGATGAGTGAGTGGATGAATGAGTGGGTAAGTGAGCAGATGGGTGAGGGAATGAGTGAGTGGGTAAGTGAGTGAATGAGTGAGTGGGTAAGTGAGTGAGTGAGAGAGTGAATGAGTGGATGACTGAGTGGGTGAGTGGATAAGTGAGTGAATGAGTGAGAGGATGAGTGGGTAAGCGAGTCAATGAGTGGATGAGTGTGTGGGTGAGTGGATGAGTGAGTGGATGAGTGAGTGAATGAGTGAGTGGATAAGTTAGTGAATGAGTGAGTGGATGAGTGAGTGGGTGAGTGAGTGGGTGGGTGAGTGGATGAGTGAGTAAATGAGTGAATGTGTGAGTGCGTGGGTGAGTGAGTGGGTGAGTGAGTGGGTGAGTGAGTGTCTGAGTGAGTGTGAGTTAGTGAGTGTGAGTGAGTGAGTAAGTGAGTGAGTGAGTGAATGAGTGTGTGTGTGAGTGATTGAGTGAGTATGAGTGTGCGAGTGAGTGTGTGAGTGAATGAGTGTGTGAGTGCGTGAGTGAATGAGTGTGTGTGAGTGATTGAGTGAGTATGAATGTGCGAGTAAATGAGTGTGTGAGTGAGTGTGAGTGTGCGAGTGAGTGTGAATGTGCGAGTAAGTGAGTGAGTGAGTAAGTGAGTGAGTAAGTGAGTGAGTGAGAGAGTGTGTGAGTGAGTGTGCGAGTGATTAAGTGAGTAAGTGTGTGTGTGAGTGATTGAGTGAGTGAGTGTGAGTGTGCGAGTATGTGAGTGTGTGAGTGAGTGAGTGTGTGAGTGTGATTGTGATTGTGCGAGTGAGTGAGTGCGTGAGTGAGTGTGATTGTGCGAGTGAGTGAGTGAGTGAGAGTGTGGGTGTGAGTGAGTGAGTAAGTGAGTGAGTGTGTGAGTAAGTGAGTAAGTTTGACTGTGCGAGTGAGTAAGTGAGTGAGTGCGTGAGTGAGTAAGTGAGTGAGTGCTTGAGTGAGTGAGTGAGTGAGTAAGTGAGCGAGTGACGAAGTGAGTGTGTATGTGTGAGTGAGTGAGTGTGTGTGAGTTAGTTTGTGAGTGTGTGAGTGAGTGTGAGTGTCTGAGTGAGTGCGTGTGAGTGCTTGAGTGAGTGTGTGTGAGTGTTTGAGTGAGTGAGTAAGTGTGTGAGTGAGTGAGTGTGTAAGTGAATGAGTGAGTGGGTGGGTGTGTGAGTGAGTATGTGAGTGAGTGCATGAGTGTGTGAGTGAGCCTGTGAGTGTGTGAGTGGGTGAGTCAGTGGATGAGTGAGTGAGTGAGTTGTGTGAGTGAGTGAGTGTGTGAGAGAGTCAGTG
>JAUKNM010000163.1:22500-30000 GCA_030765045.1 Tenodera sinensis
ATTTGGCAAGTCCTCATCCTCATTGACTTATTTCAACACGGTCAGAATTGTAGGGGGAGTACTTTGAAATAGAAATTCAGGAAATTTGTGCCATATTTGCGTTCAAAATTATATTTTATCTTCCTGTTGGTTTTGCATGTATGCCGTGGTGTAGTGATGGGATCCTCTTTTCTTAATATAAAAAATGTAGGCCTACTTACACCAGTCGCCTTATGAAGCTCACTAACAATAAACGAGTCACTGTATCCGGGGTTCTTTTTCTTTCAATAATCACACACTCTAAGAATTGTTTTTCGGTCGCCACTTTGAATAATTTCGCCTTTTTTCTGCGATCCATTCCGCACTGATCACTTAACTGCAATGCACATAATTACCAGAGAGCTTGTAAAACTCGCTCACGCCTCACATTCCCAAAACCTATTGAAAACCTGCGCTGAAGTACAATGCCTTATCGGCCCTTCAACTGTCTCACCACATCTGGTTTTCATCATCTCCAAGACACAAGGACCGACTTTCGTCCGTGCTGTGCTTTGTGCGCCGCAAACATTTGCTTCAAATGGTGATTCATGAATACTTCGGTACTGGAGATGTTCTATATGTATATAAAAATAATTTCGTTATTTACTTGACAACTTTGTCGCTGGAAGTTTTTACGTGGACTTACAGAACGAGAATTAGTCAGCGACTACATTTTCCACTGTATAAACGAAGAATCGTAACACTCTGTTTTAAACTTGGTTTATCGTGCATACCATAGTATTCTTCGACACATTTCACACCGAAATGCATGTTCATAGTTTATCTTAGTCGCATTTGAAAACACGCACATTTGGCAACAGCGCACGTGAATCTTCCATAAGAATAGCATGGTCCATAAGAGCCCGTTGTGCCTTCATGACGTGAAAATTCCTATAGAAAAATACATCGAACTTTTGAAGCAGTTCTATGACACATTCTCCTCACAATTTCAAGACCTAAAAACACTTGAAACCAAAGTCCAATTATTTTGCATTCCTTTGAAGTTTCTATGTAGTGAGACTCCACATGAGCTACAGAATATGAAACCACTTGTATTGCAGAATTCCACGACCGTAAAATATTCTGAGAAAGAAGGGTGGGAATCATTTAAGTCCCTGCCCTGTTGTGAATATGCGAGATTACGTTTGTTGGCGTCTGGTTTAATGGCAGTCTTTGACTCCACTTATATCTGCGAACAAACATTTTCAAAAATTAACTACATTAAAAGTGAAAATCGCAGCAAGATAAGTGACAATCACCTTGCTTATTTTTGAGACTGTGCACTTCATCTTCTGCACCAAATATTGAAGACATAAATCGTGCTAAAAAGTAATTCTCAGAAACATCATACGCGTTAATCAGGAGTAGAGTATGAATGTGTACGCCTTTGATTTTCTGTACATAAGAATAACGCCGGCCCGGGTTCGATCCCAGGGACCCACATGTGGTATTCGTGGTGGACGAAGTGGCGTCTGGGCGGGTTTTCTCCGGGTGCTCCGGTTTCCCCCGCCACTCATTCCATCAATTGCTCCATTATCATCTTTCCAATCATCCATTTTGCCTGCATTTCATATCATCCCCTTCCTCACTCTCATGCCTGGTGCTTGGCTGACCACCCGCTTCCAGGTCTTCACTCTGTTCGGTCCATAGGTTCCTGTGCTCCCCGACAGGAGTCTGACCCTAGGCACTGGCTTGTAAGTCCTAGGGGTGTAAGTCCTACATAAGGGGAGGGTAATCTGAAGAAGAAGAAGAAGAAGAAGAAGAAGAAGAAGAAGAAGAAGAAGAAGAAGAAGAAGAAGAAGAAGCAGAAGAATGACGCCTCAGTGCCACCACTGGAACTCAGTAACCACGGATAAATGCGTCATTTTGTCCCAGCAGGTGGAAGGAGGTAATTTCAACCTCTCTTTCCTGCCTGCACTTTAGCACCGCTGCTACGGGATTCAGGATTTTCAGGCGCTATAGATGGAACTTGCGAGCGAAGCTAAGCGAATGAACTTATGAGACAATCTTGCACTATCTGTGGCTCAAATTCTTTCATACAGAAATAGTTCTCGAGTATATATGCTTTTAGAGCTGAATATAATTTTCTGAACCATTGGAGCCCAGTTGAGTTATATAATTTGCAAGATATACATTACACCCAGAATTTTAAACTCAGCCACAGTTTTCACACGTTATAGTTCTAATTACACTCTCCAAGGATCTATGGGTATTGTGCAGATTTTATCTTCATTAATGCTTAATTTGGATATGTTGTGAAATTCGTCAGAAATGAGCACCAGATTTGAAACATTCGAATTAGTAGACAATAAACACTGATGCCATCAGTATAGCTCAAAACCGTAAACTTAAGTCCTCTCAAAGATCATTATCCTTCCACATATGTGACGTAAAATGTGACAAAATCGTTTAAGCTGGACACTCTTGGAACATTTAGAGCTTAATTTGTATATCTTCTGTTAGAAACCCATTTATTTGTATAGTTGAGGTGATACCACTACCTAAACAATCAATAACATAAATAAATTGGTGTCTAAATCCATGCCATTTGAACGTTTGAAACAGGTACCGAAGATATGAACTGTCACAGGCTTCTTAAAATCTAGTGAGACATAAACTTTCTTTTTGTGACTATAACCACACGGTTTAAGTCCCATCTGTTTCCGAGATTTAAATTAATATGTGCCTTACGTGTAGTGTAAACCAAAGGATTGGAAAAAGAGAGTAATAAAGCAAACAACAAACTAGAAAAAGTATACTAAAATAAACTAATTTGTACCTGACTTAAAACGCAAAAACGTGTACTGTTTCTATACGTTATATGAGATCAAAGAATCCGACCGAGAAATAGAAAACCAAAACTAATCCCGTGGCGGAACAGCTTTCCGGGCCAAGGCCTACCGCTGCGTCTGTCACCTTTGTCCACCACAGGCGTCATGGGTGGGGTGCAGTACTGAAGGTGGGACCTGGTCAGTGCCCTGGTCCCTCCTGGTCGGTTATGCAATCTTCGTAACCAGGGACTGCTACCTCTTAATCAGGTAGCTCCTCAGGAGACGACCAATAGAAAATAAGAGAACAAAATATTTTAGGTTAAAAAATAAAACATTTTGCAGAGCGAGTATATGACATACAAGTATATTTAACTACGTGAATTATGAAATATTGCGTAGAAGCCGTTTTGAAATAAACAACGGAAGCAGTATAATTTTGTTTCAGCTTATTTTCACTGTCATTATCTTGCATGTGACATTTCTATGAAGATAATTGAAACAGTTACTTTTGAAAACATCTCTACTTATCTCTCCAATTCTGTTTTGATATTTTGGTAATCCTGGAGTGTTAACTCACGCATCGCATCTGATAGGGTTGGACTTAGTGATTTATTTGGACAAGGAATCGTCTGTTGAAACGAACTGAGCAGTGCGCCGGCTGCCTGCATACCCCACAGCTGGTTCTTCCGTCACGCTCGTACCTTGTTTTTACACTGCACTTATTCGATCAGAGATTAGTCCTACATACCAAGGAAAAAACACCGTATCAATACGCTGAAAATAGAGGACTTCAACATACATCCCGGACAAGTACAACATCTAACTGTAGTTGTTGTAGTCCCAAGACTATATAGTGGACGAAAGCTTCTGAAGTAATGTAACTTGCCTTTGTAACTACGGCTTATTATTTTGAATTCTAGAATGGATTACCATGTAATTTGTATTTTTCAGAATTTTATCTATATAAAATAAATCCTACAAGTTATAGAAGCGGACCTTAATTAATTTTGAAAACGTGTCATCTGAGCAAAAGTAATAGATTTTTCTACTTTAAATATAGCAGGTAGCCCATCTCATCCGGCGTTGGGATAAGTACATAATCCTTCGTGCGTTAAAAGAGTTGCACAACGCAACGGGGCAAATCCAGTCATACAGACGGCAGTGGCGTGAACGAGCTTCCTTCTGCCGTTCTGCGAAGACGATAGTTGAGAGGTAGTTCCTATTGTGCGTAGTCCGTGATAATGGACTAGAAACAACCGAAAAGGTTCTTATAATGTTTTGCACGTTACTTACAGGACTTTACTTTCCAGGAATAAACTCACTCCCGTGTATTATCTAACATTACGGACTGCAGATCGTAAAGTGGGGTGTTCTAGGGGTGTTGTAGGTTTAAGGGTGCTCAACTTCCTGGTTATCAGCGCCCTTAAAAAGCTGTTCATGGCAATAGCCAACATTAAAACAAAGTTATACATATGTCAAAAGAGTATACAAAATTAAGTATATAAAGCTTCAAGTCCTCAAACTCATGTTGCACTACACTAAAAACCTAAAAGCTCTTTCGACCGCTATTTTGTCGTCCGCCAAGACCTCTGCAAGTCTGGCAGGCAGCTTCACAGTCTCGAAGGTGCTGGGCTAGAGAGGAACATTCTAGCTGCAAGTGACGGACTGACAAAAGGTTGTTGCATAGCGGACAAAGAGGAGCAGGGTCCCTTTTAAATAGGTAACAGTGCGAAAAATTGCAGTGGCCAATTCGCAACCGAGCCAAGCTAACCTCCTTGCGAGAGATATGCGACAGGAAATTACCCAGTTTATCGGAAGTTCTTTCACTTCTCTAAGCTTATTGCCGCGGAGAGCTGACCACTCTTCGTGCCAGCACGACAGCATAGCACTTCAAGCCTAAAGTCTTCCGAGGTAACACGTGAGATGGTAATACTAAGTTCTGTAGTTGCCGTCTTTGCTGCCAAATCCGCCATTTCATTCCCCGGCAAACCTACGTGACCAGGAATCCATGCACACACCACGTCAACGCCAGAAGCGTGTAAAACATGGAGGGCATCCTGGATACGTTGTACAATAGGCTGGGGGTTGCACACCTCACGAGGCTCTGAACTGCAATAAGCGAATTACCTACTCAAAATCAGGCAGTCACCTAATTTACGACGGCGCACGTATAAAACGGCTCGATAAATTGTATACAGCTCTGCAATAAAAATGGAACTGCTATTAGGAAAACCGAATGTATGTGGTTTGGTTCCATAAACATAAGCATATCCAACACCGCTGGTGCTCTTGGATCCATCGGTGTAAATATAACGTCCGTCTGGGTAACCTGAAAAACATTCTAAGAAACACGTGCGGATACTTGAAATAGGCATCGTGGACTTCCGGTGTACGGTCATCCCAAGATCTACATGGGACGTGCCAGGTAGCCAAGGGGGGTAGCGGTTTTCACCTTTGGGAAACATACCAAAGAAACATTACGTGCCCTCATGCTTGCATGGCTTTTGTCACGAAAATTTGCAATCTGTAATCTGTAAGGTTAGACAATAGCAGCCTATATAGGAATGAGTTTATTCTCTGGAAAACGAAGTCATGTAAGTGAAGTGGAAAATATTCTAGGACTATTCTTGTCTATTATGCGCTACACACATTCATCGCTAGTCTTCTCTTACAAGCAGAACAAAGTTTCCTCATGCCACTGGCGCCTAATTCATAGGAATCACGCCGTTGAGTTCTGCAAATCTTTTAACGCACGAAGGGTTATCTACCTACCCCAATGCCAGATGAAGTGGTCCACCTGATGTAGCGATGGCGACGTAACACGCGCCTTTGTCGAACTTCTACAAATACGTTGGCCACCGGATACTTCTCGAATAATCTCGAAAACCCCTTTGACGTGCCGCGTTCTTTGTTGTCACGTTTTCACAAACAGTCATGCGAGGCAGTCTAATCTTGAGCGTCTTTGATGCACGTACCGCCTGTGATGTGAGGCAGCCCGGTCTCAAGCCTTTGTTGTGCCGCCACTGCCATCAGACGGCGTCACAATGTGACTGCTTAAATTAATCTCAAATTTGGAATCACCAAGTTTCCCTTTCCTAATAAGAAATATTGTAGGGAAAATTATGACGGTTTTGAAAAGGCATAACAATTAAGAATCTACTTGGGTGTACAGTGCAAAATTATCTTGATGAATTTCAATGGCTCTGTTTACTAAAGCAAAAACAAGTACGGGTCTTAAAATCCATTAGAAGAAGCAAAAGGAGATTGAGCTGTTTTGGGTTTCTCGAAGAATAACCTACATTCCCATGCTATGAATACTAAAACTTAAACGTTTTGTGTGTGCCCCTATTGGTTGTTTTAGTATAGATATAAATCAAGGCTGGAGGTAATCGAGTCATTTAAAACAGTTAACTGCCTGAAACTTACAAAACTTGAAGTTGCTTTTTTTTGTTTTTTTGTTTTTTTGAATTATTTGAAGTCATTTAACATATACATGCAAACTCACTGGATTCTTTAGCCCCCTTCCTGAATGTCTCATACAGTGTCCTCGTATCCTTATCCAGGAAAGCGATGAACTTCCCTTCTTTAGACTCCTTGTAGAACTTCGAAACTCTTATCATTTCTGGACCCTGTAATTGAAACAAATTTTTTTGGATAAAACAATATATTAAGCAAAATAAAAGACTTAAATTTAAAGGGTTTTTAGACAAAAAATTATTGTTTCAGAAGAAACCTAATAGATTTACAGGAGCAGAGAATAATAATGTGACAGTCCCTTAAGGATTCCGCACTTATTGCGTTACTGGTGTTGGCAGTAACACTTTCACTATTTTGTAGTGAGGTGACATAGACTCACCAAACACTGTGTACACAAATCACCTATAAAGATGTTCATTGTTGGGCTGACCAGCAATTATTTTAATAGCGATAAAGTTGGGCACAACGCTACAAAAGCATCTGGAACAGGCCTGAGCGACTCGCGGGACAGCTTGAGCGACCCTCATTCCGTTTACCTGCTAAGCATACAGTTATACATGTATTTAATGTGTCCATTTAATTTTATAAATAATCCTGTTTTATATCATCACATTATTGTAATATTAACTATTCCAATTTTTATTAGTTCGAGTTCATAACAGAAAATTCCTTTTTTGAGATGGATGTAATTCTTTTAGCCATAGTACATTTAATCATATTTGCATTCTTCTCAAAGTTTTAGACCAAATGCGTACGCCACTGATCACTTCATCCCCATTTTCCAGCAGACCAGACCTTTCCATACTATTTTATGTCATAAAAGAATTATTATTTTCTGTCGCCTTTTAACCTTTTGTTTTCTTCACCGTTGAGTATCCGATGATATATCTTCGTTTAAATATATTAGTTTGATTTAGAGACAGCCGCATTTTATTGATGCAGTAACACTGAAATATATTTCTGAACCTCAAACGAAAAAGGGGGGAAAGAGAAAGAAATAAAGAACTAATGTGAATGTGTTCAACCGTTTTGACAATATATGAACTACCATGGGCTTCCCCCAAAGAAGGTGTCATTTCTTTCTACTATTGAGTCATTCCACATGAAACTGAACACAGAAAACAGCACTTTTTCTTAATCTTTTTAATTGCAGTTAATGTGTTCCACACATAAAATAAATATACACTTATTTTCTACTTCGCCGAAAATCAAATTCTTTTAGGATTTACAGCTT